>VZRZ01001142.1:250707-430871 GCA_013398175.1 Climacteris rufus
TTTTTTTTTTTTTTTTTTTTTTAGTAGGGTTTTTTTTAATACATTGTCCCATTGTGATATAATCCTTCTGCTGGGCTGTAATTTGCTATCTTCAGAAATACACTTATTCTCTACTTCAGGTTATTTTGTCTTAGAAACTTTCAGTTCAATACTGCAAACAAGCTAGGATTAAACCCTAACAGTGGAATTTAAATAATACACAAAACGGAATAAAAATAGTGTTTTTTCCACATGAGAAAACAGTAGGTTTGGTTTGTTGGTTTGGGTTTTTTTGCCTTTTTTTTTTTTTTTATCTGGACTGGACATTTTTTGGGGAATGAAGATTTTGGCTACAAAGGGAATGCTATATATTATNTTCTTTAGATGTTTTCTCATTCATAGCAAGCACAGCAGTGGAAAATTACAGTTAATTTGAAATGATAACATGATGCCAGAACTTAGACAGAGGTTTGAAATGTTATAGGACAAAAGGTGAAATCATTAATTCATTTGCAGTGAATATTAAATTCCTGAAATATGCATTACTCTCTCATTATATTTATATTTATGTATTTTAATATGCCTGTAAATATTATTGTGAGTCTGAAGCAGCATTTGTGCCGTGTCCATGAGCATGTCAATACAGCCTTTCAAAGTAATTTGCACTTGGGCTGAGGCATAAGGTTATGGAGCCATCTGTCATCATGAAAAATCATTAGAATAAAGAATGTGATACAATTCCACTCATGTTCATGATACGTTGCATTCCAACTACACCAGTACAAACACTTCTCTCAGATGCCCTTCATAGGAAACTTGAAAAGAGTCTTGTGAACACATAGATCAAATGCCAGTGGATGCACACCAAAATAAGACTTCAGCCTGCAGAGTCTTGCAGTGGCTCTTTTGGATCTGAGGTGGGTTGTCCTGAAAGTTGCAGGGTAAGAGCTTCTGTCCCTAACAATAAAGGGAGTTGATGTTCTTGAAATAGCCTGAAGTTAATGTTTGGTTATATATCCATTCTTTGTTGCATTTCTTCTATTTCTCCTAAATTAGACAATGCACATATAATCATAAACATCCAGTTTTCTATTTAATGAGATTATAGTCATTGTTTCTCAGGTCTCAAGGCTTTCCATAATGCTGCAAGAGATTAATCATTTGTTCCTTTAGAATAGTACAAGATTTTTCTTTTCTTGGTATACCAAAACAGCTATATATCTTCAAAGTAGGAAAGTTTAGATCTTAGGGTTGTATTTTGCTGGAAACATTCCTTAAGAAGATTCCTTGGAGGATGTTAGTAATGTACTTGTAAGATTTTTAAAGAATCCAGTAATAAAGAGACAGCACTACAGTCTGAGGACCCAATTACTGAAACACTTGTACATATGTTTACTTTTAAGTCATTAAGTACTGTGCATATGGAAAATATCATGTCCTTCATTTCTGAGCCTTGATCTTCAAATGTAAGTGTTGTAGAAACGGGGTTTTTGAACCTTGTCCTGTTAGGTGCTGAGTGCCTTATTTGCTGTCTGATCTAGTGGGAGATCTGCTTGCTTGATAACTTGTAGCAGGGAACTGTGTTGTCCAGACAATCAGAAAGGAAGCAGTGAGTTTGCTTTAGGGTGTAAAAATATATTTTACTTGATGTTAATTCCTACAGCTGACTACATGACTGTCTCCGAATGACCTCCCAGAGGATGTATTAGAAGGAATTCTATGGTGGTGTATATTTTCCTGCTAAGAGCCTGTGACAGATGATCATACTTTAAATTATGTTTTGTTTGAGACAGACAGAAGCAATAACAATATAAATATTAGAATAAATCTTTGTTCATTTTGAGTGGGTAATTAATGTTGTCAGTGGTTTGATTTGGGATCAAGATTTCTATAGGAGTAAGAGAGGGGCCAATGCTTGCTGCTCTTGTTTGGTGTCTTAGGGTCTGTGTACTATCTCTGCTTCTGCAGAAAAAGCAGCTCTTTTGTTTTCCTCTGTAACAATGCCTGTAATCTGAACTTTTGCATTAGTATATCTAGATAAAGTTATTAATGAGAATCCTGACCTGGTTCAAATCAACTGGATTTTTTTGCCTTTCAATTCAGTTAATGGCCTTTCTATTTTTTTGCTCAATAGCCTTTTTGAAGAACAGCTTTTAAAAACCTGGGATTGGAAGCAGTGCTGTATCCTCTGCCTTATAAGAACACAGATGAAGAAGATGTGTTCATGTAGCCAATCAATAATTTTTTAACGTGGCTGTTTTAGCTATATTTTTTTGGAGGTGATTATCTCCAACACCAGATAGTCTGTCTAATGGGTACAGTAAAGGTGATTTCTTTTAGGTTATTTAGTTCAATTTCCAGCAGAAGTGAACTATTCAGGAAGTGTATTTAGAGAAGCCTATTTTTCCCAAGTTCTAAGGCTAGAACAAAGGACAGGAGATCATGATGATGTGCTGGTAGGGCTGCCACACGCAGAAGTACAATAGCGAGCACCTCTGACTGCGGAGGAACTGTCGAAGCACTGTAAAATCTAGTTGCTGTGTGTGAAAGATCAAGCAGGTTAACTCCTGGGATTTTTTTCTATCAAGATACTTTCTTCCTTCCATTCTGTTGCCTGCTGTCTTCAGAGCACAGTGGTATTGAGGCTCTGCAGATTTAAAACATCTGTCTTTCCATCTCCAGTGTACTACAGAAGGATAGCTCTCAATTTAGTCGTAAAACATTTAGCTGCATGTTAGGCTGTCTTTGTTTTTAGGAATTTTTATCCTTCTTGAGGCTACAGGCTAGGCAGGTATTTTATGTAGTATTTTATATAACATGACCCAATTGTTAATTTTTTTTTAAAGGATACTTGTAGCGATTGTTACGGAATTTAGATCTATTTAATTAAGTCAGGATTAGGGACCTAAATTATTTTGTATTGCCCAATTTAGTGTTTTCTTACGTATCTGAATTCTGTTATTGAGATGCATGAAAACAATGGCAGGCTCAGTATTGTTATAAGGAAAGAGTCTATAGTGTTATTTTAAAACTAATTTGGAAATAGAGAAATTGTATTAATTTTAAATCATTGATAATGCACTTTTATAAAACACTGGATTTTTCATACTGCAATTAATCTGATTAATTTGGCTCATTGGGTACAAATAAGTATGAACTAAAAATGCAAATACATTTAACATCATATGGAGAAGTGGGCTTTAAAACCAGGTCTTGAGAAAAATGATAAAGTCTATGTTTTCAGATTATACAATGCAAATACAATTATAATGTCTTTATAGGTACTCACCACAGGCTTAATCTTTCAGGTTTGAACTCACATAAAACTATGGTAATTTATGAGCTATGTCGTGTTAATGTTGAACAACTAGCTAGAAGATAAATCTGTATTTAATACAAATCTGTCTGAGTTGATGATGTTGAATATAATTTATATAGAAAGTATAGTTTTGTTGTGAGAAACAGAGCAGTTTTATTTGACAACTTTAGTTGTGGGCATGGTTATTATCCTCGATCGTTGCATATATTCTCAGGAACATTTTGGTGCCTTGCACCTTATTTAGCTTTTGAGGATTTTAGTTTTATTTTCATATTCTGCTTACAGTGTATTGTTGTGCTACAATTTGGAGGTTTCTATTGTTTGTTGCCATTTTTGTAATCACAGAATCACGGAATAGTTTGTGTTGGGGGGGACCTTTTAAAGGCTACCTAACTCACTTCCCTTGCAGTGAGCAGTGACATCTTCAAGATGATGATGTCACTAGATCATGTTTAGATCTTTGTTTATATCTCAGATGTCTGCTGGTGCTGAAAAAGGAGGAAGGAGCCCACTCTGTCTGGTGATCATATAGTATAAGGGCAGGTAGAGATGATTCCTTTATTTTAAATTTTGGGTTGACAGGACCAGAGGCTCATGGCTTATTTCAGAAGTCCTTCATTAACTTGATGTAGCATGAACCACTTTTATAACTGATTAGCACGGTATGCTATTCATGAATAAGATGCAATTTGCATATGTTAATAATAAGCAATATTCAGCTGAAATGTCAGCATCCAAGCAGCTTAGACAACATCTGTTTGAGCAAGACATGCAAGACACATTATATCCCTATTTTACAGAACACCATTTAACCAAAATTCTTGGTTAACCAAAGTTTGCTTATCTCTCCCAGCGTTGTACAGCATACAGACACTAGTCAGCTTTGCTGAGCATGGTCCCTGTAAAACTGGCATTTAAGCCAGCTGGCATATTTCTGCTGTATTCTGGGACTGAGAACATGAAACACAGCTTGTTTGGAAGGAAAGGAATCCAGTGAGCCTTGGAAAAGCTGAGAAAATCTCTTCCTTTCTGATAAAAGAAATTAAATTTTAGCTGAAGATTTTGATGGTCCCTCAAGACATTTGCCTAAGCACAAAGATGGAGGTGTAGAAATGTGTCGCTCTGGCATATCTGCAACTCTATATGATGCATGTATATGTTCCCATATAAATACTGATAAGTGGGTGAAAGTCACATGAGAAACCATGAATACATTTCTAAATATAATATTCTACTGGGATATCAAGTCCCTTTTTCAAGACGACCATAAGCTTCTTTGCACTAATAATTTATTTTAAAAACCTGATAGCTCTGCTCCGTCTTTGTGGTCATCTGTGAACTGCCTATTTAGAGCCTGTTTTTAAAAGTTAACTTTTGTTTCTGATTTGAGACCTTTTTCCTCTGTACTGGTCAGTGTCCACAGTATTATTTATTTGTTCATACTGCTCAGGCCATGTTTCCATAGACTGGTAGCTCTTCTGCAGTCAGTAAAACAATTCCTTTTGTTACCAAGCCTATTTTCTCCTCTATTATATTGACTTGAAGAATGGATTTGCTTCATTGTATTAGAAAGAATATTTTCTGACAGCTTTTGAGTACAGATCATTAAAAAATTACCAGTTTGAAATGTTGACTTTTGTCTCTTTTTTTCTCTTTTTTTTTTTTTTTGTCTCAAAAATAGCTTATTACATCTTTCAAGTCTCTAAATAATTAAATCTCCTTGAAAACTCATGCAAATTCTGTGTTGGATAGAACAGGTTGTAATTAAGCAGAGTTATTAACGATTCTGTTGTTGATAAATTTGGGCACAACTCTGCTCTTGCAGATACCAGTTGACTTTATTGGTCTGATTTTTCTCCACAGAGAAAGACTGATGTACTCTGTGTACTGCTGACAGTTTTATGCTGTTGTAAAACCAGAGTAACAGAACAGAAATCTGTGCCAAAATAATGTGTTAGCTCTATGAATAGTAGAAGATTTATGGTATCTTTAACTGCCCATTTCTTTACATTTAATGGCTCCTGTTCTGTAAATGATGAGCTAGACAAGTGTCATGTTGTCACTTGACAATTGACACCTGATTTAGAAAATTAATTATATTTACTCTTTTCGAATAAAACAGGAACTCTGTATACTCTGGAGTTTGTCCAAGTCCAAGCCATGCTACAAACAAGAGCAAAGTTCTGTTTAGGAACTGTTTCTGTTGAGCAAAGGATGTTTTAGGATGTTTTATCATGACCATCATGTTTTATCATGAGCCTCACCATTTCCTAGCCATGTTCTTAACAGTAAGCTCTTAATAGATTTCCAAGAAAACCCAGTGCATTTTATTGTTTTGAAGTTTGTCCATCAGCTACCTAAAAGCCCCAGATAGCTGCATTTTGAATTATTTTATTTTGTTGTCCTTCCTTACCTATCTTACATTCACTAGATTTGTCTGTATGAAGATCTTCCTGGTCCATAGTTGCAATTACTGAGTAGTGTTTTCCTGTGACTGTTTCAGTGATGTTATTTTGTAAAACAGCACAGCTGCTGATTTTAGTGCAGTGATTTAGGTAATCCTTCAGTTGTATCTCATAGTTTTAAAAGGAAGTAACCCAACCCAAATCACTTCACTAGAGCTTTGCCTGTCACCTTATTCGAGCCTAAAGTGGTGCTCCTGTAAAAGATGTAAGAAACTGCAAAGGTTGCAGTCCCCCATATTTATATTTTTACACCTTGTATTTCTGACGAGGTAGAACCAGGCTACAAAACAGAACATTTTATATTTTTGAAATGAGAGCTTTTCTGCAGCAGAAATGTGAGCTGGGACTACAAGTGTGAGTTTACCATGCAGATTAGAGTGGTAACCAGAGCTTTCTTGTAACACGTGGGGCAATTCTTTCATCCTTAGCTTTCAGTATTGAATACTGACACAGAAGTTAGTTGTCCTCAGTTGTTTACCCAGTAGAGAAAGATGGTCTGAATTTTGCTTCCCTAAAAACCTATTTTCTCCTCTGTTATGGGCAGCCTACTAAGGAATCTGAATGGCCAGGTTCCTGCTTCTGCATCATGCTCTCCTTATCCTGAGGCAGTAAAAGAAGTGCCAGTGTAGCTCAGGACAGAAGTGTAAATACTCTGGCTGTGTCACTGTAAGGGCAGAGAGGGTCTACCAAAGTACCTCTGATGTTCAGTCAAGCAGACTGACTTCTCACAATTTTAGAGGGATCTTGTTGGTCATGACATGCTACATGACATGACATTAGCATGAAAGTAGCTAATAGTTGGATTGCAGAGGTCAGTTTAGTTGCCCATTGGATTCAAGCTTGCAGAGAATAAATGATCAGGAGAGGAAAGATCAGAATTAGTGGAAGAGAAGGAATGACTTTGGGAGCTTTTAATCATTTTGCCCTGAATTAAAAACCATCTGGTATTTTCAAATTTTTTAAAATACATAAGACAAAAAAAGAGTCAGTTTCTACTCATGGATTTATTTTTCTGCTACAGCACCCGATAGGCTTGTATTCAATTATTTATAATGATGTATCAGTAACTGTGGAGGGTTCACATCTAATATAGCAATGGCAGTATTATATCAGCATGCAAACTTTAAAATGAGGTGGAATGAAACATTTTAAAGTAATGTTTTAGTCTCTTCTCTCTATTAACCCTCAATAGCTTCAGCTCTTCTGGGCACATATGGGTTTTTTTAAGGAACAGTTGAATGTGAGTTTAGGGAGGTTCATTCTGTCTGTAGATGCCCTATGAGGTTCTCAGGCACATTCATGAAAATTACAAAATAATTCCATCAAAAGGTTGTGTGTAAGCAATGCAAGTCCATGCCCATCTGTCCTGAGCAGTAAAACAGATACCTTTCTGATTACCAATGTGTTTTACAGTGAATCAAGGCATAGTAAATGGGGGCAAGGCATAGTAAATGGGGGCAATTCCTTGTTAATATTCTCTATGGGGAAATTTCCCTTCAGTATTTCTCTGAGCATTGCTTCTCAGATGTGTTCCATTTTTAAACAAGGATTTGGCCCTGTCATATTTTTGATGTAACTTCTTACAATGTTATCGATGCTTGCCATCCCAAGATCATGAGGGTGTTTAAAGGAGTCTTGAGATTAATTTTTTTCTGTTCTTGAGGTGCATGTTATTGATTTTTGAGCCTTTAGAGATTTAGTGACTTATGTTTGCAGGTTTTTATGCACCAGTCATGTGAGTAGGTCTTACTTTAAAAAAGAAAAAAACTTTTTTTTGAATAACAGAATTTAAAGTCTTGTGTTCTATAGATTTTTGTCCTGTATTTTCTAAACTCTTTGTTTCCAGAAAGATACCAGCTCCCTTCCTATTACACTCCCACCTGAGAAAAAGGCAGCCGTTGTACAAAGTTGAGCAAGTCTAAAGCTACACAGGTGCTGAGTAACCAGGATAAGAATGTTGGTCAACTGACTGGCAGCTCCACAGCACAGTCTTAGGCCTGAGTTATGACCACAGTCCCAGTGGAAGGGCCAGTAGTTGCAGCTTCTGTCCTTGACCCAGACAGTGATCTATATAAAACTCTTAGGAACTTAATTGTTTTTGAGACCTTTATTCCTAATTGTAACTTAAATGAGGCTGTAGTTACAAAGATATTCATAGTTTGAAATACAGACCAGCATGATCATAAAAGCTTCCTTTTCTTAGGCAACAAGATTAAAAATGCAAGGGATGTGTAACTTCCATCGCTTGGCACTTTGGGAAAATACATAAATGTCATAAGAGTAGGGATTAAATTGTGAGACTTGGATAACAGAACTGTTATATTCTGCTCATAAACGGATCTAATTTCTCAGATATAAAATGTGTGATCGGGCTGTGCGGTTTTGAGAACATTTTTCCTATTTACCATGGCAGACTATTGGCAGGAAGAAGCAAAACTGCTTATTACATAGGCATGATAAAGCCGCAGCAACTAAATGGAAGTTGAGGTGGAAACACCAGACAAAGGACTTTCATTAGGAGAGTAACAGGCTCTGTTCTCCCCCAGAATTGCTATTCACTTTTTATACCCAGAGAAAGCTCTGTGAATTTAATTGCTGGGAGTTACCTTTTATTTCTTTTACCAGTATCTAAAATTCGTGCTGAGGGGCACCAGTCCGGAAACAAATCTTTGCTCTGAGTTAGTCTTTGCAGGTGGTTTATACACAATTTAATTCCTTCCCACTTGGCCATGTGCAACACCCTTATCCTCTTGATGAGTTCAAAGTGAAAGTCTCCCCTGAGCTCACTGTTGGTGCTGCTACAGTTGATTGACAAGCCTGGGGTGCTAAACAGTTGTGCAGGTGGCAAGGTTTGCCCCTGAGACAAAGCACATCACCTCTGTGCCTATTATTTTGCCTGAAAATATGTAACTGCACCTTTCCCAGAAGTGGCAGCAATAAAAAATTGTACCACTTTCTGCATCAGCAATTTTAAATGCTAATTGTACATGCTAGTGGATAAACATGGGGGCTCTTCTAACAGGAACATAATTTATCTTTTTTTCCCTTCATCATCATGTCCACAGTGTTCTAATTAATAGGTTTACTGCATGTCTATTGTGTGATAACTTTATAGTATTTTATTCTTTGGTGTATTTTCTACAGAAATGTGCAACTTCGTAATATGTTCCTAGGTTTTTCTCCTTGTTTTCTCTGAACATATGTTATGCCATTTGTCAACTGATTTAGTAGTGCCCCTTGACCTTAAATAAATAAAATAAAGCTAGATCAGTGTATAAAACCATGAAAAACTTTAAAAGCCGCCTCTACTGCACCTTCTCTCACTCAATCCAAGAACCATCCAAGAGAGCATCATTCATTACTTGCTGTTCCTGCAGTAGATGAAATGACGTGGTCTGAGTCTCCTTATTTATCATAATGATTATTTTATATCATGGAAGGTTTAATTTTTGCTAAAGAGAAGTTATTAAAGAAAGGTACAAAGAGAAGGATCTGTTACAGTAATATATTATTTATGATATACTGGGTGTTAGCCAGAAACATTGATGACTTAGCTCATTGCAAGCACCTGTACCAGTATCTTATGAAGCGTGTTCTTTATCACCAAACTAACAGAGATCACATTTACATTAGTGCTTAAATTCAATGGAAGAAAACAATGTGGCATGAATTAGACAGATGTATCATAAGAACTGAAACACCTGCTTTCTTTTAGTAATTCAAGAGCTTTGGAAAGCACAAGCACAATGCAGACCTAGGGCATGTGTGACGAATATAATTTCTCTTCAAGATTCTCAGCCATCGCATAAAAGCAATTCTTTTAAATGTTTAGGGGTTTTTTTCGGTATTTCAACTTTATTTTTCTGTTACTATGAAACTGATAGTTGTTAGTAATGTCTTAAAATTTGGGCAATTCCTCTATCATATAGCATGAAATATTGTAGTGCTTGCATGCTAGACTTTTCCAGCTCCATAATTTGCAGAGAGGGGCCGCTTTAGCTGCTCTTCAATGGGGAAATTCTTTAGACCTATTTGCAAGTGTGAATCCGGAGTGGTGTCTCAGAAGTCAATGCATTGCCACATGGAAGCGCATTTCAGTCTACCTTTCATCCTTTCTGCTTGTCCCAGCATGGTCTGTATATGAGAAATGGGAGCACAGAGTGCTAAGTAGAGAGGGGGAAATAATACACTTAGCATATCACTGATATCACAAAAGATGGAAATGTATAGTGCATCATTTTAAGAAAGCATCTGTGTGTGCTGAAGTGACTTTTGCTTAGCATCTGAGGGAACCTAGAGTAAAACCTTCTCAAATTCTTTGTAGTCTCCAATTACGATGCCACCTTCATGTGCAAGACACAGTTTTTAGCAAAGTCGTAGAGAAGGTTCTGTGGTCAAGTTTCTGCCTATCCGTGGGTCTTCTTATTTTTCTGAGATTGCAGTCAGTAAAAAACAGGTAAGACTATCTGGTGCCAGCTGTAATCCTGTGTCCCTGAGACAGCCAAGACCATGAGATGCTCTCCTCCCTCCTTTCCTTCCCCAGCACCCTCTCCAGAAGAGGGAGGTTCAAGGGGTGTGACAGTCTAAGCAGTCTTTGCCTTGCTGAGGAGTCTGCCACACCAGGCATAATTTCAATTTACTGATGTCCAGTACAAAATGGAATAGAGCTAGAGATCTGCCTCATGTCAGCTAAAGAGCTCTCCTAATTGTAAAGGAAACTCTTTCAGTGCTGTTGCAATTGGATAGACTTAATTGTGTGTATACAAATATGCAGCCAAACACATACACACTGATGAAAGCATAGTGAACAAAACCTTTTCATTTATATTTTTTTTAATGTCTTCCTTTCTATAGTTCATTTGTTCATCTAAAATAATACATATATTTCTCTTTGTAATGAGTGTGTATTATCATGCAAATTCCACAACTATTAGCAAATCTTTCAGCAGAAAAAATTAACTCTTACCTTACAGCTGCTCTTGACTGATTCATAGGTGAATTAAATAAAGTGGATACTTGCATAACCAAGAGTCTCCTTGGCTCCAGAAACTCTATGGTGACATTTATCTGTTGTAGATGGAAATTCTGGGACTGGTCCAAACCAGGTAACTTTCAGAAGGTAAAAGTGGAGAGTTCATATTGCTTTTCTGACTGCTACACAGAGCTGACTTAGGCTTGTAGCTGTTGTTACAATGTTGTTTGCAGTTCAGGTTTCAGTCTCTCATTGAGGCTGCAGCCTGGCTGGTCCCTGGTAATGTCAGATACGGTTTGAACATAGTCTCATTTAAAACACAACAGAACTAATGAATAATATTGAAATGTAGGAGATAGAATCAGTAAACATGGAAGAATATGTGTTTATTCTCTTATTTTTTACATCAAAATAATTTTACAAAGAGCATTAAAATTAATTTCAGCCCCACAGCTTCTCTGTGAACTAAGGAAGCATTATCCATGCTGAAGGGTTATTTTTCTCTGTGCAAAAATATATTCCCTTTGCAAAAAACAGTTTTCTGATCTGAATTTTCTTCATCAGTTCCTCTTTTCCTTTTTCAATTTCATATTTCTAGTCCATCTAATTTCAATTTAAGGTTATGGGTGAGAGCAAAAATAACTGCATATATTGTAAATTATTTCAAAGGTTTGTCACTCTTATTGTATATTCTGTTCTTCTAACAGACATCCACTTGAAAGTGTGGTGACAGAAACTGCAAATGACTTTCTTTTAATGTTATCAATGTCACATGCAGATATACGTGACTTTTCTGTTCCTACATTGCACATCCAGGTGCAAGAATCCACTGGATACACAAGCTCTGAGAGTCACTGTGCTATAGCAAGAATCTGTTTTCTACTGGTTGTTTATTAGGACTGCTAAGATATTTTTAGGTGTCACTGCTGCCCAGATTTTTTTTCTGAAGTATTTAAGTTTCTGAAGTATTTAAGTATTTTGAGTTTGCTGTTCAGTCCTGTTGAATTTCATAATGCACGTCTTTACAATGTCACCAAAGATATCCCCATTAGTTGTTGGTTCCTTACTTACAATTTTTTTTCAGATTCTCAGTGTTCTTTAACTTGTTTAATATATGAGCCATATTGATTTTGTGCCATGCTACATTTTCATCAGAGAGATAATAAGGAGAGATATTTATACAGAAATTAAAGCAAGTATTTTCCAAAGTTATCTTTATCTACTGAATTTGTAATATCATCACAAAATGATATGAAATTTCACAAGAAGATCTGTTTTCTATTAAACAGTGTTGATTGGTGTTAATCATGCTACCACTCAATCCAACTGATTGCCTCTTTTAACATTATTTTCACCATTTTTCCTTGCAATGAACTCATGTTGAGATGTTCCCATTTATTTCCTGGAGATGTTGACACATTGTGGTTTTTATAGATTTTAGAATTTCTACTGTATTACAGTAAATATTATACTTCAAAATACTTGTCCAGAGGAAAGTCTCAGACCATTCCTTAGAAATTATAAACCACAAGTAATCTTGGCTAGCAAATTTGAAAAAAATTCCTGTAGATGTTTGCTTTTCAGTAATCTCCTTAATTGCTATTGAATTGACAGCATTCCTTCTCCCTGAATATATATTTAAACCCCCCCCCAACCTATTCCTTTGCAATATTGCTAATAATTTCTGTGTAGTAAGGGACATGAAGATATTTTTTCATTTCTCATATGGTCTGTAATTTTTTCACATTAGAGAGATGTATCTGTTACATTTTTGAAAAGAAAAATGAGATGGAATCATGACAGAATTTTTTTTTCTATGCTTCCATGAGTTTGGAATTTGAAGGATATTGCTGTGGACTACTTAGGCCACGGTAGAAAGTGCTGTGCATATATTGTGAAGTTTAAAATTAATTCTGCTTCATTATGTTTTTTCTGTATTTCAATCAACCATTAATTCAAAATTGATCCAAATAGTTGTTAATTCATATCCTAAAGAAAACTATATGAACATGAGGAAAGTGGTTCAAATGCATTTTTAAGTTGTGTTGTCAAATGTTTGGTAACAGTAGAATCTTATGTATTTCAAAATGTATGTGTCTTGGGTATAGTTGGGTCTATTTTATTTTAAAATCCATTTGGGTCTATAGTTCTGCTTTTCTGCTTTCTTACATCTTCTTTAAAATTTTATTTTGACATTGACAAACTGAATATACAAATGTCAAGAGAATTCTAATACTGTGTTGAGAAGATTTTTAGTAGCCCAGGCAACTGTTTGCCAAGAGTTTGAAATGCTGAAGAGTCTCTTTTTTTCCATTGAACAGGACATTTTCACACTCTGAAAAATTAGAGCATAATTATTGTTTAGTTTTAAATAACAATCCAGCATATTTGAAGTTTGTATCATAAATTGAATTTCCTTTCTCTAACAAAATGACCATGAAGCTGTTTTTTTTGCCTAGGTTAGAAAAGAATAAGTTATCTAATTCTTGCTTGCTTTGAAGAGCTGTCTGGATTTTGCAAAGGCAACACTTCCAGATTGCCTAGTTTGAAAGAAAGGTTATAATGCTCTTGTAGTATTGAAAAAATAATCAAGGAACTACTAATATTTTTAATGTTTTTGGGCTTGTTCCTTGAAGGAGAATCATATCCATACTTTGCAACATTTTGCCAGTTTCCTTAAGGCTTTTTGCAGCAACATTGATTGTTGCTACTAATTGGAAAAGTAATTGGAACATGCCTGCCTCTTGTGTTTTACAGTCATGCCCTGTCATTAGCAAAAGTTATGCCCTCTGACCCTGACCGCTCTCAGGGGTCAAAATATATCATTATATTGGAGTGCAGTATTTCATAACAAAGGCCATAGCAGTAGCATAGCTTAAACATTTGAAGGTTTTTTTTTAGCGAAAAGAATAGCTTATCAAGGGAAAGAATGACCTGCTAACTATATTTATCTTACACTTTGAGTAACTGCTGGCAAAATACAGAGTCCTGAGATGTGCTGTGTAAATACTTTATGAAGGAAGCTTCTCCAGCAGAGATGTTAATAATTTAAAATATGATGTACTACATACTGAGTTTTAGGCATAGACATTTAGTAATAAATTTGTATTTTGTATGAAAGCCTAGTAAATGACTCCCTTGCCACATATTTTGTGTTACAATTGTGTTTGCATGTCTTCCTTCATAAATTATGCCTATGTATATACATGTCACAGTAAACTTGGATTTTTCAACCAGCCATGATCCCAGGGTCCATTTAGAAAGGATTATGAGTCACACCTACAAATGAGGTAGCCTCCAAGTCAATAGTGTCTGCCTCCAAGAATATTTTGTTGGAGTTCTACATTTATTTTGGTTTTCCTTCTGTAGCTTCCTAAGCAATTCAAGGGAGAACAGTCCCCCAGATATGCAACCGTTGCTTCTAAGTCAGGTTTTATTCTGTTAAGTGTGGCTGCAGCAAGGGTAGCATTCCTCTTTGACTTGGCAGTCAGTCAGTTAGAAGAGCTGCCCAGGAAACAGAAGACCTACTTTGTAGATACTTTTCTGTCCTCATTCCACTTAGGCACATAACTCCTCTGGACTGAGTTTTAAATGCACTTTGTTTAGAAAACTAATTTATGGTATTTGCATACTACTTGAGTGCTTTGGGTTGTTTCAGAATAATGTTGTGGTGATAAATATTCACATTAAATTTCCAATTTTCACAGTGTTCATGCTGGGGAAACAAAATAGATAGACCACAAAACAATAAATCAGTGTAAGGACGGGCTTATAAATGTGTCAGTCAAAATATCTTTTAATTCTTCAGGTTTAAAATTTTATTTGCCAATTCTGCTGTCTGTATTGTACTCTTATCTTTTTGTCCTTAGTTGCACTTGCTTTATTATCTCATGTTTTTTTAATAGAAAATTAAGTCTCTGTTCTATGTAGAATTAACCAGAGAGAGCATTCAGAACAAGCAGTTATTTTCCAGTTTGTCAGAATAGGTTTGCCATTTCATACATGTATGGTATTTATGACTGCAATATAATAAAATATTTAAAGTTCAGATTATAACTCTTCTGTACTAAAATTCAGAACATCTTCTGTCAGGTAGAAGTATTACATCTCGGCATTAACTCTGTCTGTCTGCATCAGATAATGCTCTCTTATTTGTATTTGTTAATAAGTTCAGACATTCATATTTTAGTACCTGATGGGGATGTAAGAGACAGAATATAGATTTTTTTCCCCTAAATTAGAAAATTATCTGAACGGATGGTTGATTAATAATCATTCTAAATTGAAGTGCTTTCATAAACTACCATACAGAACCTCAGTTTTAAAAAATCAATCTTTCAAAGCTGTCACTTTTGTCATTTGTTAAGCATTTGTTGAGGAGGAAAGGGAATATTTGTCCTAATTCTGAGCTCCCTAGGCTGTGCCAAGAAAAAGAAAAAAAAAATTAGCCATCCCACTAATGCACTGTATGGCAACAGAGATTAAATTGATCAGTCTGCTTAGGTATTTCCACAGTGTCCCTTGCTGTAATATCTGGGCTCTGTATTGATGTGCTCCACAGTGCACTAATAGGTAATAGAAAATACTTCAATAGCTAGCAATATATCTAATTCCGCAAATGACTTTTACCATGGTGGATTATTGAAATCATAAGCCTGGTGTTTGAAAAGGCTGAGACTTTGGTGAAATGCTAAGAAGAAAGGACGAGCACATTTCTCAAGTTGTGACAGCCTATTCTGAGTGTGTGATGGCTCTGAGCTGGCCCAGGAAACTTTCCCATAGAGGTTTATTGCAGGACTGGGACTGAGAATGAGGGTGAGAGACAGTAATTTATAAGAACTGATCCTGGATCTGTCATCTACTCTCTGAGTGGTTTTAACACTGAATTCTGCTGCAATTTCCTCTTCTTAATGAGCCAGTGAGGATGAATCACTTAATGTTTGAACATATCTTTTAAAATGTTACAGGCTGTTCTTTGTCGACTTTCATTAAGCTTTTATTTTAATCTAAGAAGACCAGTCAAACACAAAAGACATGCAAAGTACTTCATATTTGGCAAAGCCTATTTAGAATATGGTATGGGGATAAAAGGAAAGAGAGAAAAAGAGAAAACTGGATCAAAGTGCATTTAAGTGCATTCACTGAGCTCATGTCTCCTGGTATGACTGACCTGAAATACATAATACTGAAGGTTTTTGTAGAGAATCTGATCCTCGGTCTTGTACAAAGTGATGCACAGACTGGGGTAGGAATTTGTAGTTTTGCTGCAGGTGAACTTCCTGTCATAATGGATGTGTTCAATAAGCTCTAGTTATTGAATTTAAACACAGAGTCTCAGTTCTTAGAGCAATGCAAGGAGTTTTGAACACTGAGACCCAGCAAATGCCATTTTTGACCTCTTAATGAATTATAAATACATGACTCAGGGGCTCAGAGCATGGATGCATGGCTTTTCCTCTCTCTTGAAAACAGGGAAGCAGACCCAGGGAAGGGGCATTCGGCTAGGCAGAACTGTTCTTTGTTACTTTCTTCCTCTGTAGTTTCTTTTATTGCCTGTAGACATGCTGTAAACAAACACCAATCTCTTTTGTCTATCACATTAACTCGCAGGCTGCTCAGCAGTCCTCAAAGTCTCACAAAGGTCGTAACATTTCTGTAATCATATCTAGTTTACTTTTCCTGTGATGGCCAGTTTCCATGCTGTTGTCTTGAAAATAAAGTATGTGATATTAACCTTTGGGTACTTGATTTGTTGGTATTGCCAAGAGGAAGTTGAAAGCAGACAAGACCACAGTTTGTTGTATCTGTTGTTCTGAATTTATGTTGTATTTAATTAATCCCATGCTTCATGTCATCCGTTAGTCACCTGAAAAGGCCAGAATTGCTTTGACTTTGCAAGGCAGGTGGTTGAAGGACAGGGCTTTTGTTCGAAGTTTCAGAGCTTAATCACATCTTGGGAAATTCTGCCACTCCTTGTGGCACTGACAAACGCTTGGGTACTTTCCATTAAAACTCAAGGATGGCTGGACACCCCTTTTGAAGTCAGGACACATTTTCCAAATGTCTTGTTGTTGTAGACCTCTGTATGAAAGGGAAAGGTTTCTTTTCTTCATAATGTGAAATGTAGTCCTCAAAGGACCCACGTAGGCATTTCATGTAGCCTAAGTCTTGCTGATGCCTGTAGTCTCTCTCTCTCTGTCTGTCACACAATGAGTTTCATATGCCTTTACTGTCTTTTGTATTGAGAGTTTTATTTTTTTTTTCTCAGAGTATTTTGTAGCTTTGCTCTGCTCCTGGCAAGCAGGTAGAAAAGGAGGATTCTTCTGGAGGCTACAGGGTGCAGGGATTGGTGGATTTTGCTGACCTTCCAGTCCTACGCTGTTAGATGTTCATCTTCTGAAAAGGCAAAACTGCCTTTATGCACATACTGTTTTCAGACTAAAATCAAAGGAACACTATATTTCCAAGTATAAAGGCTATGATCTCAGAGGTCAAACTTTCTTTATTTCACTGCATACTCAAAAGTTGAATGAAACCAACTTTCTATTAGATCTCTGCTCCTCAAGTGTTTCTTTCCTCCATTAACTTTTCCATCTCTGCGCACTAGTGTGATTTGTCCAGTGGTTTGTCTCCGCTCTACTTCTGCCCACACTTGCCTAAGTCTGGTTCTCACTCAGTTAAACCATTTGTTTTCACCTTCTTAATCTCATTCTCATAGAGTTGTGAGTCTTTTCTGAAGTTTGGCTTCTACTAAAATCCTCTTGTATCAAGTAGAAAGAAGCCTCTCTAGGGGTCACGTCCTCTGGAATCTTTAGGTGTCTAAGGTAAGTTTTACAGCCATCATTCACAGTCTCTGTGTACTGATTTCCCTCCCTAGAATGAAAACTGACAAGCTTTCACTCAGACATTTAACTTTAGATGTCTAAAATTTAAGTGAGATGATCCTCACCATTGGTATTTATAGCTTCTGTAGTAGATTCTCTAAACTCCGCTCTTTTTTCTGTCTTTTCCCAGTACTTTCTCCAGTAATATTGTCACATTTTATTATGCTATTCTCTATCTCCCCTTCAGATTTATGCATAAGTACTTCATCAACCTTTAAATCTCCTGACATCTCCATAAACATATGTTTGTTCCCTTTCCTCCCTCCCTCCCTTAGCTCTCCTCTATTTTAAATTTGCTTCTCATAAATTGTTTTTCTCCCATATGAGTTCTCCACAATCCTTTTCTCTTCATTTCTTTACTAACTGATCTGCAAAAGTAAATAAGAGCTGAGAGGCAGAGGTGTCTTGGATAATGTCTTCTTTCTTGCTTTTGTGCCAGCTGAAACAGGATCAAGGAGTAGTCAGCCTATTTTCACTGCTGTGCTCTCCTTGCTTTTTCTTCTCCCCAGCACCCTCACAACCCAGCTCCATTGACTTTCTTCCTGCAGAAGGCAGGTGGTTGGATGCCCTGAAAGGAAAAACCATGGAGCTAAACTCTTGAAGAACAGATGTGTGTATTGACCTGCAGTAATAGCCTAAAACCTCTAGAAATCCTTTCCTTGGCTGAGAAAAAGCTCTTTCACACTATGGTCATTAACATTTGCTTCCAGCAGTGGCCTATTACTGTTTTAAGTCTCTGACACTTTAAACCAAAGTCTTTCTTTGGGAGGGAATAAGCAGGGGGAAAATATACCTTTTATTCAGCATATTTGGTCTATTACCATATGTTTTTACTCCACAGCTTCTTTTCCTGACTTTGAACACTGTTGTTGCAGCAGCAGCAGAACCTGCCTGTCTCAAACTTCCCATGAACACTCTTAATCATCTCTACCTCACCTCCCCTCCATCTCAGTCACCCTTTGCTTGCTGCTGGAGAATGAGGCAGGAGGTGGCATATTCTTGGTTCTCATCTCCCTTACATGCATTTTGCTTGTACAAAACTCTCACATTGTTTGAACAGAGCAGTGAAAGGCCCTTGTGAAGAGATCAGATCTTAAACAAGTTTCTTCTCTAAATTCTGTTTATGAGCCACCAGCTTGGTGGCTCCATGTGCCACGTGAGGTAAGGGTTGTAGTCATTTAATCGTAACACACTTCTTTTATCAATTCGGTCAATAAATGAATGATGAAGGGTCAACTACTGAAACTACTGAACTCTGGTCTTATATACTATTGTTCTCCTACTTGCTTTTCCCTTTGAAAAGTAATTGCTTTGAGCACCAGAAGTGATTACAGAAGATGACACCTTTAAAACCAGCCTCAGGATCTTGTTCTGAGGAAGAACACAGCCTGTAAAATGTTGTATGCCTCACCCAGCAATTATGCTGTTGTAGCTAATTTCAGAAAGCATAAATTGCCCGTTATTTTTGAAGACGACTGGGGATTTTTTACCTGTGGCACTGAAACTGGATGCTTTTCCAACAGATTTCTGTGTGGCTTCTACAGAGTTGTACAAATAAGAAATAAAATACTTCTTTCCATTTCTCATATTTTTTAAAACTTCATTCTTTTATGATAAAATCTGTTGATGAGTGAAGTTTAGTAAACCACTGGGATCTCCTAAAATATATTTTCGTTTTTCTACATTAAAAATATGTCATTATGAAGGTGTAATTGTAACACATTATAACTGCAGATCAGGCAATTTAATCCACAATAAAATATTTTAAAGTGTTAAATGATTTTTTTCATGTCAATACTAAGTAGCATGGATATCATCTTCCGTGGCAACTTATTACTGGATGTTTTCTCTCGATGTATTCTTACTTCTCTTTGAATTTTTGTGGTGTACATCATGACATGCCTTGTTTTGCTGAAAAATCCTGTATTGGAGAATAGCTGCATAAACCACTTCAACTGCAGTCCAGAAGAGCCTGTAGCAATTTGGGAACAGCACAGGTGTTTCTTGAAGTGATCCCAAATGGAACACATACAGTTCAGGAGAACTAAAATGAACGTTATGGTTTAAGGAGTAATGAAGTATTTCATTTTGGTAGATAATATTAGAACAATATTTTCCACCATTTCTGCATCCTAGCTTTTTCCATAGCTGCTGCTTTCATGGAAGAATTTAGTATTTTTACTTTTCTCCCCAGTCTGAATTTTGCACTTTATAGAAATTTCAGTTCTTAACTGATCTTAAAAATAAGTAACCCCCTGTGCATATTTGAGAGGCGGGAGATGTATTGAAAGCACTGTCTTTAGGAAAGTAGTATTTGTAAGCCTCAATATAATCCATTGTTAATACAATGTCATATTGAGAAACTTGGTTAGATTATGCAAAAGAAGTTCCCTTAAATTATTTAAACCAGCATAATTGAGGTTGGATAAAGAAGCTGTGGTACAGTGCTAAAATACATAGCATTCTGCCCTCTTCCATGCCCATGTGAGGACATAAAGAAGAAAGTTTCTCTTACTCTCCTCCACATGCTGCTCCTATTTGTACTGATCTAGGGTGGTGGTGACCATCTCACAGAGACTCACTGTGTTCCGCAGGGAAATGGGCCAGATTCAGGATGTCCTGGCGTATCTTCCACCACAGGCACTAAGAAACCACAAGGCAGGCTGATTCCATTCATCACTGTTTGCTTCTTGGATCTCATCTGGGGAGGTCTGACCTCAGAGCTTGTGGCAGTTCGAGGAATTTGAGAGCATGGTAGATTATTTGCTAGATATGCTTATTTAGATAAGAGGCACCATTGAGTCTTTCTAGATGAAACTAGAATATTTGTGATGACTTTTGATTTACTGTGCAAAGTGGTAGGTCTGCCTTTCATGGAATATTAAAGGGAGAAGACAATGTCAATTTTCAAAGCAGGTCTATTTGGGCAGCAGTCAGATCCAGACTACTAGAAGAACAAGAAAATTACATTTCAGCTAACTGTAAAGGACCATTGTGTTAACACTGGAAAAAAAGCAGTGTCTGAAATGAAATTGTGAGTAGGAAATTCTTGGATGGCTGAATATCTGAACAGTTGAGCACAATGTGAGCAAATAACTTTCTGTTCCACACACCAAAGCCTGATTTTATTTTAAAACAGAGTGCAACGTTTGTTCAAGACTTTCAGCTGTCTTCATGTGACAGGCCAGGTGTGCATATGCTCACTCATGTATGACATTGTGCATTTCCTACATCATTGTTATCATCCCATTTGTTGGATCTGTAACCCCACACTCCAACATAATAAAAGGGGTTTGGGGGATCCAAAATAAGTTTATTCTTCTCTTCATAAAAATAAACCTACCTTAGCTCAGTAGGGTTTCCTTAACAAACATTATTAGGAACTGACTGATCAGCGGTACTACCCACTTACATCTTGCATCGAATTTCCCAAAGATACAGCTTTTTCATTATCTTAGGAAAAAAACCAACAATTCCTGTATGCTGATAGGGTAAATCCTGCTCCTTTAGTGCACTGCTCAGTTGTTCAATATGTAAGCTTTTCTGTCAGCTCTTTATACTGCAGCTTTGAATGCTATGGATCTAAAAAGTAAGTGCCTGAACCACAACAGAGAAGTGTAACTGATACTTGCAAGTGTACCCAGTGCCTTACAGTGTAATTCATTTTTCAATTAATACATAGCAGCAAAATACAGATGGACAAAAATGACTAGAATTGTATGTGCTTCAATCCCGATGAAATCCAGAAGAATGCTGGCCGACAGCAGAAGTGGTCTGATTTATGAAGTAAGGTGTATTAAACTGTTGCTTTCAGAAGTTGGGGCGACAATGATTCCTGATTATGGAAAGAAGCAACAAAATGCTTGACACTTATGGAAAAGGGAAGAATCAGGCAGAATCTGTGAGAAGTGACAGCTCGTGTGAAGTCTAATCCTGCTGGTTTACCACTGAGGATAATTTTAATTTCCAACTGCCAATGGCATTTACTATTCTGTGTATAAAATTGCCCTTAGCTGGTATTTTTTCACTGCTGATGAGCTTTATTCAATTACTTTCCGGATACTCGCAGCTCCTCTTGACTGCTGGGGGCACTGGGGACACTGCAGCAGTTAAAAAGTGCTCCTCGAAACATGTAAATGCAGGGATGTGAGTACTGGTTCCCCTACACTGCTTGAAGTCAACTTCTTGCTAGGTTGGTTACCTGGGAAACAGCTGTCAGCAGAGTGGAAAGGAATCTATTTAGTGTGGTGGATAGGTGATGGTTTTGAAAAAAAAGAGAAGCTGCAAAAAAACCCACCACTGCTCCATACTGCAACCATGTAGGTTGTTAAGTGTATCATAAAAGACATAGGGGAGAGGGTGTTCTTTCAAAATTTGTTAAGACTAAATTATTCCTGGACTAAATAGTCTGGAACTGCAGAAATGTTTAATTACTGGAAAGAGTCTTTTTATAAGGGATTTAAATTTCAGTAGTACCTCAAATTTTGTTTGTAACAACAATACTAAAAGCAACATTTTTATTTGCCAGTTATTTTCAATTTGTATGCTGCAAAGATGCCATAATGAAGAATAGTTAGTTAAATTCTTGACATTTTTTATCTTAGGCTTCTTCCAGAAGCACTAGTCTTTAGATCACTCCTCCACTGACGTTAAATATTGTTGAATTTTTCAGATAGTGTTTCCTGCACCTGCAGCAAAGACAGGTTAAGAATAGTTTTTCCTAAGTTGTGAGAGTTAAGAATTCCTGGCTTCTGCTCTGTGCTCAGATTCACTGACCCATGTCGTATCTCAAAGACAAAAGCAGAAAAGACAGTGAAATGAAAATGCTGGGTGTCTTGGCAGCACTTATGCATTTCCGATGGCTTAATGATAACAGCACCATCTAAGCTCCTGTTGTTACCTGTACTGTTGTGCAGTTTCCCTCTTTTTAGGGGAAATTTCATGCTGCTGTTTTGGCAGAGGATAAACACATCACTTTAAACTATATAAAACGTAAAAAATGACATGTCTATCTTCTTTGTTCATAAATTTCTGCTTTACTTGTTAATGTTTCAATTTGAGATGGACTCTGAGCATCTCACCACTGATTTCTCTTCCTCATGTGGCCAACTGAACTTCTAGACTCTCATTGCAAGGTACTTTTTCAGGTTCCTCTTCTACCTTAAACCTGGCTTCCTTAAGGCTACCTGAGGATTTGAATACTCCTCTTCCATAGATATACAGTGGGTGCAGGACACCCTAGAGACCAATTTCCATTATAAAAGGCAGACTCCTGCTTTTTCCTTAGCCCCATGTCATGTGTCCGAGACTGTACAGCTCACAGAGGTATCAGGGCACTGATCTTCCTGAAAGCAAGTTCTGTAGAAGAAAATAATAGAAAAGAAAGATAAAACCCAAGATTTTTCATTCAGCTCCTTGATTTGGATAACTGTAATTTCATGAGTGCTTTATGGCTCAGAGGCTGCAACAGGAATGTTTGGCTTGGAGAGCAAAACTTCTACATCATTTCAAACCAATTGTGAAACACACTGGAGTTGTCTTAGAATATTTTGAGAATCTTAGCCTAAAAAAGTAATGGAATTATTTCACAGTAATAATCTCCCAGTCACTTAATTTAATCCTTTAACTAAAAGATTTAAGAAGTTACTCTTGGCAAGTGTTAAATTCCAATTAACTGATGTGAACACCACATCAGTGGTGATGTGTACACATAAGGCAGACATAATATAAAAGTATTGAAATGCAGGAAGAGTTTCAGGTGTTGTATTATGTGTATGTGCTTGTTCATGAGTAAATGTGACAAAATCAGACATGGAACCACTTTGAGCAGTTAAATAAAAAGAAGTTCCCTGGGAGTTTCCACAGTAAAACCAACATGTTTGTACCCCCATACATAGTGAAACTGATTTTTTTCAGGACTGTCTGTTGAAAAACTCCATTTAGTCTAATTGCTTAGTCCATCAGCTGGAAGATTATCATCTTGATTACCCATGTATCCTTGTCCAAGATCTAATATGTCTCATGCTTCCAATACGCTACAAAAACATATCAAATACCATTAGCTGGGAACACCAGGCTCCATAATGCTCAGTTCCCATTGCTAGTCTTGCTGATCAATATCCTCAAACCCACAATCCTTAGCTTAAGTTAAATATAATTGTCATATAGGAAAGATACAAAGGAAGGAAAAATATCCTGGAAGCTATTTGAAGGCAACTAAAGTTAGCTGGGAGCAGATGATGAGAGGAAATGATGAACACGGCTTATTTCATGAGTTCATATGTTATGGTACCAGAATTAAAGGGACTTCTCCCGAACACCATGTATGTATTTTTACTTCTGGATCTTTTTTTAAGCAATCTCATGACAGCATTATTGCCTCCTTCATCCTTTGTGTGGAAAACAATTAAGCCTAGCTAAGGAACTAGGCCTAGGCTGTATCTATTCCTGAAGAAGGAGAAGCCAAATTAAGCACAAGAGGTGTCTATGAATAAAATGATGTGGCATGAAAAGGTTCCTCCACAGAGAAGGAAAATTTCACATGACTGTAAGCATACGTTTATGTTAATTAAGAACACATCTAGGGTTGGAGAGGCTTGAGAAATTGATATTACTGTACAGAATATATATGATCACTCCTAAGTATGTTGTGCCTGTAACTGCATATTACTATATGCTCCACACTATACTTAGCAAGTCTGTCTGTCAGAGAGCTCTAATTGCTTTATGTGTGAGAACATTAAGCTGCAATAAATTTATATACACAGCTGTTCCATTACTGTGGAACAAGTTTTATCTCCTAATAAATTGATGTTTCTTTTTAGTGTCAACTCAAACCAAAATTTACACCCAAGAAGGTGAACCTTAACATCACATAATTAGTTCAGTGACACCAGTGGTAATAGAGGGTATACACTGTACATCTCTTAAACATATTGATGGAAAAAAGTTTTGACTTCTGTTAATTGTTTCTTGAAAGCTTAATTGTGATTAAGAACAGCTTTAATTGGAAAAGGGAAAAGAATCATGACCTTTAAACATACACTGCAAATAGCACGTCTGCATTTACAAGTAGTTGAACCATAATGGAAAAAAACTAAACGCCTTCTTTAAAATAGGGCAGGGGGGGAAAAAAGGCATTGTGGTTCTGTGTGGAGTCACATTTAGGTTAATGGAACAGAAGCTTAGACTGCCCTGGACTTTTGATTAATATTTAATTAATCTTCTGTAGAAGACTTTGATTTGAATTAAACTGGATCCTAATAAAGGAACCAATTCACCAAAGAGTTCACATAAATTTGACCTGCCATTATGAGAATTTAAATTAAAATGGCAAAAGTTTTGTTTTCTGCTCATTTTATGCCTGGTCTGCATCAAGTGCTAGTAATTTACTAGGAGTGATGAAACTGGAAAAATGCAGCCTGAATTGGTCACTAGTAACAGAGCCATAGCTGCAATATGACATGCCATTTGGTTTGTTTTAAAGAAGTACCATGAGCTAATGAGTTGTGTTGTTCTATCCATACCAGCTTTTACAGCCCTGCAAAAGAAGCATTTAGCTGTACACAGCGAAGGGAAGTATCATTTGATTTTAAAAATGCCCAGAGTGGTTTTTGGGAGCTGCTTATACTTCTGTGTTGTCGCTTAATCAGAGTGGCAGTAAAAATGATGCAAATGGAGTCAGTTCCCCAAGTGCTGTGACTTCCTTAACCTCCTTTCCCATGTGTGTAGGGGTGCCTGGTGTAAGTACTGCCTACTGTGAAGACAGGGAGGGGGCTGAACTGTCTCATGAAGGATTCTCCATTTTAACGATCTTGAGGGATTGTAAAAAATATCTACTTGACCTCAACGTAGGAAAAGTGATTTTGCAGTTACTTCACTCACAGTGTTTTCTGCCAGCTCTTTTCCTATTCATGGTAGATGCCATCACCATCTTGTGTGCTAAGGAGCTCCCGACCCAGTGAGCATCTCTGATGTAACCTTCTCCCTAAGTTTGGATGATATCTAAGTCCCACAGAATTTCTTCAAGTATGATTACTAAGGTGATTATTCTCATTCAAGTACTCTGACTTTAGCATCCTGCTCTAAAATTGAATTTATCTGGTTTTAGGTGTCTCCAGGGTAGTCCTGTATAGCTCTGCTCCTTTTTCAGTGGATATGTGGGCACTGAGCTGAGCCCCCACTGCAGGCATTTGTTCTGGGGGAAAGGACCATTTCACAGATGTGTATGTGCCTCCGTTGTGCAAGAGCAAATCTGTTCTTAAACTGTAAAAGTTTTGGTTAAGGGCTGGTTCTAGGCAGTCTGTGCAGTCTCTGCTGCAGATAGGGTCCTGCTATTTGAAGAGCACTTAATGATGCAGAAATCTGGCAAAAATAATGAAAAGAAAATAGCAAAAGTGCAGCAAAATCAGATCTTTGTGGGTCCTGCTTAGTAAGGACAGTTATCATTCTTTCTATACATAGCCTGTAATTCCTGGGCTTGGTTTCCCCAGTAAAGTGAATTACTGTGCAGCTCAAATGGGAAAATTCGTGGGAACTGAACTTAATCTGAGTTAGCAGCATAGCAACATAAACTGCTCTCTGGAAGCCATGTTTTGCCTTAGTTCTTTTTGAAGAGTCCCATAGATACTCATGGATTTTCTTCTCCTTTGTATCGGAGAAGTCATTTTCAGAGAAGGTGCTTACACAAGTGATGTCCAATGTCTGGTACTACTTCCCTCTTTACAGGATCATGACAGTCACAAGTGACAAAAAATTAGTGTGACCTGTTACAATATATCCGTTGAATTGCATAGACAATACTACACAATGAGTTTATTTCAGAGGTTAATCTCAAATACCATTGCAGTTTTGTGCTGATGTTTCATTAGTCTGTCACTTTACAGCTCATTGCATTAGAGACTCATTGTTTTGAAAAATATTTTTTTAAAATGAATTGCAATGCTTGTTTTATAAAATAGTTGAAAAAGCTGCACTGAGCTTAAAAATTTGAGGTAGAAAAAGTGGGGTAGAAAAATAGTTTTAATACCTGTTAAAAATAAATATGTTTGTTAAAATTAACATAAATCTATGTATATTTGCCTCTGAGACATTTCAGCCAACTGAGTTTTTTGCTAGTGAAGAATGGTCAATGCCAGTCGTGATGCTTAAAAGGCTAGCCCAAAAACTGAGGCCAGGCAGGAGTAAGGGAATAAAAGGTGGGTATTTATTTGAAGGGCCTTCAGAGGTACATTTAGGGCAGACAAAGCCCCCTCCTTGGGGCATCACCCAAAATGTACGACGAGTCACGAGTTCTCCACACTTTTATAGGTTTGGTCCATTTGCATATCAGCATAAATTTACCAATTAAAACTTTACAATTTCCCCCTAGCTCTCTTAGCTCGCCCCCGCCTTTAGAAGCTTGGGTCTGGGCAGCCTGAATGTCCTTGGGTGAGTACAGAATGGTAGTGTTATGTCTATAGAAAACAGCAACCAATGAGATATAAAGCATACACACCAGACAATGCAGGATTTGAAAAATGTAAGGGTTAAAACCTAAGGCAACAGTAGAAACAAGTTTATAATTTGCACTAAATGGAACTGGCTCTGCAGTATTGTTTATGGTAATAGCTGCAGTTACTTGCTTGTAATATTTCATCTTGTCTTTTGAGAGCATGAAAGTGTGTTTTGTAGGTATGTATCAAATTCTTCAGGTCAGTTGGGTTCACAGTTATGTAGGCTCACAGTTCTGTAGCTTAAAATTCTTCTGCTGGCAGAAGTTCTCCTTTTGCTGGAAATACCCAAAGGAAACCTCTTAAAAAGGATGCAGAGGGTGTTGGAATGTCAGGGTGCAACTTAGCCTTCTGTCACTTCCTTAATAATTATAAATTTTCTGGTGTTTCAACAGTTAATTCCTTTCACTGGAGAGTGTTTATGTATGAACTATAGGTGGATTTATTAGCTGTTTCCCTGGAATATAAATTTTTGCTGTCACTTGTTTGAAAAATTCTGTTTTCATCTCAACGTGAGTCTGTCATCCCATCAATGCCTTCAGAGTCTTAATCCTGAAATAGAGAGGAAGGAAGGAAAATAACTTAAATAATGAGTTGCAATGGCTTTTTTTGTTTGTTTGTTTGTTTTGAGGCTTGTTTTTCATAGACATTTGTTTACTGTATAGATCAAATGCTTAGTGTGTCCTTTGACATGTGCAGTCCATTAAATGCTTTATTCATGAACTGGGATCAAGGGATTGTCTCAGTTCTAGCCTGCTCTCTGAAATAAGATAATACAAGCAATTTCTATTATGGTTTAGGAGAGTGGGGGGCGAAAAGCAAAAATTCTTTAATGTCTTTGATCAGATTTGAATGTCAGAGAAATCTTATGCATTAATACTTAAAATTAGAGATTTTATCAGCAATCATTTTAGTAAGTAGAACTTGAGCTGCTGTGCTGAATAAATATACTTCTTAGTACATGTAATGTGTTGATTTCCCCGGAGTTGCTCTGTAATTCATTGTAGAGAAAGAATGAAGAAATAGAAAATAACAAAAAGAAGAAACTCAGTGATATAGCTGTAAGTGGATGTGTTCCAACTGGTGTGATGTGCATCTTTCTGGCAGCCCAGGGATAGTTTACCAGATCATTTCTGTAGCAAATTGTTTCAGATTCAATCCCTGAACTTCATACTGGTAACAAGAAGCTTAGAGCTGAAAATTATTCATTATTTCTTGCCCTAAAACCTTGGTCAGATCTTCACATGTCCATAAATTCTCAAAGCTCTGTTGGATTCAATGGGTCTAGACAGGTTTGCACTAGTTAGAGCTCAAGCCCAGCATTGCGTTTTAGAGTTCTGTACAGGAGCTGGCATTGCTGTTCTTTAGTTAGAATCACATATGTAGCAATTTCCATCGCAGCGAAGCTTACGAATTAGAGATCTCACTTTTTTAATAGCGTTCAGGAAATATTTCTGGTTTCTATACAGGGACCCATGAAGCGAGCGCACGTCAGACACTCCAACGGCAGCAGAAGGTTCTGGTTTGCAGCAGCGTTTTTGCTGCTGGGCCTCCTGCCTCACGTGTCTGAAATAGAATCACAGTACAATTTATTAAATTTATTATCATGCTGTAGAAGAAAAGGCATTTTCATGTTTTATGATCTGAGGCTCTGCACCATGTGACTAATCTGTTATATTTTGGGTAATCTGGCCAGTGCAAGTTTGAGCAGCAGTAATGTGTGCTACACAGTCATGTTTAAGATCTGCAAAACATTTTTATAGCACTTGTTACTTGGACTGAAATCTTTCTGATTAAAGATATCAGAAAAAAGCAGTATCGTAGAAATCCAAATGAAACTAGGTACTGATGACAAAATAAAGTGATATCAGTTTGGATATATTTTAACATTATGTCAAAACACATTGTCATCAAAATCCCCAGAGACACCATTATGGTGTCAAAATGAAACGTTATCAGCCTAAGACTACAAGAATAACAACGTGAAATAATACTATTGTAACTTTGTAATGTACTGCCAATATCATGCAAAATAAATTTGATGTACTAAGTGGACTTGCTTATTATATATGTTTCATTTCTTTCTGTTTACTAAAAAGCCTATGGCAATTATGTTACCCAAGAAAACCTTATAGCATTTGCATAACATTTGCTGAAGTAATGTAAAAGTTGAGATGCAAATTAGCCATACTGATGAGACCTTAACCACAAAAACTGTTGTGTTGCAGTCCTTGGCTTATCTCAGGCGTCTTCTATATGCTTCAGAAACTAAAAAGTTTAGGGCTTCTTTTTTCATAGAAGAGAATTGCCAACAGTAGCACAGTGTACTCTGTAAAGAACCCTTGAAATTTTACTAAAGTAATTGAGATCTGTTTATTGTATGAACTTTATACAGGGCTTTAAAAGAATCTATTGCCCATTTGTGGTTGTGTGAATGCAAACACAATAGAGGCTGAGTGACTTGACAGTTTTACACTAATGAGTTTTTCTGCCAAAGGATTGAAATGTTGGGTTATACTGCTATGCCAGTTGACCATCACCTCCTACCAGGCATTCCTACTACTAGATTTTGTTAGGATGATTCATTTTCCACCTACCTTGAGCACAACTTAGCCATCTAGAGTGGATTCATCTGCCCTAATATAACTGCCTAAATCTATCCTGAGCTCGTCCCTCTACTCTTCTTTGTCAGTGAGAAAAAATAATGAGCTCTTGAGAGTAATAATTGCATCCAAAGACAGGTGCTGTGAATTGCCCTCTGGAGTAACTTATTTCTCTGTATTTCCCTTAGAAAGGGTTTAGATGAGTAGTTTGAACTACATACCTGCCTTTTGGATGATTAAAATTGGTTGCGAAAAATCACACCTTACGTTTTCCTGGTAAATAAATTAGCTTTTCTATAGCCTTTATCAGGCTAATTGTCTTGGTAAAATATTGAAATGGTGTTGCAGGTAAATGTCATATTTCTTCTGCAGTAAGAGAAAAAAATGTTTTTGGGTTTCTGAAATCTGCACTTGGGTTGAGACTAAACAGCCCAGTAAATATTAGAATTAGAAATTTAGAAAATTAGAAATTAGAAATTAATTTAGAAAATTAGAATGCAGTAAATATTAGAATTAGGTTCTGTAATCCAGGGTTTCAAAGCATAGCAAGACCCTCAGCAATTAGTGAGCATCCTGCACAATACAACTGAAAAAGAATTCCTGAGGAAAAGACCTTTTAGCATTTCCAAGAGGTAAAATAAATTAAATAACTTGAAAATATCTAAAGTAGTAAACGTTGAGTCCCACCTAACTCACTAATTAACCAAGTGATTTTTGGATAAAAGGTAATTGCTGGTTTTGTCTGTCCTTATCTGGAATTTTTTTTTCTTAATACAACTGTAATTTTACAGCAATTTCTAGTTTTAAAGTTAATCAAGACAGTGTGGTGGGCAAGCATGATTAAAACATCTATTTGCTAAAATATTCCTTTTTAAAATAAAATGCTGAAAGCATTCATCCAGAAATAATTTGTTTTGTGAAATATAATATTGAGATTGTTTTTACTCTCCATATGCATATAATATTTAATTTAAAATCTTAATTAGTTTTTATGCTAATCAACATAAATCTTAGTGGTAAACTTCATAAGAAGGCAACAGTCATGTGAATTTAGGCACCAATTCAAGTAATCAATCTTAGCTTTGATTTGATTTTTTTTCTTGGTTGAGTCATATTGTGTGCACAAGCACTGGATGATGAAATGCTTAACAATAAGTTCAAATTTAAAGTTTTATTTAGAGATTCTAAGTTATCTAGTGTGACAAATAGCAATGATCCCACATTTTTCTGTGTTTTACACAGAATTTGTGATCTACTCCTATTAAAGGGAGTCTCCTCAAGTTTCAGATTTTGGAACCTGTGTCAAGCTTTGACCTAGATTTGGTATGCTTAGGCAAAGTAATTTTTGTTTGTTTGTCTGTTTGTTTGTTTGTTTGTTTTTAATGGAAAACGTCTCATTCTGCAGTTTGAAATTAGCCTACAGGTAGAGTAAGATATAACATAAAATCAATTGAAATATTATTTGAAAATTTATAATGCAATAGCCCCTCTGTCAAAGTACAGAATTAATTGTACTATAATTATGTTAGCATCTGGTAAGGACAGGGGAAGATGTGAACTTGGTGAAATGTATTATCTTTTTTAATGTTTGGGCATTTTAAAGACATGTCTTAGTCCATAGATAAGTGTTTGTCTAGCAATGCATTTCTTAATACTGTAGTTTAATGAATACTTTAAAACAATATGTCATTTTTATTAAGGACAACCGTTCACAAGACTCAGAAACATCCTGTTTTGTTTTGCTGGTTGCAACACCCTGGTACCTATTTATTAAGTGTTTTCTGTGATTAAATATAAATAAAACAACATAAAATATTTTTCGGGTTTCCAGTATAAGTTATGTTAATGCATTAAACAACATCTAAGTACTCTTACAGTGAGGTTGTGCATTGAAACATAGCTAAATTTCACCATTTAGATTTCACCATTCACAAATAGAGTGTAACGCTGCATTATTTGAATAATCTTTTTTTTTCCAAATCTTTTTCAAATTTGGCAATTTGAAAAATTTGAATAATGTGAATATTACTCTTGATGCATCCTTCAAATCAAGGGGTGCAATCAGGATCTTTTTTTTTTTTAATGTTGCTAGACTCCTCCCATGAAAATACACATACTTTTTCTGTGCTCCAGTGTTGGCTAGAGTTGGGCTCTGAAGCAGATTTTATAGTGTAAAACACAGTGTCAGCACAGAGCAGAAGCTGAGTCGTGTAACATGTGCTGGAGTGAGCTGGGTTGTACCTACGTCACAACATTCACACCTCACAGGTGGTGCTGGCTACAGACAGATGTTCCTTTTTGCAAATCCTGCCGTGCTTAAGAAGCGACTGCTCCCCAGCTGCTTGCTGCTTGCTGCCCCTCTGCTGGCGATTTCTGCCCCCACGTCTCATCCAGAGAGATCAGAGGGAGCGCTCCCTAAACAGCTTCCAGCAAAGCAGCTGGATTAGCTTAAATGGAAACAAAGGCTGACATGGCCTGGAGCCTACTAGGAATCTTCTGGACGATCCCTTCTGCTGGCAAAGAAGTGGCCAGCTAGGTCCAGGGGAGGATTTCTTCTCTGTGGTCTTTTTTAAATGTCTTTGTATTACTGTGCCAGGCAACTCTCACATTGACACAGAATAGCCTAATTGTGGATGTTCATCAGACCTAACCATCATTGTCTGTTCCAGTTAGCATAGGAAGATTCTTAGATCAGAGCCCTTTTCTCCCCATCTGACTTTAAAGTAATTTTATGTTTCATTTAGAATCAAAGCTGCAAATTTCTCCCTTGTTTGATCACTAGTATTTTTTTATTTTCATTTTTTCGTGATTTATTAAATCTTTCCTTGTGTATTTATTTAACACTGTCACAAGAAATTCACAGTGAGATGTCTAATATTTTCTTTTAGGTTTTGTGATATTCTCTTTTTTCTTTTATCTTTCTTTTTTTTCCTAACTCAGAAAATGCCATACCCTATGACAACAGCTGTAACAAGTTGTGTGTGGCTGAAAATTGGCTTGGTTTGTATCTGCAAAATCTAACAGCTCTAAAGTAAGGCTTAGGCTGTGTGATAACCCAGTAGCTGAGTATCTGTTTTCAGATGTTTATAGCAAGCTCCTGAAATCTCTGCTTTTCCTTTTAGTAGAATTCCACTGAAAAGTAAGACTGGATTTCAGTCTCCGGTGTGCAGGCTCAGACAGGCTAATAAGGAAGAGTGATGGTGGCAATAAAAAGGGTCTTGAGTTCATGCTTCATTTTTCACTGGTTGTAAAATGATGGTCCTGCTACAGAAGGGCCACAGAGGGACTCAAAGTGAAATTTAGTCTGGAAAGTTTGAAAAGACTGTTGTGGTGAAGTGACCTCCCCATCAGCTCCACCTCTCCACTTTGTTTATGGCCATCTCATCAGAAGCAAGTGCTGAGTTTAGAGCATTTGAGGTTACCTTTTTACCCAGAAAATAGAGGTATATTTTTTTAATTTTGAATTATTTACTCTGTTGCAATTGTGCAAAATTATTGTCTAAACACAATATCAAAATTTGGAAATTATTTTTTTCTCTGAAGAAAGCAAGTGCATTTGGGGACTTATGTACTTCTTCATGGTATTGCAGTTGATGAACTACCACTCTGAAGGTAAACTGGAATGACATAAAAATTCCCAATGATCTGATTTGACATGCATACATATTGACATAAATCCTAAAGTTTAAATCCTGTTTTGATGGAATTACTATGCTGAAGTGTGTAGGTATATATACAGGTAACATATTATATCTTGCCTGGTACATTAAGCCAATCCCTGAATGTAACTGCCTTTAAAATCTGCAGACTTTAAGGGATATATAATGCTCTGTGTTCATTTAGCAAATACAAAATGGCAAGAGAGGATGATTTTTATAACCTTGTGAACAGTAGAAATAAGCCAAAATTGGAAGAGATCGGGGAAAAAAAATTCAGATAGGATGTATACCCTTCACCATGCAAGAAGCTGCCCTTGTTAGAAACTAACTTTGCATGCATAATTAATTTGAGCTGCACATTCCATTTCTTACAACTAGAGGAGAAATTGAGTTCAGGTGTTTGGTGAACATATGGGGGGATTTACTGTGAATTTATGACCTGTGGTTTGAGTGTAAAAACCCAGGATACTAGCTGATAAAACTTAATGAAGCTTGTGCAGAGAAACTATTTTTATTTGCAGTTTTGTAATTCATACATTTTTTGGTTTTTAACACCTCTCCACTACCTTTTTATGCCTTATTCTCAGTGAGTTCTTTGACACTTAAGAAAAACAAAAGTAGTGTGGGATAAGGCTTTCTATGCCTCTTCCCAGGTTACAACTACGTTACAAGTACATTTGTAGTTTAACAAACGTGATCTTTTGCTCAGCTAAGTTTTTTCTTAGACTGACTATAGCAATTCTGTAATCAGGCAACAGCTCTTTTATACAACACTGTCCATGGTTGCTCCTGTTTGTGTACCATATTTGTCTGTGTTAATATCCATATGTTCATGGAAAATCTATTCCCTGATGTCTCAGAAAAGGACCATATGTAGGACACAATGGAAGGAGAGGACCAGCCAAATCAGTTACACTAATATAAGCTTGAGGAGGGGCATTTGGATGTCAGAAAATAAATGACAGAACAAAAGAATAGGAAAAGACCAACCTGCTCTGGCAAGCTAGTGGCAGAAAGGAGATGGTACAAACTGTGCTGCTGCTCAGACCTCACCACCCTGCACTGTGTGGGCACAGTCATCTGTGTCGCTGATGATTAACAAATCTGCTCAAAGTGAACAAACCAGCAGACTGTGCATTGGGATGTGGTGGTAACTCAAAGACTGGTAAAGGGCACACTTTCATTTTATTTTATGTCCATGACTTTTTGAAACAACTTGACAGTTTTTGCTTATTCACCCTCAAGGGCCATCCAAAACAGACAGATCCATCTGCTTAGAGTTAAGCACTGTGGCAAGAGGCTGCTCGAGTTTCAGTAAATGTAGCAGAAGTTTTTATATTAGATTATCACCACTCTGCTTTCTGTTGGGCTGTTTCAACCTGCTCAAGCGATGAAGAAAGGGGCTGTTTTTGTAGATGTTCAGTTAGTCCTGTACTTTGGTGAGAACATGTACCACCAACTATGGCATAGCCACCAGAGCGAGTATGTTATCAATCCTGTGTGATGGAAATAAACTCACTTTCTGCTCCTCTCTAGGTGTAAACAGAGGCAGATACAAATTCAGCCTTGATTTTTAATATGACACAAGTAACCTGTTCAATCGTAAAGGAATTTATATCATACAAATGGGTGATAGTTATTTGCCAGCTTGAAGCAAATAAGAACCCATCTGTATTTTATAACTGCTATCCAGAGATCTAAGCAGCCGTCAGGCCAGCGAGGCCCCAGCAGCTCAAATATGTGACAGAAGATTTCAAGGTGTAAAGAACACTGTTTGTTTACTAACCTTTTGGTTATTCTAGTCAAGTTGCAGCTGCCTGGTGGTGCTGTTAAGACCCTTTTCCATGCTTTTTTCAGGCCAATAAATTCTTTTTCCAAAGCTTTAGTCATCCCTGTTCAGTAGCATGTTTGTATCTACTTTGTCACATCAAAATCTGACTGTTTTGAAAGGAATACAACTCTGCACATCAGTGCATGACATCACACTGAGACATTGCTTAATGATCTGAGACTCTGATGGCCATTGCTGCAACTGCTTGTCTCTGGAAATATGTGACAGCCCTGGCCTATCTAAGCCTTGCTTACAGTTGCGTTTTTAGTCTGTGCTGGTGGTGGTGTGTTTTGAAGCAGCACTTACAAAATAACTGATTGTGAAATGTGCCATCTGCAGATGGAAGGCAATGGGGTGCCAAGTAGAGCTGTGATACAAGAAAGCACAGATGCTTTGCAACCAAGTAAACTTTGGCCCTAAAAGCCTTTCCTTGATTTTTATTTCGTTTAAGAACAGTTATTATTGAGAGCACTTTGATAGAAGAACATCACTGGTTTCTGATGCTAGGAGGTGCTACTTGTCTTCTGTAAATTCACAGCCATCCAGTTATTAAGTAGGCATAAGGGAAGGCTGCCTGGGCAAGCTGTGGTTACTGTAGAGTTGTAATTCCAGTTTTGCTAAAAAGTTTAAAGCTAGCATAGGTCAGATCTTCAATAGAGTTTGGATGGATTTCAAGTTAAATTGCTTCCTTCCTGCTAGTAGTCCTGAATGCTTTGAGGTGGATCTGCCTTCAGATTTTCAGTTCATTTGAATGAAAGACTGAAACAAAACATGGCACATTTAATTGAACTTTTGAGGACTTGCCCCATACACCCACACAGGCGAATTAAGCAGCAGGAACACCTGCAGCCTGCATCCTAAGAGTCTGTTGATATGACCCTACCTCTCTTGGGTCAATTCATCCAATAAGTCAAAATTAATTTTGCTTTAGACTGGCGAAGGACACTTCACACTGGATATAATTTATTTAGCTCTGTCCCAAGGGATAATGATGTGACTTACATAAAGAGTTGTAGATAAAACAGAACATCTCGGGACCTGAAGAGGAATGAAGTTAGATTTGCACTTTGTGACAGTTTTTTCATGTGATTATGGTTTTTGCATGTCCTTCCTTATGGAAGTACTAACTGGGAGTTAAATGAGATATCGAGTGGGTGTACCAAGTGTGCCCTGTGGGAGTGCAGTGGGAGACATAACAAACATAGCAAAAAAAGCACTGATGATAAGATTAACTGGATGAAGAGAGACATGAAAAGAAAAAGGAGACAGCATGGCAGGCCAGGACAGAGATGTGCAAGCCCTCAGTGGTGAGAAGGTTGAGGCATCTATAATTTAACCTAGAGAATCAGAACAAGGTTGAAATGAAAATGGAAACCAGAGGAAGTCAATCTAAGATATAGTCTAAGCCCTCAAATGATATTTTCAGAAATGTATCTTAGTTTCTCCTTAGCTGTCTGCCTTTTTCCCTTTTCGTCTACTAAATAAAAATATTTAATTTTTTTGTTATTATAAACCCACTAACTTGATGTCACTCTGTTTCTTACAGACTTTTTGAGCACAAAGAAATTTGAGTCGATACAGAAGTGTCTTTTTCTGATTTTGCTCTTTCTTTTCTGTGAAATAGTCCTTTTTGTAATAGACTTCTTTTGCAATTTTCTAAATTTGGTTCATGTCCCATGCATTTCAGATAAAATAGAACTATTATTAAAAGATTTATCTTCTCTGCCATTGTGAAACCTTTAATAACTTTGAGTAACTTTTCTTAAATCAGCTTGTCTTCTTTTTTCTTTTCATTTTTTGTGGGCTTTTTTAGTTGTTTTGTATTATTTGGTTGGTTGGTTTGTTTTTGTTTTGTTGTGGGGTTTTTTGAGGGTTTTTTGTTGTTGTTTTTTGGTGATTTTATTGTTTTTGTTTGTTTGTTTGTTTGTTGGGGTTTTTTTGCATTAGAATTGCTTCTTAGGTCTGGAGACAAGTTGATCATAAATCCCAGGATCCTCCTTGTCCTTTGTCATTCCATCTCTGCAGTGTAGAGAGTGTCAAGTTCATGCATTTGCTCTTTGGGAGAAGACATTTTGGCTTCATGGCATGGACACTATGAATTTTCTTGCTATTCCTCTGATGATATAATTGTTTTACTAAATAACTATCACAAAATGTGCAGAAGTCCTCAAATCTGTAATAACCCTTCCAGTAGCCTATTTTGGGACTGGTACAATGTATCCTTTATAATGCATAGGGTTTACTCAGTATTTTTGGGGTTTACCTTCTGTTTGCCATTGGATAAGGTGCTTCAATGTCACTTTTGCACTGTGATCCCCCAGAGTGAAACAACCTTGATTACGGAAGGCTGATTATTTACCCATCATCTTGAGTACTTCAAGGTATCTATGTATGGCACTTTTCTAGTAATTTTTGCAAAGAATTTCAATGACATTTCTCTTTCAAACATATTCATATACCTCAAATACTAATATTTACTGTATTTTTTACTCCTTAAGTGCAATTTATCATTCTGAGAACACTTGTCTGTGTAGAAAGCATTGGGCTACTTGTTTGTTGCATTAACAATACCAGTTTTAAAAATGAACAGACCATTTAAAATTTAAAAGTGTTTTGTATGTCTTGTATTGGATTGTGATGAATCTTTTTAAAAGGTGAAGTGTATAGCAACGCATGGGAAAAAACAAGTGGTTGTATAGTAAAGCTGGGCAGAATTTGACAATAAGGAATAAATTTACATAAAATAAAACTGCAAATGGAGATAAGCTGTTTCACAAAATGAAGTTGAATTAAGGAAATAAAATTAGCAACAAACCTACAATGAAGTGGAAATTTTGAAAATACCAGTGTTTCATTTCCACCTGTTCTAAATTAAGCTTTCTTTTAATTGTACTTTCCAAAAGGGTAATTTGCACATAGAAGTTGACTTACCCTACAAATAAAGCATTTCCTAAGGCTTCTATTTGTGGCAGAAAAAAAAAGCATGAAAGAAAACACTTCTTTAAATTCCTTACTTTTCTTTGCCTTTGGTTTCAAATAAATAATAATAAAAAAACCCCAACCTAAACTATTTCAAAAATTAGCCTTTGCTATAACCATACTAATTTTTCTGTCTGGCCAACCAAGCACTGATAAACTCTATTTAATGACACTAAAAAGAGTGGGAGGTAATGTCTCAAAACATCTACTACCTCCAATCCTCTGCACCAAAAGATGTGAAAACCAGTTACAAATGGACTCTAGAATTGTCTCAGGAAAGACATAGGATATAAATTCACTGTGTTTTATTGTACCCCACGTCCAAGAAAAGAAATCTATAGAATTGCTTTCCATTGTCTCTCTGCAGAGAGTAATAGCTGTTCATTCCTCATCAACTTGTTGGAAATAAACAATGAAATGCAGAGAAAAAGAAGCTCATAGCAAGAGATTAAAATGCTTCTGGTTAGTCTTGATATAAGATATAAGATATTTGTTTGTCAGGCTTCCTGTGATTCCCACATTAACATGTTTGAAATACAGTGGGTTGTAGGGTCTGATGGAGCTGCACAGCTGGAAAAATATCAGTGAGATTAATAAACACCCACTTTCCCCCTGCCCCTTGAAAAAAGCCATTCCTGTGCAGATTTCATTATAGTTTCACATACACCTGTGCTGTGGAGAGTGGATTACCAGGCATTGTGGAAAAACTGATGGTTTGGAAGGACTGAAGGTTCTGCGGCTGCTGGTTTGTTGTGGTGCCTTCAGGACTGAGCCCTCCCCGGCCATCACTGCCTGTGGGGCTGAGGCCAGCACTCAACTGCAGCCCGGATGTGTTCCTGCATAAGGCCCTGTCAAATGGATGGCTTTTTACTGGCCCCCAAGCCTTTTAATGCTTTCAGACTGATCAATTTAAAAGACTTGTTAAAAACAGAACTAAGGGATGACAGGTTCTTATTGATTGGGGAAAATAACCAAATTTTATATAGGTAGAGCCTTCAGACGTTGTAATTAATTTGATGTGAATAAAGAACTGACAGTACTACAGTTTATTGATTGGAGAAAAGTATCTTTCTTGTTTATTCAGTGACAGAGATCATTAGGACTTTTAATTTTCCTTTATGTTAAGTCTGACACTAGCATATCTATTCCTCTTCATTTTTAGGAGTGACATATACTGAAAAGGTGCCAAGAACTTTTGATAATTTTTAGGAATATCCTCATTTGTCTCATCCTTGTGACATCTGAAGTTTCTTTATAAGACAAATAGCATTAATAATCTTTAGGAAACTGAAGATCTTTACACTAAATGCTTGTAATTATTTCTAAGTCTGTAGTCCTGCAGTGCAGTAGCAGTCCCAGTCACAGGTGGCAGTCCCCAAGTATATTGATCATTTCCATCCTTCCTATTTCAGCAACAGATCGACCCCAAACAATCACGACCGGATACAGCGCCTGAGACAGGAGTTCCAGCAAGCCAAGCAAGATGAGGACGTGGAAGACAGGAGACGTACTTACAGTTTTGAGCAGCCCTGGGTAAGTCTGCAGGGCCTGTCAAATCTGGGAAGCTTGGCTGATTCCTGCTATTCCTGAGCCGGATGGGAGCAGACCAAAAGAGAGGCAGGGTCCTCTGCCCCCACACTTCTGCCCTTGCTGTGATCCTCCTTTTTAGTTCATTGGTGTTTCCTTGATTTCTAAACTTCTTCGGCCATCTGTCATGTGTGCAGATAGCATTATTTGCTCTGTGTTTAGACCCTTGACTCTGTGAGTTACTGCTTGGATTGTTTTGTTTCAAAGACAATATCAATTAATCTTAAATTTTCAAGGAAAATCAGAATAAAATACATACTAATAATAAATAATACAGAGAACATGTAAATGGTATTTTCTCTGAAGCAATATCACTGTGTTTAGCTATTTTCTTAAAAGACAGAACCGTCTTTCCACAGTAAAAGAGCTATGCCTGCTTTACAATAGTACCACTCTGCCACTTACATTATCTGAGACAGTTCTATATTGAGATATACATCCTAATTGATCATTTAAATCCTGTTCAATCTGATCTAGCAATGTGATACAATTATGTAAGTTTGTGTGCTTATCTCGATTGACATAATTGAATGAATTAATGTTGTTTTTTATCAATTACTTATCCTAAATTAGGATCCTTTAAATATGGGACAAATCGTGTAATTTTGTTGAAAATTCTGTAATCAAGCCAGTGAACAGCTTGCTTGTGTTCCCAAAAAAATGGGAACTGTGGGATCACAACAGTAGAATCTCTCACAGCTTCCTCTGAAGCGGCTGAGGGTGACGAGTTATTGTTACTTAGCATTGCCATGAACATGAGACCAAGGTGAGAACAGCCAAAGAGCCACATCTGTGTGTATGAAATCACTGAGAACAACAGTATCAGGCTATAGGCTTCTCTTTTCCTGCATCAGAAAACATCTAAGTTTCTTTATGACCAGATGTTTTCAATTTGAGGTGTGGAAGATAATGTGATATCACAGTGATAGTTTAGCAATGTGGGGGTAAATTGGGGCTGGGCGCAGTTGATAGCTTCTATTATCCATATCAACTACTGTTTAGTTTCCAAATGAGAGATTTAAGCAACATTCTTGGGAATGCTGCGTATGAGAAAAGCTTGCACTCTTGAAGACTTGGAAACTTAACTACTGAAGGTCACAGGCCAAATTGTTGTATCTCTAAATGCCATAGCAACATTAGACAGTCAGATAGGGTTTTATTATAGTTTCTTGTAATGAGCAAAAAGGGAATTTTTTGGATGACAGACTGATTACCTTAGGAATGGAATAATTTCCTAAATTGTGGGTCAGAACACTGACCTTTCTATTTTCTCTTATGCAAACAAATGGTATCTCTCTGTTTACTCCCCTTCTACGGATCATGCAAATGAGCTCAAAGTGACTAATTCAGCTTAATGTATTAATATTAATTCTGAAGCTTATTGTTGCTTTTGTAGGAGCTGCCCTGTTGTTAAATACATAGGTGACCAAATGTTTTATTTTACATAAGTATTTTAAAAAAAATTGGCCCAGAGTCTATGTGAATTATAATTTTATTTTTCCATTGTGTACTTCAGCCTTTCAAGATCACAATGCTTGGAAAGGATAGAGCAATGATCTCATCCATTTCAGCAGTTCACAGTCATTTTAGTATGAAAGAGCCATAACTCTCTCTCTTAAGGAGTGTGTTGTACTACTTTAACATGTTAGTCTAAAATGATGAACTTTCTTAAGACAACCTCTCAAAACAGTTCCAGATGTATTATTAAATACCAGTGACACAAAAAAAAATGCAAAACTGGTTTATAATACACATGTAAGAAAATACCCAGATACATTCTTCAGTGTCTTTTCAGTCTTCTCCATCTGTGAGCTGTTGATTCCAAACCATAGCAGTGCAAAGTGCACCTGTGCATGGATCATTGTAGAAAAGAGTGTTTTCACCTGAGGGAGATGGGTTGTGCAACCTACGGAAACAAAAGGCTTTGCATACAGAGAAGCTTCTGAGCCCCATGACAGCAGCCAACTCTGACCTGGTTTGGACAGAAAGAGAGGAAAATCCCATCCTTCGAGAAGTGTGTACTGCGAGGTGATAAGTAGTTTGTATTTCTCATTAACAAGCTGATGGGATGGTTGAGGATAGGGAAGAAAGTGCTGATGTGATGTGGGACTGTTGGTTACTTTAAGGAAGTATAAATGAACATAAACTTTGCAGTGTAATTAATGGATGCTGATGGAAATCTGGCAGCTCTGAAAATATTAAGAAGAGCTCAATACCTCAGGAGCCCACTAATATATTATCAAAATGATCCTATAAACCTCACCAACTCCAAGTCATCCCAGATTATTAATGGCCTGGTACACAGGAGTCCAGTTACCTGTGACAGATACCTTCAGTCTCCTCCCTGGGCTGGGGGCAGATCTCATACTGTGGAGCACTGCATCACACTGGCTCTGGGTGGTACCCATGGCTGCCTGGCCCATCCCTTTCTGCTGGTGCCCGTCAGGTGAAGGTCGATTCTCTGTACATGAGCAATGCAGCAGAGCTGGACTTTTTGCCAGGCTGTGTTTGTCCTGCCAGTAAACAAAGTACTTGACTGCCTACGAGTGTTCACACAGCATCAGGCAGCTCAACAGGCACAAAAAGTGATAGCACTGGAATGAGATGACACTGTCTATTAAGCAGCATAACATTTCTGCTCAAGGCCATTTGAATGACACACTGTTAGGGTTTAAATAACTGCCTAAATGTTGCAACAGCCAGCCGTCTCTAAAATCCACTAGTTCTGCAGCTGAGTCAAAGCTTTATGGAAAAGATTTTTGCATTTGTTTATTTTAAGATAACTTTCTCAGGCTTCATAGTGGTTTTTTTTTTTCTCTTATATGATGCTTTTTATGTGTGTGCATTTCAAAAAGCAAGGTAAAAGAGGCTTTCAAGGGCAATACTATAGGCCTGATGTTGCATGGAAAAAAGGACAAAAATAACATAAAATTTTATTAATCCATTTTAGTCCTGCTGGTGTTAATTTCCATCAGAGTTTGCAGAAATGTGTATCTGGGCATGTAGAATTGCATGGAATTACAGTATGTCTGCTAATATTTAAAGTCCTGCTGTTGCTATGACATTTTTGTACCAATGCAGGATTCTTTTGGGGCTGATTTTTCTGTTTGGTACCAAAGTCCAGCCTCTGTTTTCTGTGCTTTTCTGAGCTATGTTAGGTCTGCTGAGGTTTATCTTTGTACCAGTCCCAGGCTTTGGGGGACTTTCTTGTAATTTGTTCCATATCTTGTATTTTTGCCTAGTCACACCTTTTGATTAACAGATACTCACACTGCCCCCCCCCACTTCAATAACAAAACCACAGCTTTATAGCCCTAAATGTCATAGGAGTGAACAATCCAATTTAAAAAAAGAGCATTTAAAATCCATGGAAAACTACAGCTGCTTGCCAGTCATGCTTGTAGAAGCACAGCAATGATCAAAAACCCCCCACAAAGGTGCAAGAGGGACAAAAGTTGGTGGTTTATTTCTTCACATTCAATAAAATAATTGGTGCTGAAAATGGTAAGTGGAAATTCCATTGACAAATACCTTCATTTCCAGTCATCCTGGATCTGTTTGAATGATGGGAAAAAATTGGCATTGAGAGAGCAGCTGAGCAAACAGTACTTTAAATACTTAGGAGTCAAATAAAAAAGATGTTTTATTTTTTAAAGATAACAGCAAACTTTTTATATATACACACTACCTGACTTGTCTGAATATAGCTTTAATTACATGAACAAATTTGTGAAATTTTGCTATTTTCATAGAGGAAAGATTTAAGAGTCCTTACATATTTGCACATGGCCTGACAAGTAAAGGCTCAGAAAATTTAGGGACTGTCCTGTTTTTTTGGGGTTTTTTTTTGCTGTTTGTTGGTGTGGAGATCTTGTCTCTGTAGGAAAAAAAAATCTATTTTGTCTGGTTTTTGTCTCTTTATGATACTCATTTCTTATCCCTGTACTCAAGTGCTTGACCTACTCAAAGCCATACTAAATTTTAAAGAGTCTAAAGTTCTGTAGGAAAAACAAAAGCCTGATTTTTGTTGCTGTAACTACAACCATAGCATGTTGATATTACCTGAAAAAATGAGTAACAGACTTTATTCAATACAAACATTGTAAAGTTTATATCAGGCTGTAAATTATGTAGAATTACTCAACACAGTAATGAGAAAGAGAATTAATGCTTTCTATTATTAATCCATTTCAAGAGTCTATTTTAAGATATTTTATGCAAGATATTAGGCAATATCTAATGGAGTATTGCAGTAGGAAGCTAAATTGCAGTTTCTCCTATCCCACAATCTGTTTCACAGAGGAAACCAAAATTATACAGGGCAATGATTCCACAGGTACTTTCTCTTTAGCTGTGGAGTTAACATCCATTTTATATCAAATCTGCAAAGGATTTAATAAAATACCAGCATTTTTTGCTAAGATTAAGACTCTAACATTTTATATATTTTTTTTTACCCACTGGCTTTAATCCACTAATATAATTGAAACTAAAAAATGAAGATAAAAGATTTTAAAACGATACTAAGTCATTTTAGTTAGTAAACAAACATATTTATACCTCACAGGCATACAGTGAACATAAATACCTCAAACAGAATTTCAGGGCTTAGTGGTTTGTTTCTGCCATACTGAAGATTTTCTTTCTGGTGCTCCCATACACAGAACAGAAATCTTTTCTCCATACCACTCAGCTTCCTACATATACACCATAGAAAGGTACAGAAGGGGATGGGATTTTCTTGTTACCTGTTGTTTGAATTAATACACACACCTGTTGGCAGTTTTTAAAAGACATATTGCTATATGTTCTGTTCACCATAGCAACATAAACACAAAGATGGGAGTAAAAATAGTTTTCAAGGACATCTCCCAGAAACACTGAATGTTTTTTGTCATTCTGAATTTTGATATACACAGTTACTGTATTGTCTGTCATCTGTGCCAAATACATTTACACATAAAGCAGGCAAGATCATTTAATATTATCTATTTCTAATTAGTGCTGAACTGTAAGAACCACAAACTTTTGTGTCTGCCAACCTCCCAGGTGAACTTGAAACTTCTTGGTTAGACACACAGCTTAATCTGGAAAAAAAAATTAGCACATTTATTTTAATATTAAATAATGGTCTTTTTTAATAACTGGGAAAATCCTAACAGACTTGTTCCTTTAGTAATCTCCTTATTAACTCCTTCTTTATCAACCCAAAGTGTTCTGTGAGTCTGAGTAAGCACTTCTCCCAGCTTGTCCCTGTGGCTGTAGGCTGTCAGATAGGTATGTCACCTACACTGGTAGATTTCTTATCACCTGAACTGGTTGGATCTCCCTGAAAACCCAGTGCCCTGGATCACCCCCATGATCTCCTCTCTTTAGTTCTGTGGCAGCTTTGATCTGTGCGCTTCCGGAGGGATCCATGCTGCCACCACACAGAACTACCCTCTGTGGGCAGAAATGCCACTGCAGGGAAAGAAGTTGCCTGGGCAGCTCCTGGGAGAGGTTGGAAAAGAGAGGGGGGACCTTTGTCCCTAAAATGTGTTGCCCTGGACTGCTGATAATTGTCATTGCAACATGAGCCATGGCGGTACATTCTCTGTAACATGAAAAAATGTTGTTCACATAAAGTGAGAAAGTAGGAACTTTTAGCTTTGCAGACCTGGTTTTAAATTAATGCCTCTTTGAGAAGAGAGCTGTGTAATTTCATCTCTCTTAAAGCACAGTTTTACATGCTGAGTATTGTTTAGCAATGCTGAATGCACTAGCTATCACTGCCACTTAAATGTATTGTGGAAGACATGAACATGCATTTATTTGTATAACTCGGCCTTGGTTGTTATTGTGGCCTTGACCACATCCTAATTTAAAAGGTCAGTGCTTGTCATACATCTCATTGCAAGCGAGGCCAGACTTCTTATCAATCTGTTCTGTGAGGACCAAGCTGTTGCCAGGTTTGTTGGATGGTTTCAGGTTGTTACAATTGTACTTAGCCTTGTGTTGATACCAGTGTTAAAATTACTGTGTTATGTGTGTTCCCTGTACGTGTTTTTTTGTTGCTGTTGAAAGATCTGAAAATAGTGCAACAATTTTTTTTCTTTTTTATCTCCATTTTATGCTGACATAAATGGGGTAGACATGTATATAGATGTGTGTTTAGGAATATATTTTATAAAAATATATATGTATAAAAGCATATTCTGAGAACTGAGACAGAATTACCAATTAGTTTTGGAAGACTAAGGTTACTTACCATATATTTTTGTTTGTTTGTTTACTTGCTTTAATTAACAGCATATTGAAAACTTAAATCACTGTATGGGAATTCGCATTTTTCTGGGCAAGTTAAGGGTCCAAAATGGAATATGTTAAGTCTTTACATCATCATGACCATTTATCAAGGACATTCACTATGATATCACGAAGGTTTTGAATTAAGGGGTTTGAAAGGAAGACCTTTTCATTATTAATTAAGGTTGAATGTACCTGTATGTGTGTATATATGTAATGTTATGGAGTATGTAATTACACACAAAGGGAGTATTTTTATGTCTCTGACATATTTTTGGATACTTGAAATGAGATAGTAGATTTGATTATATGAACAGCTTATTGTAGATGTGAACAACATTCAGACTAAATAAATGTCATTTCCAGGTTAGTTAAGTATTGCAAATCCTCTTGGTTTAATGGGGCATACAGGTACTCATATCTTTGGTAAATCAGATAATGGATGTGAGATGCATGCCTTCAGACCTATCAAATTATAAGTGCTGTCCATTAGATGAAATTGTTTGTGAACTGCAGAGAATCCAGAGCCGACTCCTCAGATCCCGTCATTCTGGGCATGCACTACAGCAGGCAGACAGGAGTGACAGCCTCGTCCTCTATTGAACCATTGGTTCCTCTGTGCATTAAAAAGAAATATCTCTGAAGTTGCAGTTTGATCTTAGTCCATTCATACTCCATTAGGACTTCCAAAGCCTCTTGTCACTTTAGTAAAGGCTTTTGTGGTACCTTCATCTCTCGGCACATGTGTGTGTGTGCTTCCTAGATGATGCATTTTATTGTCTTGTATAAACCTGAACTGAGCCACAGCTCAATCCTATCTCCACCTCTTTGGTGATTTAACCATTCTCTATATTGTCAAATTCCTTAATCTGTTATATTTACAGTGAACTGGAAAAAGTGAAACTGTTTTCAAATAAAGAGAAGCAATTCTGATTTCATGTCTTATCTGTGATAACTGCTTTCTCACATATGACATAATGTAGCTGCTTTCCAGTGATGCTGAAGTGAAACCCATGAAATGAGGAGATTGGCTCTAAAATCTTAGTTTAAATGTTTTTATTCTTTATGGAGAAGTCGATATGGGAACTTTTGAGTTTCCCTCTGGTTCACTGTAAGCTGCTTATAACCACACAGGAGAGAATTCACAAATAAACCTTGTGATTTTCAGGTAATCACTCCCTTCCATAAGCTGAGCCCTTCAATAAAATACCAAATGTCAGAAGACTCTCAATAAAGTCAAGAAAGTTAGAAATGTTGACATATGCAATAACTGAAATGCTGCTCTGTATGTGTTGCCCTTATTTAATATAGTAGGAAATCTCCGTGGGGGTTGTTGGTTTGGACATACATATGTACAGCTTATTCATCTCCCAGAAAATTTCCCACAAGGCTGACACATGATTCTGTTTTCTCAATTTGTTGCTTCATCTCACCATTCCTAAAGCATTTTTCATTAGAAATGCTGTTTTACTGAGGTTTCTACAGAGTAAACCTATTCTGAAATAGATATCACTGTTACATGAAGGATTCTCTTAAATGAGTACGCTGTTATTCCTAGTGTATGGTTTCACATTCTGGTTCCTTTGCCCAATAATCTTATCACAATGGGAAAATTGTATCTGTTAAATTCTGAACTGACTGACTGATGCTCTGTTTGAAGTGTATTGTCATTGAAAACAAAGTTTCTATAAGTTGTACACCTGTTTAAAATTTGTTGTTTCTGGCGACCTGCAGGTACTTGACTATAGTAAGACATTTATGTCACAAATGTCAACTTTCTAGTTTCTAAAAATTGTCTTCAATGTGCAAAGCTTCTGAAAAGCCTTTTATCTTGCATATATTTGTGAGCCATTACGATCTCTTTCTGCTGCAGAAATTATAATGAATAAAACAAGGATGTTTATTTTGAGGAAAAGCACAGATAAAAAGGCAAAACGTGCTTTAAAAGCAAGACTGAGACAAGCTGTTTTGGTCCCAGGCCAAAACAAGTGGTTATGCTCTCTAACCTCCCTGTGATTAAACTTACATATTTTGATTAGTACTGGAAATTTTAAGTAGATAAAAATAATGCTCTGTTTCTTTGTAGGCAAAGCCATATTAGTAAAACAGCAAGAAATGCCCATGGCATTCTTTGATTTTTGTGAAACTCTATTTACAAAATGAAATCACAAAATCTGAAGAAAGTAGTAAGGTAAAATGAGAAGTGGTATCTCTACAAAAGCAAACTTTTTCATGTTCCAAAGGTTGAATCCAGCCATTCAGTCCCAATCTTCACTGGTAATACTCTGTATTCCCAGAAAGACCATCCATTTTCACTTGCTCTTATCATCGGCCTGAAAGTTTCAAACTGTCACCTCATTAAGATCCTACTCAGAGATACAGGAGTCCTCATTGTCCACCAGAGACTTGTAGAATTTATCTTCTTGATCATATTGAACCAGAAAATGTTTTCCCCATCTCTTGGCCAACAGCAAAATAGGGTGGTTCCACTAAGGGAGAGCATCACTGAGTGTATTGGCGAGGTTCAGAAGAGCTGCTGTGCTCCTTCCCCCTTCAAACCCTCAGTGGGGTGTAAAACGTAGCCTTACCATGGCTAGACTAACTTAGAGAGTCTGAAAATCTGTTCCACTGACTTAAATTACACTGTTGCCATAAAAGCATAACCCATTCTGGACAATTGTTTTCCTGATACATCTCAGAAATGGTAGGTCAGAAACAGAATTTGTAGTGCAGGCCACTGTTACAGGTCAGAATTTAAGGTAATTGTTGTGAAAGAGCTACTTGCACTGCATGTTGAAACAAATATAACCATATTTGTATAATAGCAACTTAAATGATGGCTCTTTTGTGGGGATTTTCTCTGCTCTAAGACATCTTCATTTTTGCTCTGCAGCCAAGCACCAAGACATACTCACAGAGTGGCAGGCACTCTGTGTCAGTAGAGGTTCAAATGCAGCGGCAGCGGCAAGAAGAACGAGAGAGTTTCCAGCAAGCTCAGCGCCAGTACAGCTCCTTGCCCAGGTATGGGAACTGTCCAGAGCTATTCTGTGCATGGGAGCCTGGAGATAATTTCATTTGTGGACGAAAATGTCATACTTAGTGCAGACACTTCTGCTCAGCATTGATATAGTGTGGAATGTATTCACTGTGGAAGAGGCATAAAATTTCTTAAGTGAGAGCATGTGGTAGCTGTTTATTTTAGGAGAATTGCTTCAGAGCTGATTTCAGGGGGATTTGATGACATTCAGCACCCAACAGAACAGAAATATTAAAACAAAGCTATTCTTTGTGGGACACCATCCAGTTTAACTTTTGGCAATTACAAAAGTCTCCTGAGTATGATATGAGTTGTCCCCTTTTGACATATCAGATGATTTTTTTTTCTGTTGCTTAATTCCTTACTGGGTAGAAATTTTATCTTTGTGATGTTAATGTGGAGGAAAAGTTAAAAGAAAAAAAAAAACTTCAAGATCTCCAACAAAAGAATATAAAACTGAGAAAATTATCCAAGAAATCAGGGGTCTTAAAGTTTACATAGACATATTATATGTATATATATATATATATANTATATATAGAATGCTAAAAATTTGCTTTTTTTTTATGTAAACAAACCTATCTTTTAAAAAAATCTTAGGTTTTTTAAAAATTAGTTGTTTGGTCAAAACATCTTTTACTTACTTAGTCTTAAAAATTAATAGAAGTTTAGCCAACTTGTATTTCAAATTAATTCTCATAGTTAAGCATTATGCAAATAATCTTTGCATTTTGAAATATCATCAGCAATGCTTGAATGGAGAATAATTTACACTGGAGCTTGGTGTCAAATTGCTTTCCAACAAGGTTGTATTATTTTTCATGACTCATGTGGAAACGGTGTGGAAAAAAATTTGTTGTGACGGGTATATGATAACTTTTTTTTGGAAACAAATATAAGCCTTACAGCAAAGTTATCTAAACATGAATTCTTATCTTAGCAATGTCTTTGAAAATAAAACAGTTTCAGATTTTCAAATGCTTTAACACCTTTCAGTGTACAATTTTTCTGTTAAGTTTGGAAGGTGGGAAAAGGAAATGTAAAGTTCCTGTGTCTTCCAGGATTATTAGTTTCTCATTTTGAAAATCTTCATATCCCCTTCTTATCTCTGCCTTCCTTTGGAAGTGACCACACCTATTAATGCTATGTTGTTTCTCCTGAGAAATTCTCTTTCAATTCTGCCAGCCCCCACTCAGCGAAGTTTAGTTATAGTTTTAAAACTATGATTCTTAAAACTCGCTTCCCCTGTTCACAATCTCTAGCAGCATTTAAAAGTTGGAATCAGTTGCAATGCAGTTTCAGTGACAGAAATTAATAACTCTAAGGTGAAAATTAATCTACAAGAAATATGGAAAATAGATCATAGAACAGATCATAAAAATGTTTGGAAAGAGTTACTGAGAACTTTACTCAAGGTGGTTTTCAATGTGAGAAATGGCTAGCAATCTAGAAATACATGTTACTGAGTAATGAATGATAATTTAATGGCTTAGTTTGAGCACTCTGGGTATTTCAGCTGTGCTGAGAGCAGACAGAACTGCAGAGCTGAAGTTCAGTACTATAAATACCACAACACTACTATAACAAGCTGGGGCATCCAGTTCTCCAGCTTTACAAACTGTTCCTAACTCTGTGACTGTTCTTTAAAGAAATCTTACTGTTACCCTGAAACCTAGGTCCCAAGCTTAATATTGCAACCCTGCCTGTGTAATGATTGAAATTTGTATACTGGCTTCGTTCTTTGGCTCTGTTGCCTTTCATCTTGTGTAGTCTTTAAGATCCTCATTTTTTCTCCTTTTCCACATTCAAATCTTTAGTACTGATGGCAAATAAACTCTTGAGTCAATTTTAAAGGATCTTCCCAGAAAGACAGGGAAAGTGTGCCAACTAATTTTGAACGAGTACCAGAAAACAGTCAGTAAATTAAATTGGTTCAGCTAGTCATCCTCTTGTCCCATGTGAAACTGTAGGAGCAAGGTTTAACTCCACATTAATTTTCTACTACTTAAAATTTATCTTGCTCTAGATCAGAAACCTGACAGTTTCGTAGCCTACAGAGGTTCGCTCAATTTGCTCTTGTTCCAGGGAGTGATAAAACATGACTCAGAAGCATTGTTTCTTTGGCAAAGTTGGATATGAGAATACCAATAACAGCTATAAAAATTTTTGTAAGAATTTACATTATGTTGTAATTTTTGCTGCAATAATTTACATTCATCCTGCATAACATTTTTCATCCAGAGGTCTCAGAATCGGTTATGAAATAAGGTGGATATGGTAATTTTCAAATTATACATGTGGAAGGAAGATTGCAAAAACATTAGGTGGCTTTTTACTTTTACTAATGTAGAAAAACTCTCGAGGTATCCTGTCTCTCCATATTCATTGGATGAGGCCGCATTGTCATATGTGTTGACATGAAAAACCAAGCCATGTATAAACAACTAAAATATTTTCTATTGATTTATGTTGCAATATATTTTGTTTTATTGCTTGATTCTCATACTCTAATTTTGATCTCAAAGTGGGTATCTCTTTTGCTGCAGCACAAAATTGTTTTACTTTATCACCACCAATCTTATTTTAAATTCATACAAGCATCTAGAAGCTTGATAGTAAATTAAAGTTATTTCAAAACCATAATCTGTTTTCAAAATAATGTGATGATTTATTGGGAAAAATGATAAGAATTTGTAATTCCTATATGTATTTGGCCTATTTATGTACTCCATGGAGCCAAAAAAATGAGCAAAAAAGGTTATCTCTGCCTTTGCTTTTATGAAAGCTATAGCGTACTGGGAAACAGTCCTGATAGCATGAAATTCCTTAGTTCTGGAAATGGGAGGAAGAAACTGTGTAACTACCTATGAGTAACAAGCTTTATCTTCTGACTTGTGCAGTGTTAGAGCAAGTGTTTTAAGGATCTGCCTGTTGCATTTTTAATCATGTCAGTCTAGATTCAAATCTTTAATGAGTGACTTTACGATTGCTGGCTGTTAAATGGTTTCTTAGGAAGCACAGCAACATGTATGGTCTTTCCAGTCTGCAGCTGAATTGTAGAGCTTTTTTCCTTGAGAACATGAGGGTATTTGTAGCACTGGATGGGTTTTCATGGCATATTCCTCCTGTAGAGGCCTAGAAATACAGTTCAACTCTCTAGGAAATGTTCTTCCAACAAAAGAGACGGGATACCTCTTCGGGGCAGAAGAGAACGTGACTTCTAGAGAATGAAATAGCTGAGGGAAAGCTGATGGCATGACAGAAGCCCCTTTCTTTCCAGTGATTGTTGTCAATAACAGTAGAAGGGGGAACAGAACATTTGTCTTAAAAACCTCTTTCATCTTTCTTTTCAGGCAAAGCAGGAAAAATGCCAGTTCTGTATCTCAAGACTCATGGGAACAGAGTTATTCCCCTGGAGAAGGGTTCCAGACTGCGAAGGAAAATCCCAGATATTCCAGCTACCAGGGATCAAGGAATGGCTATATGGGGGGACATGGCTTTAATGCCAGGGTAATGCTAGAAACACAAGAACTGCTCCGTCAAGAGCAGAGGCGGAAAGAACAACAACTGAAAAAAAAAACTTCTTCTGAAGGACCTAGCAACTATGACTCATATAAGAAAATTCAGGACCCTAATTATACCCCTCCTAAAGGTCCTTTCAGACAAGATGTGCCGCCTTCACCATCTCAGGTAGCGAGGCTGAACAGATTGCAAACACCAGAAAAGGGAAGACCATTTTATTCTTGAGGTGAAGAAAATGAGGATCAACTTACCATGCAATAAGGAACATTTTCATATAAAGACTTATATTTTGAAAACTTTTTAAACTGATGGTACTAAGGAATATATCCATTTTCTATTTCAGTGCCTTTGAAAATACGGGCAAAGCATTGGTGGGCCTTATGTCTTTGCCACTGTGTCCCAAGTGTTGAATTCCTGGAAGGACATTCCACCATTTGACAATCATAGCGGAAATGAGCAGCACCGCCCCTGCGTTCCAAGTCCCATAGCCCAGTCCAGTAGTTGTCAATGGCTTTTTGCTAGGATTTGTTGTAATGTGTTTTACTTTGCAGTGACTTATTACACCAACATGCAGTTTTGTGGCATAAAATTAATGAATTTGAGGTTGAAGGAAGCATTGACATGTCCTTTTTTATTTCTCTCGGGTCAGAAGGAGGTGTGCATATCACTCTTGAGTGGATAAGGCTGAGCTCTACTCTGGATCACAGTCAGAGTTCTGATATGTTTTATGGTGGAGTCATTACCAGTCTTTGTTGATCAATATTTAAGTGTCTATATGCTGAAAAACTATCCTTCTCCTGTTATGCACATATGCACTCTTTTTTTTTCTCTCTCTCCACTCCGAGCTTATTAAAAAAGCCTTTATCCTGACTCATGAGGAAAACAATATTAAGCTTTCAGTTATCCTGAGAATCCTGTTACAATTGCCTTATAATCTTAATACACAGTCCATTACAAATGAAATAACTGGAGAGAGATTATTTATACAGACACAGCCAAGCCTTTGATAGGTATATTTTACTATTTTATTAAAGATGGGAAATTATGAACAAACAGACAGTTGAGTTCTGCTTTGCTTTGCTTCCAAATTAATTTGGTCATATGACACTTGTATCTAGGAAGAGAACTAGGAGGGGTGTCAACTCATGGTCATCTGATACATGGTTGTCTTTGGGAAAATAGCTCAAAGCAAGAGCAGAGGAAATCAAAGTTTTTCTTTGGATCAAAAAACTGTAAAGAGAACAATTCCTTTTTTTTTACAATTTGTGAAGCTTTGTGGAAAATTTCCCTTGTGCTTCCATATACTGTATTGTTGCACTGTGATGCTACATTAGAAAGAAATCTTTAAGTGTATGAATGAGATAACTGGAGACAAACTGTTACACATCATCCTGAAAGCATGTCAGCATCCAAAAATAACTAAAGCAAAAAAGATTGCTCTAGCAGAGAGTAATATTTGAATGTGCATATGGGACATGAGAATTTCTTTTGCAGCAGCTGTTTTCATGTTTGTTGGTCTGAACTTCATATATTGTAAAAATATAGCTGGGTTGCTGAAGTGCCTGCAAATCTTGATGTGAAAAGGCTTGAGAAGGGATCTCAGCATATTGTGTACAAAAAGGAGAGAAAGCAAGAAAGAAAATCATGTATTGTGTGATTAAAAAAAAAAAGCCTATTTTTTTTTACCGGCACATTTTATTTTTGCGCCAACTTGTTTCTAGAATATATGTGAAATATCAGCACACATATCTGTGTCTTTTATGCCTGTTTGTTAACAGTTTTTGTTGTTAATAATGTACTCCATGTTTTAAAGTTCTTATTAGTGTAAGCACAGTGACATTGGATGACAATAGCTTTTTTTACGCAGAATTTACAAAACTGTGTAAAATGGCTTTCCTTGTACATATGAAATTTAGAATAAAAGGCTGTTTCCATCCTTGTCTTGGTATTGCCTGTAGACCCCTATGAGAACTGTTGCAGACATTGAGTTTAAAAAATACTTAACAGATGTTACTTTATACTAATCCTAATGGTTTGCATGTGTCTACCTGTGAGCACTTATAAACATCAGAAATGAGAAAAGAAGAGAGAAAAGAGAAAAGAAGGGAGAAGAGAAGAGAAGAGAAGAGAAGAGAAGAGAAGAGAAGAGAAGAGAAGAGAAGAGAAGAGAAGAGAAGAGAAGAGAGAAGAGAGAAGAGAGAAGAGAGAAGACAGAAGAGAGAAGAGAGAAGAGAGAAGAGAAAAGAGAAAAGAGAAAAGAGAAAAGAGAAAAGAGAAAAGAGAGAAGAGAGAAGAGAAGAGAAGAGAAGAGAAGAGAACTTTACAGCCCAGCTGAGCACCTCAAGACTATCCTCAGAGGCAAAAACCACATAGTTTAAAGTGTTCTGTTATTTCAGACCATATGTATGACATATAAAAGGCACATTTTTAAGACTAACCTCTGTGGCAAAAATCTTCCGTGCTGTAGCATGGAGTCCTCTCCCCAAGGAGAGCACTGTCAGAAGGGCACCCACTGTGATCTGGCCAAATCCAGACAGTGTGAGGAATCCTCCTCTGCACTGAGTGTCTGTTTTGGGGTCTGACGGGAGCCCTTCACAGGAATGTTGACATCGTGAAAAACGGGAGAAGGCAGATTTATGAATAAAGCAATATTTACAGTGCCAGTGATACTCTGTTTCCCCCATTAGTATTGGAGCTGAGTCTGTTTTTCTCCTTCTTCCCCTCATTTCTCCTTTTGTTGGTTACTGCAGGAATGTCAATCATGGTTCTATGTATGCATGACATCAAGGTGTTGCCATGGCAATAATAGTGTCAAATTATTCACTGTGACTTTAGTGTGGGATCTCAAGGGGAAGAGTAGCAGGAGCTGTAGGGTGGACAGGCAGCTTTCAGTGCCCAAATAAAGTAAAGGCAGGGTTTTTCAAAAGACCTAAAATGTAGTGTCTTGCAGTTGTGCGTGGGGAAATAATTACAGTTGCAGTTTTGCAGGCCTTGCTGTTTCATCTCCTGACTGCATTCCCAGATTACATAGTTTGACATTTCTATGGATTTATTTGCACTGGCAAATAATTGCAAGCACTAAAAAAATGCATCCACAGGAATGGAAAACAGGTTGAAATCCTTTTCAAAACAAGGCCTTTGATAAACTGTTGTAGGAAAAAGGGCATGTGTTTGGAAAAGCATGAAGTACAGGATGTTTTATGTGTGAGGATGGCATATGTTAAAGTTTACCCTTCTATGAAACTCCTCTTCAAGGTGTTAACAATTTGCCATAATTAGATGTGTTCATGAAAGAAGGCAGATGTTCTCTTTGGGCCGTGTCTGTGTTATGTTAGTAAAGAATAAGGTCTTTTTCTGTCTTCGTCATCCTGTCTTCTTCCTGACATAGCCTAGACAGGGTTTCTAATATTAACTCCCGTAAGTTGCAAAGGGTGATAAGGAAGTGGGAGGGAGATATTTTAATAGAAAATGACCTTTAGTTCTGCCTAGTGAATAGATTCAAAAGTTAATTGAGCTAACCACATTACTGCAGTAATTTGTTTGTAGATGCATTACCATTATGAGATTAGTATATTTGAGAATGGTCACAGGACAGACTGTAAGGCAGCTTACAAGATCGAGGAGTGGGTGTACAGCTTGCACATTTTGCTCTGTTGAAACCCTGAGAAAACCATCTGCAAAGCCTCCTGTATTTTATCAAAATAATTTGTTAATGCTATTGAAATTCCTTGGGAAAGTTTAATATTACTAATGTGGAAGACTGCTGCCTTTCTAAAAAAACCTACTTTTTCTCTTCTTATGGGGCCTCCTTGGAACCATGATTGCAACCCTAGTGAGTTATTGCATGGGCCAGATAGTTTAATGCATGTCTTTGAGAACTCTGCCATCAAAAACAGCAAAAAATGGCGTAGAGCCCAGCTGAACATGGTTGGAAAGTACAGTTGCCATTTATTGCTGGCAAACAGCTGGAAGAACAACAAAACAAAATTTGAACCCATTATGACTGTAGATATGTGGCCATGACTGTAGACATATGGCCTGCCTTTCAAAGCTGCACTGATATTTTGGTCACGTTCTCTCTGTTAATGAGTATTTGCAACATTGCATTTATCTGTTTTGAGTATGTTGAGAAGGGAAGGGAAGAAACTTTGGCCAGACAAGGAAGAGATGTGCCAGATTAGTGGTGTTGGCTAAACATAGGATATTCTTGAGTAATTCAAACCTTTGAACTTGGGTTGTTGAGACTTAAAGTGAATTTGGCTATTGCATGTCCTGGCTTGCAAGACTATTTTCAAAATATTTCCTAATTCTATTTGCTATGCTTTCTACATCTTTCTCTCCCAGATCCTTGGTATAGTTAATAACAGTTGTGAGGAATCTATCAGGAATGCAAACACTGCAAAAACTCATCTATTTCTTATGCTGTTGTTGTGCCACCACACCCTGGCCTTCCAGACTCAATTTAAAATTCAGCTGTAGCATGGCAGAGGAAGGGTGATGGTCAGAAATCCACAATGGGGGACTTTGTGAAAGTAGGGTTTGTGTGTGTATGTGTGTACATGAGAGAAGCACGGACTGGATTAATTTGCCTTTAATTCATGTCCCTCTTCAGAAAATATCTTGTAGCATTTCTTCAGTGTTTTTTTCCATCTTTGCAGAAACCAGCTATGATTTGATGCACATGGTCATTGTTTCATGCCCTCTTGTAATCTCTTCTATTTTGTATCAGCATCACACTCTGTCTTTTACATCTGCTGATTAATTCTGTTGCATTTATTTGTTTCTCTAAATGGCGTGCAATTCATTCATATCCTAGGCTGCTTCTTGCCAGTGATTGATTTTTCTCTCTTAGATTTGTGCACTTATTTTAATATTTTTCTGTCCTTGGGAGTAGTATTATCTCTTGTAATTTACACTGTAATCAATTTTAAAAATTGAGACTGGAAGCTTGGGTTGGGATTATACAAAAGCAGACTAAAGAATGTGGCTTTGATCCCTATTCTGTGTGCAGTGCCCACTTTGTAGGCACTTCTAGGGACTGGACAGAATACTCTCTGAATGAGATGAAGAAAAACATCAAGCCAGCAGATTTGGAAGAAAAAAAAAATTTAAGGAAAGTTTGGAAGATATTTATGTCCCGTGTTCTATCTACTGTGAAAAAACCCAAAATTCCTTAGACGTATCACTCTGCCTGACTGACTGAAGATTTCGGAGCTCAAGCAGACATGACTGTGGTTTAAAGGCAGATGGATCCCTTTCTAGGGGATGCTAGGACCCACTTCCATTGCAAATAAGCTCCCAAAATTCTCTTTTCAGCTGCACATCTTACAGCAACCAAGTCTGGAACGGGCTGACATTCACAAATTGATCTTTCAGTGCAGTGGTTGTAGTGACGTCTGTCAGAGAAGGAGAGATGACAGCCATGGGTCAGCTTCAGTTATCCAATTTTAATCTGCTTGTTTGGTGGACTGATCTTTGTCTTAGGAAAAATAAGGAAAGAAATGAAGAGTGAGGGAAAGGTGTAAAATGTGAGTAAAATTGTTCTCCACTTCCCTTACACTTTTGTCACCATTACAGCCAGGGGGATTTAGTTGCCTTTTCTTCTCCTTTGTGCCTCAAAGGCATAAAAAGGAATTAACTAGCTAGCAGTACCCTCAGTACAAAACTCATGACTCTCCTAGAGGTTCACTCTGTTGTGTGGCCCATAAGATGTGAATTAACAAGGCAACAAAGAAAACAAGTTTTCTGTGTGTCTGTTATTTCCTCTGTGGGTTTCCCTGGGGTGTGTTTAGATTGTCAGTCCTTAGGACTAGGAGCTGTGTTTAATTTTTATCATCTATAGAACAGATTACTATTGTTGGCAATAAGAGCTAGTAAATATTTGGGGGAAGAGGGGGAGTTGATGTGAAAGGAGGTTTGTATAGTTGGTTTATATGGATTTTTGCAGCAGGTGCATGACTGTCCCAATTCAGATGTATTCCTAGTCCTAGTAATATTCTCATTTATAAGTACAGGCCGTATTGCCAGAACCAATAATAGCTGGGGACTTGCCACATTTGGCAGTTAAAATGAGTTCCTCAGGTCTCTTCATTTATCCACAGGACTTCTTCTTTAAAGCTTTTATAGAAAGTGAGAGAAAGATTTTTTTCCCATGGAAATAGGAGACACATTCCCGTGGTCACTGTTAGAAGATGACAAACTACCTAGAGGAATTTAAAGAGATTTCCAGGAGCTGCAGCCTTCTGCCAGGAGCCCGGAACAGTTAGCACCTTTGTGTTCAGCAAGCTGGAGAAGACATTAGTTCTCACTGCTCCACCAATATAATTCTTATTCCCACTTAGAATATGCTGAAATATGAGACCCCCTTCTAGGTACCCATCACATTTTATATCTTCGGATATCTTAGGAACAAGGGCAAAGCTTTGTAACAGTTAAGCTGCAGCCAGGCTGTTAAAAGCCAGTAGGTTCTTAGGAACAGGAATGTCTTTGCCTAAAACTCTGCATCTGATGTTGATGATGTACGTTTTTCTTCATTCTACCAACCATCTGTTGTTTCCTGCTGGTGACACACGTCTCCCTCAGCTTTCTCAGTGTGTGGTACATTCTGGCTCTGCTCTGTGGTCCAGCCTAAACTGCAAGAACCATTTTAATAAATGTTAAATATTATTGATAATTTATTACCACATGATCAGTTGTTTTTTGGGCTATCAACTACAAAGAAAAGCAAATTTACACCACAGGAACCACTTTTGCATTTGCAGAGGAATTTTAAGGCTGAGAAGTCTTTTCTCAGTTTAGCTTCTGAAACTCACTGTAAGTTAATATAATGCACTGCAGCATAACAGGGACTGGAAATGGCAATGCCTTGTTTTAGTGCCTGGTTGATGGTTTGCAAAAGTCTGTTTTGTGATCTGGACTGAGTTAATTGTAATTTTCCACATATTGTTCCTCTCTTTGAGGACTGACTAAAATAATATTAAAAATTGAAACCACTAAATTATGCAACCTGTTGCTAGCCAAAAGCTCAGTCAATACTATAGCCAGCAAAGTAGAAATAATTTGTCTTTGCACATCTCATTCTTTGTTTACAAAATAATGCACAGATTTTTTATGAATAGTGGTATACAGAATTTAACAATTGTTCATTCTTGTTTTTTAAAGACAGTTTGCATGAATAATTTTCTCATCTTTATGCAGAAATTTTCCGCATTTTTGTTGACTAAAATATTACTAATCCAATTTCCTATTAAAAAACTCATTTCCAGCATTGCAGAGCTGAAAGGTGCTACCAAGCATTTAGTCTTCAATTTACATACAACAAACCCCGTAATCTGATGGGGGATTTCACACAAGGATGGCTGCATGCAATTACATGGGCAAAGAAAAGATTTCATCCAAGGACCTGCTCTACAATTTCATCTGTTGGTCTCCCATTAAGAGTTCTATTACTAAATTGCTTATTGATGTGGACTTAAGAGTAGAAAAATCTACACAGTGTTGTCATACCAGGTTTTCAGTGCTGCTTGTGTTTTGCTTTTTTTTGCCTTTTTAATTATAATTTGCATTTGTTAGAAAGGGACAAAGTAAACAGATTGGAATAATTCATTTGAGTTAACACTCATTGACAAGAAAACATTAAGCATTCTCCAGATGAAGCATCAGTCATGAAAGACAGAAGGATAATCCTAACATTACAACTCAAGTAAATTAGGTTTTGGATATGTATTCCAGCATTACATGAAGCTGTACCAATTCTTAATACTGTCATAATAATATGCACTTTTAAATGCTGCCAGAAATCATGATTACAACAGAGAGAGGATTCACTGTTGGTGTTTATTAATGTGGGAATGTTGGAAGAGTATTTGATATTAAATGTCACAGTCTACAGTGATTGGAGCTAAACTGTAAAACTGATTGAGAAGGTTTGGGCAGAGAAATACAAATGGTAAAGAGCACTGCACACGCTGCCATGGTGGAAGTACATCCTGATGTTACACCTCCAGCAAGGCAGTACAAGTGCAACCACGTGAACCTGGTGCCAGCCCTTTGGAAAGGCGGTGAGAGAAAGTGGAGGGTGCAGGACCAAGGTAAGCATGAGCCTGAAGCATATTTGCTCCTTCTGAGTACAAGGGAGCCACTTGTACCTTGGCTGGCCCACTCTATTTCCTGTCTCAGCTGTGTTTGTCCATAGGTGGGCAATTGGGCTGTGTTTTTTCTTAATTTGGTGAGGGTGGATACAAAATGCTGCCCCACCAGACTGTGCCAACAGCACCATCATAGCTGCTTCTTAGAAGCTTTGACTCAAAAGCTGGCAGCTCACTGGATATGGTGGCCAGGACACCTTTCCTCCAAACAGGATGGAGGGAAGGAAGGGCAGGGAACTACCTTGCCCTCACCTTGTGTTAGGCTGCCATTACCACAGAAGAAACTATTGCAATAATGTTAATTTACATAGCTGTTACATTTCCCTTCAATTAACTCGTGTGCTGTGAATTTCGCAGTAGTGTCCTCTAGTTTGACATGCAGGACTTGGGCTGAGATGAACACCTGGAAATCTGACTTGGTGCTCTGGAGATAATAAAAAAAGAAAGAAAATAAAAAAGATATGTTACAGAGCACCTGATCTATCTCCTAGTGTCACCATGTGTGTTCTTCCAGTCCACACTAAGCCAAAAATGAAATGTGGTTAAGGGTTAATCTCACTCTAAATACTATGTATATTTATTAAATGGTGAGATATTTGCATTATTATGACATTTGATCGGTGATATTCAGATTCAGCTAATAAAGTTTAAGCAAGACCTGAGAGAACAGCAACAGTCCTTCTATTGTCTTGTGTTGGCATTGTCAGGCAGCAATGAAAGCAATAGAGCCAGCGATGCAGTAAGCTAATACAGAATACAGGCTCCTTCTTTTGTTAAACATCTCCTCCTAAAAATGCTGCCAAGTACACATTGTTTCCTTATCATTTTTTCCTCTTGAGAGATTTCAATTCCATTTACCCCAAGGGCCCAAATCCTTCCTGAACACACGAGTTAGACAGTAAGGAGGATTACCAGAAATAGCTCAGACAATGACCAAAAGCCATCTTCCATGCCTTTTCTTTCCAGCCAGCCACCCAACTTTCATTATCAAGGTGATGAATACCATATCTGACTGCATAATCAAAATCCAGTGACCTGTCAGAGCAGGCAGTAAAATAAAACTCTCTTGCTGTTTCCCTTTGACTAGGCTTCAGTTCTGGAACCCTTTTAACCCAGATTTTCGGACACATGGTAACTTGTAGACATTTAAGGATACAACCACTGAGCTAATACATTTTAATTGTGTCCTTATAGTATACATGGTATATTTAGTGCAATGATTTCTAGTAAAATTGGAGCACCCTGATGCCAAAGAAATAGCCTTTAATTTAAAGAGCATGAGCAAAGAAGACTTAAAGCATATTGAATACTAGAAATCCCTGCCCAGTTTTTCCAGCAATTTTTCTGCCTTTGATATTTGCCAGCACATTCCTGACGAATGTCTAAGGTAAAATGAATGCTCATTTGGATCTTGAATGTCATTCAACATATGGAAAGAACTGCTTACTTTTCTTTAACTATAGTTCCACGTAGTCACCATTGAAAAAAAAACCTTTAATTTTTTTCTTCTCCCCCTCCAAATACATTACAGTGCACTTAGTGGATTAATACTTGGCAAAGTTCAGAGAAAGTCATATGAGGTGCCAAAAGGGCATATTCTCCTGTTGCAAAGTCTAAACCTAAACTCTGTCCCTTAGAGCCAACCCTAGATTTTGTAAAGAATGAGGGAGAGATTATTTCTAAATGTTTTTCCATACAGTATGTTTCCCTTTTTCCCTCTTAGCTGAGTCAAAAAAAGCATCACAGCTCAACACAGACATAATACTCTTCTTGTGGATTGCTGAGGGAAAACAGAAGGGGTGGTTTCACACCTTCAGGACAACTGTGGGGTCCCAGTGCAGGTGCCCTGGCAAGTCCCGCATATCTCTATGGTCAATTTGTCTCTGGGCTTAGAAAGCAGGAAAATTCCTACAAGGAGTCCTCTCAAGGTTTTCTCAGGTTACAATATAGAGCTCCTCCACAGTCATTCTGGATTTCTAGTTTTTATACTAAGTACTGAGCTGATTTATTTTAACAATAGATTTTCTGCTTTTTTAGAGAGAATAGCTCAAGAAAAAAAAATCTGGGATTCCTTTTATATTGGTTTTCCTTTTCTCTCCTTTCACAAAGGTGTGAAGTTCGTTCTCTAACGAGAGAAAGAGGACAAAGAGGATAAAAAAAAATATGCCTTTCACAGCACACATTCTGAGGCTCCAAGACTGAGAAATGTAATTTGTCCCATTTATTAACAAAATGTGAAAATTAAAGAAATCAGCCTATGAGTGTGGTAGCAAACCCAGCAGCAAGCAGCAGACAGCCCCATGCATGGTGTTAGCAGTAGACCTAGATCTGTCTAATAACTTAACCAACTGTGTCTTGGCATCAAGCCCTGGAGACCTTAGTAACTATTTTTTTATCTTTGAACTGAATGAAAATTCAAATTTTTAGTACTGATAGCTTTCTAATTGGCTGATTCTTTTAGTATTTTCAGATTAGGCTATGCTTCTTGGCAAGTAGACTTTTATAGACAAGTTCTTCACAGCCAGAGATGCATCCCTACTCAATGTGCACAAGTAGTATTTCCTAGAAATCTATTCTGTGTGACAGAAAAGAAGCATCATGATCTAGTGGAAGTTATTAATTTTTTATACTTTATTTCAAATTTTAAGGTGTGCAGTTGCTGGATAATGAAAAATACTTGGAAGCAAGCATTTTGAGGAAAATGTACATGAATCAGAACGATGCTTATTTTGTATTTTCACTTCCTATGATCGTCAGAAAATGCTGACTACAGTCAGCAATGTTGGCAACAGTCCTTTTTCACAGAACCCTTGAAGTATTGCAATACTTCATTGCCCACAACAGCCAGCCTGGCTTTTAATAAATTAGTCCTGAAGGTAGAAATAGATTCTGGAGAGATTCTGAGGTCAGAAGACACTGTTATAATAATCTAGTTTATTACCTGACTTCCTTTTTAACACCAACTGTAGAATTTCATTCAATACTTCCTACATCAAACCCATTTTGTGGCTGAAATCAAGAAAATCTTTCAGAAATACATCTAGTTTATATTTGAGGTGATAAGAGGGAAAGAATTCACCACATCCTTTGGCAAGGTCCTTAGTTTTTAATTGCTTGCACTGATAAAAAATTATGTTATTGTCAGTCTGAAGTCTGCCAACTTCATCTTTAATGATCTTTCTGTGGCTTTTTGTTTGCTCAGTTAAAATCAAAGTCATACAAACGTTATTTTACACACTGAACATGACTCAGTAAGACCTGGGTTCCACATGAAAACATTAGCCTCGAGTCTCAGAAATTCCAGACATGACAAACATGAGCACCCAGGGGGTACAAGAGGAGAGAGGGAGAGAGGAGGAGCGAAGCCCAGAATGAGGTTACATGCTGAACTTCCGTCTGCAAATTGGATGCAGTCAAAAATAGCGGCCAGTTTTGAAAACCTGGCCTGTAAATACCACGACTAAGAAAGACACTTTCAAGATACTGCCTGCTGTCAGGTTAACATTCTCTTGATGCTTCAGTATATTCTTTTTAATGTTTTTTGATGTTTCTGTAACTAAAACCAGTCTTGTTTGACAAAGGGATGGTTTGCAGACTTCTAGTCGGTACTGTGACCTAGAGATAATTCTTAATGCTATTTCTGTTTGGTATAAAATCATGATGCATTGTCACCTTGAACCTACCATCCTCTCGTAAGGGGCTTTAATCTTATTTTCTCTGTTGAAGAGAGGCATTCTCATATCCTTTTGTAGTCAAATCGTAGGATCTGACTGAAGTTGTTTTCAAAGAAAGGAATGTATCTGGTAACTGAAAATTTAAATTTGATTTGAAAACCTAATATAAATATTTTGTATTCTAATAAATTTTTATATTTTTTGTACTGAGGACAAAAAGGAGAACAGGAACTTCAGCTTGAAGATTAAAGTCAAGATAAATGCCTAAACCAAAGCCAGGTCTCCAAATCCATTTTTTTTTCTTTTCTTTGCTGCCAAGTTTTTCTTTCTCTAAACTAAGAGGAATATTTGTCCTTGCAGTGATAAAACTGTGAGCAGCAGAGTTCAGTCACGCCAGGGAGAGAATATGATACTTTACATGAACATGTCAAGGTAATGTCAATTAAAAAAAAAAAAGAGAGAGAGAGAAAGAGGAAAAAAGAGGCACAGAGTGACTTTTAAAATCTTTCACACAGATCTTATCTATTCATAACCCAAATCAAAGCAACTCTGATTGCTCCATCAAGTGTAATATATAATTAAGGCAATTCAGTCCTAAGGTTTGGGGTTATCGCAGTTCTTTTGATTTGAGTCGCTGATTGTCTTAGTGAAGGCACTGGTTGGGAGTTTTTTGACAGAGAGGTTTTCATCTTAAAGAAAAAACCCCATCTGTCAAAAGAAAAACTTTACAGTGAGGACAAAGCCTGCAGAATAATCAATAGCCCAGGACTCACAGCACTCACAAGAGCGTGGCAGTGAGGGTCCCTGCTCTCGGGGGGCAATGCCCGAACCCCGGAGCTACTGGCTGGCCGAGACGGGGCCAGGCGCTCTCTCCTCTTGCCTGCATTTAAATTGTATTGCGATGAACACCCAGCTACCGGGCTGCATATTCAGCCCGTCAGTCTCTCTGGCTGGTTTCAATTCAGCCCTGATACGGGGGTGAGAAAGGTTTGAAATGTTAAGAAAGCACTTCCTCACACAGCACATGTTAGCTCTGAGATTTTTGTGAACTCGCCTGCCCTGAAGCTTGACCTCTGCAAGTCTCTTTGAGTGTTCATCATACAAGAGACCCGGAGCACAGATGAATTTCAGCCTTTCTGTATCACCCGTGAGACTGGAGGAGCCGGGCACGTCCTCGCACTGTCTGTGCTCATTCCTGCCCTGCCGAGCCGGGCTGGGAGCCGCACGCAGGTTCGCACACTCTATCGGTGAGGCTGCAGGCGTTTTGAGGAAGGGACTGTGCTCGCCTCTTACATCCCCAGACCGTGCTCGAAGCTACGCGTTAGCAGGATACAGTGAGGCTGAAAGGTGTTAGCGGCTGCCAACAGGGATGTTCTGGCTCCAAAGAAAATAACAATCCTCGTTAAAAATAATGGGTGTGCCAAGCAATCGGCCAGGCTACACGAACAAAGCAATCAAGCCCCTTTATGAGGTAAAAGCAGCTGGTGGCTGAGGAAATACCAGCGGCACTTGGATGTGGCTTTACGACGCTGGAGCCGGAGGAGTTGGTCCCTCTCTCCCTCCCTCCCCGCAGCCTCTGCCACAGGCTGCTGCCCCTCAGCCCTGGGAGCTCAGCTGGCCTTCAGTGGGGTAAACAAAGCAAGGTCAGAGAGGCCTGGGGGGACAGGGTCTCCCAGAGCTGTGGCTGCTACCAAGAACGCATCAACTGAAACAACATTGAAACTGCGATCTTATATTACATGGATTTTTTTTTCTTTTACATTTCTGGTGGTTTAATATGATTTTTTCCCCTAGTGATTGGAGAGGAATAAAATAATGTGGTTTCTCTATGATCTTTAGTATAAGAATTTAGTGCCTCATAACACATTTTACTGAATGTAAGACTGAGAAATAGGAAATCATAAATTCCTATCCCAGCTATGCTGCTTGCTAGGAGGTGTGTCTTTGTCATGTGCACTCCACTCAGGATGGGATTTAGATTATTTAACTTGAGTTAGCCAAAAGTGTGTAGGGTAAGTTGCTCATGTAAATGTATTCCTGAGTCAGCTGAGGGAGAACCACCGACACAAAGTACTCCTGCCTAAACAGGGTTCAAAACTGGGTGCTAAGCCTGGCCTAGCCTTAGGGAAATCCTATATGATTAGCAGCTGAAATTTTAGAGTATTGAAGATAGGTGTGATGAATTCCTCCCTTTTAATATTGAAATCTTTTCCCACTTAAATTTAAAACAAGATTCCTTCATATTTCAGTGGGATGAGGATGTGTCCTTTACATGTCTCTTTCAAAGGATTTCTTTCTCATATTTCAAGAGGAAAGCACACTAAAGTCCCTTAGACCCTGGTCCAGCTAAATACCTTCCTTTATGTCCCATGTTACACTGGCAAGGCCTACACTGGTTAGTGCTAAGTGAGAGAAAAAAATAAGTCACCTTGCTTTTTGGTAAATTTGTTCCTGATCTTTATCTACCTCACAGCTCTGGTACTTTGGAAATATAATTAATATTTATCAAATGCTTCTTAGGTCAAAACCTTTAAAATCGCCCTATTTATTAAGAACAAACACTTAAAAAGTGAGCATTGAAAGCTTACTCCTAATCATATGTGCTACTGCTGTAATATGGATAATATGGAGTAGATAGGAAACCAACATAAATGATCACCAGTCTGACAAACCATGCAGCCCCAATCACAGAAATGGCACATTTCCAGCAGGAAGCCATCTTAAAAAAAAACCAAAAAGTTAATTAAAGTCCCTTGTTCCAAAAAGTTATATTGAAATGCCCACCATCTGCTTTAACCTCCCAACAGTGAGGAAATCTAGTGTCTGAAAATGTCTCCTTAAGTCATCCCATTGCGCCCTGTAAATGGAAAACCTATTTGCATCTAATAGAAGTCATGCCAATAGAAATCTCATATCTATTGGCAAGTTGTGTAATTCTTTATAGCTATATACTAGATCCAGATGCTTTGGCAAGAGATATCTTCCTTCAGGAGTACTGCCGGAGGGAGCCTGTATTGATTGCTTTTGCAATTATAAATTGGGCCATGGAAATCACTAAAGACAGGGAAACATTTTAATTCTGCCTTGTATAGGCTCATTCCTGCCTTTTAAAACAAACAAAAAAAAGCACCATCTATTTTTCTTGTCTGAATATTTTTAGAAGTGTATAATAATTTTAAAAAAGGGATTCAATGGGCTATTAAGGAAGCTAACATTATGTCCTGCAAACATTCCCATCTCCACACAAGACATTCAACAGTTTAAATAATTCAAGGATGGTCCAGCCCAAAATTCCAAAGAAATAATGGCAGATCAAGACACGGGTTGTCATTAGACTCTTCCCCCAGCCCTCAGTAATAAAACTTTGGCTACCTAGGTTAATCAGCAGCCTAGCTGCTACTTCAGAGCAGACCAAGAAATCTGACAAGTCACTGGTGGCTGTTGCTGCCCTGCATACACAGTTGCCTTTGTGCTCAGAGCCTGTGACTAGACACAAGTCAGACTAATTTGTCTTAATTCAGTTCAGTTAGATGGGGGTGGCTTGTAGATGGACTTATATTTAACATTCAGTAAATCAATTTATCATGAGCTTGTGGCTTTACAGGCACATCTTAAACTGACATAAGTAGATGGCCCATGCTGTGGCTTCTTCTGGCACACACAGATCCAATTCAATATAATAGCATCAATTCTTATTTGAAGATATTTGTAATAATCTCTTAAGTTTTAAGTGGTAATTATGATATCTAGTAGTTTTTTTAACCTAGAGCTCCAGGTTTCAGTAGACAAATAGAACAGGGTTTGCCATCCAGGAGATGCTTGGGGGAATAGTATTTAATCTTCTCTCAACAGAAATGCTCAAGGAAACCAGCTGATCTGTGGACTTTTCCTATCTATTGCATCCTCTTTTTATTCTACCTCACTGATGATTTATTCAATGATTTGAATGCACTCACTGATGGCAATGAGTTTAGTGCTCACGACTTTTTAACTTTACCTGATGCTTTTCTTTTTCAGTGGTGTAATTAGCACAGCATGTTTAAAAGCTATCAACCTGACACTTCTGAGTTACTTACCTTGAGTGAGTATGCCATTGACACAAGGCAGTTTTGCTCTAACTTGCAGGCTTTGCTTAAAAAGAAATCTCCAGTTGAGGATAGTATTCCCAGCCTCAAGAGAATGTAGCCATTGAAAAAATGGTAGGAGGGGAAAAAAAACCTGGGGGTGTTACCTTCTTTACTTGGAGAAGGATTTTCTGAGAAAATGTAAGTATTACTGCTTGAAGTCTTGCCCATGTAGTGTGAAATGTGAAGTCTTTCCCTTAAATAAGTTACACATGCAAAGAGAAGCAATAATGTTACAGAAATTTTTTCTGTGGGTAACGTTCTTATTTTGAGAAACCTTGAGTTCTGCTGTGTCTTTTAGAAAGTGACAGTTTGCTATAGGGAAAATACTGAATTCTACAAATAATCACAGAGTGTGTTGGATACAGTTTATTAGCTTGATCTTTCATATTTAATTGATATTTTCTGTGAAAATAATGTTCAGCCAAGGAGAAGGGGGAAAAAAGTATGTTGTGCCACATTAATTTCAGTTGTACAAGCACATAAATTGCCATGCGATCGTTCCGTAGGTTAATTTCATACCCCTGAGAAAGGCTCAGTCTGTTGTTTTTTCCTTGTTAAAACTTCACATTAATAAGTAACATTGAGTTTTTATGCTTTGCTAGGCAGCCAAAACTCAATGACAGGAAGTTACTACTGCTTGTCTTGACCACTCTGCCTTCATTTTCACTTGGGCACTTTCTAAGGTGAAATATTGTGCCCCTGTGGCTTGAACCCCACATTTTCTAAAATATGATAGGAATGCTTTTCAACTGCAAAGATAATTGTATTGCTGTGTTCCAGAAAAGAAATTATAAATAGCAGCACAGAATCACAAAGAAAAACAGGGCCAGCATCATTTGACATAAATTAAAATATTTCAATTCACTTCAATAGGCTTTAATCAAACCAGTATTTCCTTATTTCCTAGTTTTGTTTAGAAGTATCCTTCAGACATAGAACGAGAACTAGATCCTTCTCTTCCCCCACCCTTCATATTTACCATCCAGACTTTTGTAATAGTAGCATTTTCTTGCAAAGCCTGCAGAATACCAATGAAATATTTCTTCCCGTATTGACACACACAATCATCCTCTAGTGGGAGGAAGAGTATTTACAATATCCTACTAGACTCCCTCTTTAGCTTATTAGGTTCCTTCATCTGTGTCTTATGGCTTATTACCAAATGCTGTGAGAACACATGGAACACCTACACCTCACTAGAAAGATAGACTGAATGGCTTAAAACACAGAGTCTTTCAATGAGTGATTCACAAATTATCACTTGGTGAATAGGGACTTTATTGCACCTACACTGTTGTGCCAAATTCCAGTTGACAAAGCCACATGGTAGATAAGTTCAGATGAAGGTGTTTACTGGTGGATAAGCCAATAAAAAACTCATGGCTCAAATGTTTTGAACCCCTGGACCTTTTCTCACATTCATTTTCTCTTTAAATGTGCAGCATGGCAGAATTATCCAGCAGCCAACTCAGTTGTATTTGGGACTCTCTAAGGCATGTTTGTTTTTAAGCATTTCTGAGGTTGTTACTCTGGTAGCAGTCAGTGTTTCTGGAAATAATCAGTGAATCCCAAGTCAGAACAAAGGTGCTAATGTGGTACCAAGTTCCTGAGTAAATAAACAATTGCTAAACAAAATCTTTTCAACAGCATTGCATGTCTGTGTCAACATTGTGCTTCCTCCGGGAGTCATCTGGTCAGCAGCACTCCAACTACATGGGAGAGGTCACCCACTTCCTACAGCTCTCTGCCGAACACTGAAGTTTTGTGACACAATATACCACTCAGGATTTCCTGTGAGCCACAGGAGTTGCATTTTTTGGCAGGATTAGAGACAAAAGTCAGGTTAGAAAATCCTGATGGGCATGTTTGAGGGGGGGAAAAAAAGCATGAAACAAATGCTGTTTGTGCCAGCCTCAGTGGCCATTAGCTAGTCAGACATAGGAACATGTTTGATCTTTATAATTCAAGCATAGAGATACAGAATTTTAATACATGGCAAGGATGCCTCAGATATTTCTTATAGTGCAGATTAATAGGAAATTACTAATAAAGGGGAAAAAAAAGACATCCATACAGGCACTCATTTTCTTATTTCCAATATACAGCACTTTAGTAAAAACCACAGATATTTTTCGTGTTCAGAACTGGATTTGAAAACACGAGTTACCTACTAGCTCAGATGTAATGGAGTAGCCATTTCCTTGAGGTTATTTTTTTATTAAATGTAGGAAACCTCACAAAACTCCTTGATTTCATGTGATTGCTGCTAATTAAGAGATGTAGAAAGCATACAATGAGTTCGTCTGATAGAATTTTTGCTAAGGAAATTTGAAAGAGCTTGCAAAAATTTTGCAATCTGTGTGTTGCTCCAGATTCAGCTTGAACCTGAACTCCAGGTTCTGCTTTTGAATGTCCTCTTGACTCATTATTTCTGCTTATCTCTTTCTTGTTAAGATGCTTTTCAGAGTCCAAACAGAGATATCAGCCTTTTTCTAACAAAAATACTGTAAATCTCTCCTTTGTCATCATAATGTAAGATTCTTGAAAGAATCACTTCACAAATTTCAAGGTAATAACTTATTATTTTTCACTTATATAATGCATAGGTGGATAATGTTCCATCACCAGTGACTGTAATCACCTTCAGCCCCAATTCAGCATCCCAAGTTCTGGCTTGATTAAGTATTTGTCACTTCTATTTCATCCTCTTCTGACAGAGATAACTTTGTTTTAATTCGAACTGTCATACTCTGGAGTTCAGGAAGGACATGAAAATGTCAGGTAATAATCCCTCCTCAATCTTGTGAGTAGGTAACACTGCTAATATGCAGAACCATTAGTATGTTGGCATGAATTTAGCTTAATCATTTGCAGCAGTTCAAGCTTTATTGAGGTACCTTAAAGCTGATCTGGATAAGTGTCTCCCGTCTTTACATGCTTTACTCTGCTTTCGGTGCTTAACAAAAGGCACATTTAATCTTGCAAATTCTCCTCTACCTTTATAACTTTATTTTAAATGAATTCCATTGGTAATTTGAGCACTTCATAAAAGCCAATACTGTTTTTTATCCCCAAGGAAACAATCTTTTGAAAAGAAATCCAGCTCAAAGCAAGACTTCTATGTGGATATTGCCACCTTTGGATACTGGAGACTGTCCATAATTAGTCATGCAAATAAACAGAAAAATTGCCTACATTAAACAGATATTCAAAAGCCAAATAATACCCGAAGAAACCAATCAGACATAAATAATAAATGGTTTTATGTTCTCTCATTTCCATCTGTCTTTGTCTTTAGAAGGATAATATCTAGTATCTCTCTCTCCAAGTGGAAACACAAAGAAGGATAACATTCACCCCAAGAGCTAAAACTTGGGAGAAAGTGAAGAAGAGTTATCTCTTCAACATGTTTATAGAACATGTTAAACATTCAACATGTTTAAAGAACATTAACTTCTTTATACTGTGAAGGGGCTAAATATAAGGTCTCCAAGGCCTTTGTCCTGTTGAAGATGAAATTGAATTTCTATCTTCTTCTATTAGATGATCCCATCATTTTACTGGAACAGGATGCGATTATTGGTATTTCATATCCATCCATAACCCACCCAGTTATCTTCTCTGATTTCTTTCATCCTTTGAGTCATTGTTTGTTGTTCTGTAACATAACTCAGTAGCAATATTCAGCACTAGTTCACTTTCTTGTTATTTGAATGTACTTGCTTGAAAGGCATGACACCTGCCATGTCTGTACCTTCAATAACGATGACTAAACACAGCCAAAGGGCAGTTTTGTAGTTGATGAGTCAATTTATCAGCAGGAGTAAATGACATACCCTTGTTCATGAGTAAGTCTTTGTAAACAGTCAGAGTGAGCACTTCAGAGGTGAAGAAATTTTTTGGTCTGAAGACTGCAATTTGGTGTATGTTACCCAGCTCCTCTATGACATGGCTGCAAACATTGCATAGTTTCTATGCTTATTCACAGAGCACCTGCTTGTATTTCTGAAACCTTATAATCTGAACAAGATCTTCCTTGAAAATCTTGATCTTCTCTCTTCACTTTCCCACATTATGTTTGTAGTCTGCCTACAAGTGCAACATATTAAAAGCAAATATTTTACTTTCAGTCTCCCAGCCCAACAGCAAACTAATGGTCACTAATTCATAGCTTGGTTGAACTCAAGCTGTTTCCATGAATTCAGGTTAACACAGAATTGAAGGGATCATATTTTCTTTGTGGGAATTCAGACCAAGGTCATCAACCTTTAGGGGTGACATGAGGTTCTGCTCTGAGAGTTTGTTTTCAGTTTGTCATTCCTGAGCTTTATGGCCCAGTTATTTGGTTTCACACTTTCTTTTTGGCTTCCATGCCTTTTGCCATGTCATCTGTACTTATGGGGTATCTCTACATGGACCAGCAGTTACTGCCCACTATTCATTTCTTTCATCATTTCCCAAGCTTTTTTTTTTTTTCAGAATTGTAGCAACACCTAGGAGATCCTCTTCAAAACCACCAGGGGTTTGACAAAATAGCCCAATAACACATTTACTTTTTCTTTTCCATTTCTGCATGCCAGTTTCTATTTCTCCAGACTGCAATTCTCCAGACTTCACAATTTCAATATTGTGAAGCACTGAAGCCTGCAATAGCTGCCTCCAGTAGCAATCTTGAGGTTCCTCAGAATTGAGTAGGACCTCATAGTCAAGACTAATTTTCACTCTGCCTCACACACATCAAATTCCCTAAGCTGAAGGAAAAAAACCCCTCTAAATATACCAGAAGTAAGCTGAAGTCAGCTGTGAGTGACTATCGTGCCCAAAATGTCATTCTTTGTAAAGTATGTCTTTAACTTAAAACCACTTTTTTGGCTATCACTTTGGATAGCTCTGAGATGTAGTAGAAGATGTAGAAGACTAAGCAGAAGGCACGAATCTATCTTGATTGTTAACATTCAAAAGTTAAGAATCTTTATAAAAGATAAAATTCATGTATTTGGTGTTTCAAACACAACTTTTTCCTTGCAAGAACATTTTTTTTCATCTTCCTTTCTCACTTCACACAGCCATTAATATTTACTGATTAAAAACTATTTAGCAAAGATTAGTATTTGGAATTCATAACAGATCTTGTTATAAAGTATCAAATTTAATATAATTGAGATTAAAAGTTTACCAGTAATTGATTCTAGATATTTCTGCCCTGGCTTTGTAAAAGAAAGAACACGAAAACCCAAATTCTCGACTGCTATGGATTGGTATTGCTTCATAGAATGGAGATACATTTGAATGAACTTCAGCTGAATATCTGGCTTTGAGCTCATCAAAACAAGTGTGTATTAACCCCATGTGTTTATTGGCCTCATACTTCCCACTAGCATGTGCTGATGTGAATATGTTAAATATCCTTTTGGGAAATTAACTATTCTTGTCATCAGGAGACATTAATCCTTACAATATAAGCTATTTTCTTGATGGAAGTTGTCATGGTTTAATCGCAGCCAGAAACTAAGTACCCTCTTCCCCTGCCCTCATGGGATGGGGAGGAGAATTGGAAAAAAAGGTAAGAGGCATGGGTTGAGATAAGAACAGTTTAATAATTGAAATGTAATGTTAATGATGATAAAATAATAATGTAACAGAAAAGGTTCTATGAAGGGGGGATGGGAGAAAGAGAGAGAGAGAGAGAGAGAGTGAGATAACGCTGGCTCCAGGGGCCTGCTCGAGGCCACTCAGCATTATCCTGGGAGTGACCCTGGTTTCCTGGGGGCTGCTGCTTGCAGTTTCCCCAAACACAGGGTGTCCTCTGGCAGCTCTTTTAGTGCTGGCTCCTCTGGGTGAGAGCGAGCCCCAGGCTGATGTCGTGGGCGCAGGTGAGGAAAAGGCCAGAGAGAAGGGCCCTGGTGGGATTTCCAGTTCTTTTATTTCCCGGGGAGAAGCAGCAGGGAAGGCAGGAGAGGGTCCGGCGTCTGGGAGAGGCAGCGTGAGGATCCGAGAGAGCTGAAGGCTTCAGTAACCAGGAGCAAGGACTGAGGGGAACCAGGGGAATTACAGGGATACGAGCAGGGGAAAGTAACCAATTGGGGTAAAAGGATTTGCATGTAACCAATAGAGAACTGAACAGCCACGAAGTTTCTAGAACATAACCTTATACAGAACATGAAGTAATAGGGTAGCTAACCAATAAAGTGAAACATGTAAACAACGTTGCAAGGGACGCTGGGGGTGAACCAGAAAGCTCACCCTGAGAAGAGAGTGTGGGCTCAGACAGTGGCAACCTTGGACTGAGCCCACCAGGCTGTGAGGCTGTGGGGCTGTGGCTTTTGCCGCATACGCCGCCACAGTGAGAGAGAGAAGACCGAAGGAAGACAAGTGATATACAATTTTTCACCACCTGCTCATTGATGCCCAGATGGTCTCTGAGCAGAGATTGGCACCTCCCAGCCAGCTCCTCCCAGTTTATATGTGGAGTGTGACCTTCTGTGTTATGAAATATCCCTTTGGATAGTTTGGGTCAGCTTTCCTAGCTATGGGCCTTTTCCAGCCTCTTGTGCACCTCTTTGCTGGCAGAGCATGAGACACTAAAAAGTTTTTGACTTTATGCAAGCACTGCTCAGCAACAACTAAACCATCAGTGGTTATCAACATTTTTCTCAAATTAAAAAAATTCAGTACTGTACCAGCATCCAGGAAGAAAATTAACTCAAAATTTAACTATCGCAGTTAAAACAGGTCAGAGGTACAAAAAGAAGGGAAAAAAAAAAAAAAAAAAGAAGAAAAGAGATCATTTGGGAAGTGGAAGGTGTAAGAATCTAATGCAGTGTGTTCCAGAGTTTCTCCAGGTGGGAAATAAAGTTGGTTGGATCTGTATATTTGCCTTAATGGGAGTGATGGATGTTCACTTTTTGTATTAGTTCTCAGGTGCGCATCTGAAAGCAAAGTTGGCTGAAATTACAGTGCCAGAAATCTATATGTGCATTATCATATTCAGTATGAGAATAGAAGTAGATGAATCCTCAGTGGTTAATGCCCTTGGAGGACTCTGAATATGAGACTAAAATAAATTAAAAACCTTGGTGCCTCGATAAAGGGAAATAAATGACAAGTGAGAAGAGAAATGGAAAATAAAAAGTGTATGTTTGCTTTTGCTACTCACCTTTTTTTTTTTTATTTACATTTTTATTTCCTGCACAGATAACCAAAAAAAGTTCAGAGCAAACTTTATGAGAAAAAGAACTTGGTTTGACTTGTCTTTATTACCAGCAACTTTTTGAAAGTAGCCTTGAATATCACAGACTGATATGAAGAGTGACTCTCAAATAGCACAAAGACATTTGCTTATTGCTTTCCATAGGGAACCAATTTGTTATTTGTTTTATTATTTTATCTGTTTAGTTCTTCATGTTGTAATTATATTGGTTCCTGGACATCATCTGAGGTGTGAGCTGTATTACAGTGAGAACCCAGGACAATTTCAAGCGAGTGCTGGGTAAACTGATAATTCAACAATTCCCTATTGTTCCTTTCTACAAATGACATATTTGAAGATACAAGCAAGAAGGAAAAAAATGTCTTTAAACTATTTGTTATGTCTTGGTAAGCAATGTGAAGCATTGTCACATAAGTGCAGTGCTTGGATGGTTCAGTCACCTTTATTCCTTTCTCTCACCCCAAACAAAGTTGTTTACGTATTTAACAAGTTAAGAAGAATGATGGAATTCGCATGGGAAACATTTCTACAGGAATAGTTCTCACTAAACTCAAGTTATACATGATACCACTATTTCTTGTGTGTTTTGGGTTTTGGTCTCTGAAAGAGGAGTTTACACAGAATCACCACAACCCATGAGCAAATGTATTCCCCAAGCTAAAATCTCCTGGAGCTGATGTTCTCCCTATCCCTTTTTAAATTGTTGGTGTGTAAGAATAGAACCACTTTTTCACTCTGAGAGAATTAAATCTAACATAACAGGTCCTAGCTGTTTATAGCAGATTTATTCTGCAGTAAATGCCCATTTTCAATCCTATTAATTAATTTGGCAGAATTTAGAAGAAAAAAAGACCTATTAAATAATTGTCCTAGAGACTAAAACATTTAACTCAAAAGTCATATGACAATTGCCAGGGACTCTGTTTGTAGACACAGTGAAATAAGAATTCCTTTAGGAAAAGATGAGATTTTAATTATTGACTTCTAGGAAGACACGATTAACAAGGGCTTCTCATCCTCAGTTATCAAATCCCAAGTGTCTGCTCCTGCATCTACTGTTTCTTAAGTAAAATCCCCAAACTTCCTTCCCATTCTCAGAGCAGCCTCATTAAATCAACTGTAGTTAAACCTTCAGTAGATTAGAACTGGTTAGGGGAATGTAGATGTAACACTTGATTACCTTTCTAAAGCTGATGACATGAATTGATTTTTAGAGATCGGTCAGCACTGCCACTGCCAGTGAGCCACCTCCTCCCCACCCCCAGTTTTCCCAAGAATAGGAGTTAACCCGTGCATTTAACAGGCTTGCAGTAAACAAGCTCTTCTCACAGGTAATTGCTGGAGGTTTTTCTCAGAATAAGAAAGCCCTACAAGTTCTGTGATCCATCAATATGGTATGTTTTGTAATATCTTTAGAAAAGACACACTGCCAGGGAAAAATATGGTATATCATCTCAGCAGGAGATTTTGAGCTGTTTAGGACTATGTAATTTGATCTAGGATTAATCCTTCACTTTGATGAGGCCAAGAGGAGTTACACCACTGCTATTTCCACCACATTAATGATAAAATGCCTAAACATACTGTCTAAAACCTGATTGTAAAGGACTGAATGGATTTCAGAGTCAAGTTTTGGTTCTATAATATGCCTTTGGATAATTCTTGTTTTCTTTTGGTCAATACGCATATGATTTCTATCATTTAAAGCATATAGCAATTTAGCAAGAGTAATAAACAACAAATATGTTCAAAAATAATAATTTTACTCAATCATGATGTGCCTTAGATCAATTTTGTATTAGTCTGTCTTTACTACACAACATATAAAAAAAAAGTATATTTAAATCAAAGTACAGTCTGCTACTTTAATACAAGGTAAAAATTCATCCACTTTGAAGAATTTACTATTGGTATTACATTTCTTGGTTTGGCTGTTTGTCTAGTCATTGTGGAATATTTTTGTAAAGTAAGTTAGTGGGAACAGAGCATTATTCCTCCATACCTGTATATTTGCTGTGCGATTAATTATCAGGCTGATTTTAATATTTGGTTACTAACAAGGCCTTACATAGCTTAAGTCATACTTTCAACATTATTTTTTTGATTACTTATTCACAGATTTTTTTTTTTAATTTTGGTCATCTTCCAAGCTTTTTCATTTGTCTCATATGTAGGCTACAAATGTTTTATATGGCTCATATGCATTCACACAGTATGTGCCCAAGGCAATGAAGATTCACTACAAATGTAATAATTTCTGAATCAACTGTACAATTTCTATTCTGAAGTTATATTTACAAAATCTTTTGGGTATTCTATTTCATTGTAGAAGCTTAATCTATTTACTTGAATTATCTGCTTAATAAAGGATGACAACTGTTTTTTTTTCTCCTAAGCACATTTCATGCTAAGGAATTCTCAAATTACATTAAGAAAGGAATTTTCTTCACCCACTCTCAAAATTCAGTGTTGAAAGAGGATAATAATTGTTCAGCTTTCACCAAGAATGTCTGGAAACATCTCTTTCCCTAACAGAAAATGCCATTGCTCTTTGTTGTCTGTGAATTGCAAACACAGTTCCATTTTACAGAAAATCTTGCCTATGAAACATCACTAGGCTTCCTAGAGCACAATTTGTCTGACTTGGAAAAGTAAGAAGAGTAAGAGTAGGGTCAGAGTAGGGTTAGTAGTCTCTTGCCAGTTTTGAACATATAGTAGAAGGGAGTCTAGGTTTTTCAAACTTAGACTGTAGCACTAGAACAGCTCCTCCAGTTTTTGAAGTGTCAGCTTAATGAGTCATTCCCCACAAACTAGTTGCTTCTGACATTTCAGCCAAAGCCCTGCTGCTCTTGCAGGAGCCTGTATGCTTTTATCTTGCACATTGGTCTGAGCTGCAAAAATGTTCCAGTTTATCACATAATGTTCTCTTCTGTCACTTAGAAATATGCTTGTGCTTGCTGAGTGAATATTGATAAGATACCTTGAGACTGTGATAAAAATGGGGCAAAGAGAAGATATGTTTCAAATTTGATAAATAAAGTCTTTAAAATAGTGATAAAAGACTTCTGAGACTCCATTATTGAGAATGAATTCTCAGAGGTGTACACGAAGTTGGGGGCTTATTGTTTGGTCATGCTTTTTCAAAGGTTTAGGGCTTTTACTCTGTGTTCTAAGAAAAAGCTCTTTGAAGGTCATGTTTGAATTCAAAGCTGTACTTATTGTCTGTTTTTCCATGCTATCTACATTACTGTTGCATATTGCATTTGGGAGCCCAATAGCTCCTGAAGGTAATATTTTCTAATTCCACTTATCCTACCCTCTGGTGTAGAATTTGTCAGTGCAGGTTTGTGTCTGCAGGTGTTGATAAGGTAGAAAAAGCTACCTGACTAACATTATTATATTGCTTATTTTTTCCTAGGTAGTTTGAAATTATTATCATTACTGGACTATAGTCATGTGCTAAAAGATAGCCTGCCCTCTTTCTGCTATACCACCCTCAGCACTTTAAAGCAGAGGTAGTTGTGCAGATTACCTGGCTCTGAAAAATCTTACAGTAACAGAGCATGGGAAGGAGGGAAGAGAGTGGGAAGAATGGAGATGGGGTGGAGCTACTTTTCACTGCTGCTGTTATTCTTGCACTGAAGGCTGTGGCTCCTTGTTCAGGTATCTGAGTGGGCAATTAATCTCTTGTGGTTAGACAGCAGCACTGAACATAACCACTAAACTACTAATGGTAATGGAGGTCATAGAAAAAGAAGGGAGCACTAAAACTGAGCCATAAACCCCTCTGCAGTTGATTTTACTCTGCGAGATGTTGGATTCCTCACCTGTGATCCTCACCAAGAGAAACATGTGGGTCCCCCAGGCCTGAGATGTACCCTGAGAGTGGCACATCTGGGCATGATGAGGTGCTCATCCCCCTAGGACCCACAAGGTGTAAGGGGTGCCTGGCCTTGTGCCTCTGCAACATTTAAGCCTCAAAATTAATTTTGTTATGTTAATATTTTTCTTCAACTGCGAGGAAAAAAAATTAGAAGTGCCCCACTGACTGCAAACAACCACACTTTGATTGCCACATGATCTTAACCTGGCAGTTCTATGAGAGGTTAAAAAAATTAACTGTGTGCTTCAAACACAATAAAACAGGAGACATGCTCAGGAGCCTTTCTCAGCGGTACAGACAGCTCAGCTCAGCTCCTCCTCGCTCAGCTCAGCTCAGCTCCACTCAGCTCCGCTCAGCTCAGCTCTGCTGCAGCTCTCTGTACTTTCCTCCGCAGAGCATCTGGCCAGCTGTAGGCATAAATACAACCTGGCATGTTTGACCAGACCTGTCTTTCGAAGCCTCCCATGTGACAAAACAATCCTTCTTTCTGTTTCTGTAATAGAAACAAGCACCCTAAAACATGTTTAGCTCTAACGGAGATAGTTTACTGAGTCTTTTAAATTCCCTTTTTCCCCAGGCTCAGTAATCACATAGCACTGGGATCAAAACATAGGTAATAAGTCCATTGGTAGAAGAGTGTGTTCCTACATCATAGAAGAAAAGTTTATGTAATTTCAACATCTTTCGGTTTGTCTAGTTTTTCACTTTTCTACTACCCCAGCTTCAGGAACTGACGCAAGATAGTCTTATGCATTTACTCTGCATAGCATCATGATGACCACTGTAGAAGTGCACAGGTTGGTAATTAGCCCAGCCTACATGGCTTGTCAGTATATTACATGAGAAACCAGTATTTCAGTCACCCATGTGAGTGTGAACAGGTTTCTTACTCCAACCTTTTCTAACAAAGGTATCTAAAATATTATCTTTGGATGCATGCAAAATATATGCTTATAAGGATGAATAAATGGATGACATGTTTAGCAGCCAACTGATATATGTTGGACTAATATTTTTTGCCTTAGTAACTATAATAGGATAAAAATAAATTAATCATAATTCTGATTTCACCAGGATCCTATGAAGATTTGTTAGATAATATGTGAAAGTGAGAGAGAACTCTTCTGTGACTGTCTCACTCTAGTTTTGGAGCATGCACTAAATCTTAGTGAGCTTTTTCTCAAATCCTCCTCACACTTTGGGAGTTATTATTCTCATCCACATGCCTAAATTCCAATTAAATTGAGATTTAATCACACTTCATTGGCTCAGTGCCTAAACAGAGGCATGCAGTGTGTTATCAGACAGTGCTGTAGATGTGGCACCTGTAAGAGATCTGATAACCTTTTGGAGTAGCATCTGAGAGTGGACACCCACCAAAGGTGCTAGACAGCGTTGTGTGAGCAGTTTAACTGAAATATCAAGGGAAAATACAAACTTCTCTCTAACGTTCTGCATAAAGTCTGAAAGTGCCTGGCCTGCTCAACCTATATACTTTGGAGTCAGGAAAGATTCTTCAGGCATCAGAGCAGAGGCTTCTGCACCTGATCAGAAGCCCTGGCAAGAGAGGTGAGGCATTGTGCCTAAGCAACCATGCAGTGTGATTAAGAATGACCTTAAAAAACAGTCAAGTTGGGCTTGTATTGCACTCTCTTGAATAATTATATAGTTTCTCAGAATAGTTTGAATGGTTAGCTCTCATGAGCATGAGGACAGTTTGTTTGCACAATGCCCATGACCTAAAACAAAATCAAGCCATGAGCCACAGGCTAGACCCTCTTGCTCTGGCACATGGTAGAAGAGAAGCTGACACTTTACCTTCTTGAAACTTAAAAAAAAATCTAAGTGCAATACAAGCACAGTGTTTTCAGTCTCTTAAGGATACAGATATGGCTGGGAACACTTGTTGGCTTTAGGTTTCCTACTTGACACCCTCCTACAGCCAGGACAAGTCTCCTTGGTTGCTTGTGGGGACAGATGATTCTTTGAATACCCATATGGTTACTACAGAGGTCACACGTGAAAATTAGGCTTATTCTAACTTGTGGAATTTATCTTACCATCTTTATATTCTTTGTGAAACAGGACCATTTCACTGCCCTACCTGTCCTGAGATTCAGTGCTAGAGGCAGGAGGTATGCGTATTGCTCTAAGCCTCTCAAGGTTAGAACAGAAGTACATGGCAGGAACTGAAGCTACATCTGGTGAGCTCGAGTCCTGGCCTATGGATCCGGCAACCCACAGCTTTGCTATTTAACTTTGGCTATGAACACAGCAATCCTTTTTTTTTTTTTTTCTGTAGTGATGTTTTTTATGATGGCAGATGTAATTGTGATTACTACTTCTGAACTGAATTGGGAAGGGGAGAAGGAAATGCTGGGGTTTTTGTTACCTACAATATTAATTGTCCAAGGTTGCTTCTCAGGTAATTTGTGGTGATAATTTGTTTCATTTTGCTTTTTAAAATGTCCTCTTTGCTGACACAATTTAATTTTTTTTTAAATTCTTGTTTTGGTAGCTTATTAAGTTTTTGATTTACGGTGAAGATTTCTAGAGTCCTGGTACTTCATTAGCATACCCAACATTTACACTCCATGGAATAAGCACAGATATAAATCGAATATGTGTTCATTTAAGCAAGACCTAGCAATTTTTTTCATATTAATCATTACAATAATGAACAGTTGATGAAATTATTGATCTTTCAAGATAAACAGTACCTTGAAAAGTTGTGGAACTAAGTATTTAAAGCTGATGGAGACACTGTTTTTCCATCAGTGTAAGATCTGACCCATGAATATAATACACCCCACCTGCTGAAATAATGGCTGTGTACATATTACCCTTCTCCCTAACACTTTGCCTTCAGAAATATGGAAATTATCATTACTTTGTGACTATTCTGAAACCAGAATAATATTTTTTTTCTACCTGGTATGGCCATTATTCATGCATGCCTCTCATTTTAGCAAAAGCTGTATTTCATAATGTTGAAGGTCCATTTATTCCAAACATTCTTGGCAATATGTAGAAACCTCAAAGTGCATTGTTTTCATTTCTGACAGAAAATGATGCATGACATATGTTTTTTAATGTATTGAACATATGTAATACCTACTCTATAACAAAATGTACAAAATTAATAGTGTATAGCTGACTCTTATAATTCAGAACTGATGCATGGGCAAAATATATGCACTTAATCTATCAATATAAGCGTTAAGATTAACCTGTCCTGTACTTCATTCTCAGTGTAAAGAGGTTTTCTGCTGTGATAAGGTAGGTGAGTTATCATGTGGTGCTAGTCTGGCTCCCAGGAAATGTAATGGAGACTCAAATAATAGCAGCTTCCTTGCCTATACATCATGAGTTTCCATTGTATTTTTACCATAAATCTGTGTAAATCCATACTTTATTCCCCATTCATGAATTTTGGCTGATATAGTAAACCAGTATTGCCATGGCAATAATAGCAATCAGGGAGTGAAAATTTTGCCTTGATACTTTAGTCCAGTCACAGTAATAAGGGTATTTCTCTGCCCATTCAAATGATGTGGTTTTGAGCCTTTCTAAAATGCTCTTAAAATTATTTGAGATAAAATAAATGGTCTATTTCTTCTTTAAAGAACTCTGGTTGGAGTAAGTTCATATCATTGGCTTAAGCTATTACTTTTTTTTGTTGAGATTACCATATTTGATAAACTGAATATCTGATGATATGTTTGATCCTTCTGCACCCACAAAATCTGCTTGTACTTTAAAATATTCCTTCACCTTCTGAAGTTTGTTTAGAAAAACTTTAACTTGCACTGGGGGCTGGAATATCAAAGCAAATTGAAGCATTGATTTCCCCATTTTGTCACCTCTAGAGAACAATTCATAAAGCACGGAAGTTCTAACTAGTCAATCAATAGTTGCTGCTTAAATCAGAGACACTGCAGATAGCCTGTTGTTATTAAAAGTGTTCTTCAGAAGATGACAATAAATGAAAAGAGAGGAACCAATTCAACCTCTGAGTGGAGTTCAAGATTGACACATTGAAGGAAGGAAAGCTGCACATGCAACTAATTCTTTTTTTACCAGAGACAAATGGGAAACGCATATTTCCCTAAAAACTTTCCAAGTCTTAAGAGCGGTGGTAACCTGAAACACCAAAAAGTTTTGTGAAAAATACTGACAACAAGATGACACAGAAGTCTCTGTCAGGCCCCTGGGAGATTCTTTGAACCCTTGATTTCAAAACCCAATCCAGAGGTGTGGGTCCTTCATTGCAGTCTGTGTTTGCATCAGTCACCCTGATGTTCCTGCAACAGAGGAGAGGTGAAAGTCTCAAGGCTTAACAGACCTGTCTGAACAGACAGTCCGGGCTGAGAGTCTCCAAGCAATCACAGAGCCAGGCAGTTTGAGTTTTTGATGCTCCTGCATGATTTCTGGAACTCCTGAGGAGAAGTGGGAGTCAGGACACAAAGTTTTCATTTCCCTGGAAAACTTTAAAGATTGTTACTTCATTCTGGATGAAATGCAGGGATTTGGCTTTAGCTTAAAAAAAAAAAAAAAAAAGTCATATGGAATGGGAATTTTAAGCTTTGAACATTTAAGCTATCAAAGATTTCGCAACACCTGTGTGCATGATGCAGCTGACAAATGTGTCCTTCCATGTGATGGCAATGAAGGAAACTAAAATTACAGCACAAGATGCAGTTCTGAGTGTTCTCTTTCTGAAGCTGAACTTCAAAGCTGTGAACAATGTATACTTCAAATTGAGTTGATTAGACTGTTTATCAGCTATTGGGAATTTATTGTTTTCCTACACCCATTATAAGAGCATACTTCTCAATCTTAGTTGAGGACCTGTGTACATAAACAACTAACAGCAGAGTGAGTAAGGTGTGATCTTGCTGCCTTTCAACTGACAGTGTTTGAGTTGCTCAGGCACATGAGGTGGGACACGAGCAGTGGGGCCATGGTGGGCACTGTGTGGCTGGAGGCAGGAGGGACCGCCATGGGGACAGCGTGCCCTGAACAAAGTGAAACAGTGCAGAAACCCCACTTTGCAGCAAAATTTAACCATTGCATGCACAAATTAGCCATTTAACCATCAAAGAAGCACGTGGTGAACATGTTCAAACTCATACGGTAAAAAATCTAGGAGGTGCTGGGCACTGGAGACACACACTCCAGTGTGAGGGGCACTCAACACTCTTGTGGGACTGTATCCATGCATGACTCACATGGGGTAGGGACATGAAAAATTGTTTTGCATTTACAGCAGGTCACTGTGAAATAAGAATGTGCACTCAGGAGGTTTCCCCTTTATCCTAAGTACGCTGTTGATCCTCGGCCTTCCTTACACGGCAGTGATGCAGCCATGTGCCAGGATACCAGTGCCCTGACTGGGAAAAGATCACTTTTCTTAGTCACACCTGAACCATGAGGGTGGACTTTTCTCATATTGTTCCATCAGAAAGAAAAACGAAGTAAAGAGCCTGTGTCTGTGCAAAAAGATCATCATTTAAATTCACTGTCCAGTAATGTGTGAAGAAATAAATCTGGGCTTGCTCTCTGTTCTTTAATAAAGGGGAAAAACCTCTGTTAACCCATGGACAGAAAACCGCAAAATGAGATTTGGTGTCTAAAGATATTTCTACAGTTATTATTAGATTTAGAGACCTCCAGCTATATTAGTATCCAGACGTCAGTGGTAGGGTCAGTGCTGTCCTGCTTATCCTGCTTAAGAAAACATTTTTAGTTAATAAAACTTTCTCTGAATCTGTGATTCTTCCTCTATTGTTCATCTCGGTGCTCTTCTGTTACATTTAAACCGTATTAGATTTACAGCAAGCTGCCATTGAGATGATACCCAGTGACCTATTTGCATTGGCCATCTCTCACATGCTGATGTAATGGTGCATGGCCTATCAGCAGAACTTTCAAAAATGGAAGATTGATTGGGCTAAGTGTTAATTGTTCTATTAAAGGGGAGAAGAAATGCCGCACACCCTCTTTCTCTTAACCTCAAGTCTGACCCTGATACTATCTGTCACAACTCACAATATCCTTCCTACTTCCACACCTGTACAATTAACCCTAAATAATTACAGTCTCTAATGGACCTAACATGTCAGGTTAAAATCAGATTCTCCAAAGTGATTTGATGAAGTGGGTTGAGGTAATTCTGTTCCAATGTGGCAAATGAAACACACATTACTATTAGAAGATATGAGATGGTGCTGAACATTTATAAGGTCCTTCATTCTGAGATAAGTGGAGATAATATGTCACCAGGAATAAGGACAGTGTGGTAACACTTTTGATGTGAAAAACATATTTTAAAGTCTGAGTGTGAGACAGAAAAACTGCCTAGCTAAAAACCTGATGTATTGTTACTAGACAGTCCTTTGAGAAAGATTTACCCTAAAAAATGAGATAATCTTACAATATGCCCACATTTCTCCTGCAGTGGATAGATAAACAGCAGGTGTATAACTCTCCTCAGTAAAACATCAAAACCAATGTTGGAAAAAGCAGTAATTTTATGAAGCACAATGAACTGACAGCCAGCAATTTTTAATTCAGTTTCCTGAGTGTTGTTAGTTGTCTTGCTAAGACTTGCAAGGGAAAATAAACAACAACCCAACTAGTTAAATTCAGCAAGTACTACCAGGAATAGCATGGGAGGTCCTGAGCTGGTAGCCATCTAAACCTCAGATTCTTTCCAAAGTAAGCTGGAGATATCCAGAAAATTGATGATAGTCAGCCTGAGTCTGGTATTCATGCCAAACAGGAGACTTGTCCTATTGCAAAATTCAAGTGCTTGCATGGCACCCTTCTCTGGATGAGCTGGGTGACCTTGCTGACCCACAATTGTTCACAGGCACTAAAGGCAATGGAGTGACATTGATAACAACGCAAAGCTGCATGAAGGAACAGAGTATACCAAAGGTGAGTAAAAGGGAAACAGTAAGTGGTTGTTGGGAGAGCTGGCATCAAAAATGAACCTATAGCTGGAGTTCATATCATATGAATTTCATCTCCTCCACAGTAATTCCCTCTTAAGTAATTTGTGGCTTTCACAGAATGTCTCACAGAACTGCAATATCACTTGGTGAAGGGCAAATGTAGACAACTGTCAGCCACTCTTAACAGGAAAGAATAACTGGTGGATTCATTCAGCTTCTAAATTACCTACTTGAATTCCATGCTTTTTAATAGATGTCAAAAATTCTCACCAATCCAGCCATATAGTTGACCACATAAAGAATCCTGGGATTAATGCTCATCAGTGTGCATCAGTTTCCTTTGAAATAACATCAACACAAAATAAATGTCTCTGGGAGAACCTACACAATGGTGTGTAACAGAGAGACGATTTGAAGAGATTGTTTATCCTAGAGTAGCATGAACTTTACTTTTAAAACAGTATCCAATTTGCTAAACTTTTTGTGGGAAATGGATTTAGGAGCATGACCAATATTTTATTTTGGCGATTTTTATTTCGACATATGCTGGTATATGATAGAGGTAGTTTGTAGCAGTGCCTAGTGTGTGTCCTTTGTTAAAATTGAATAGCTAAGGGCCAGGTCTTAAAAAATCCTACAGTGTAAATGAAATGTTTAGAGGGATACTTTAACACACTGACTCCATTCAAGATGGGAAGGCATGTAACTGCTCAGAGAAGCAGTCAAGTCTTAGTCACTGCTGCAACAGTGTGACAGGGAAAAGAATTTTTCAGGAGAACAAAACTTTAAAGACACTGAAAGGATTCAGGAATACAAATCTCACTGTCTGTCAGTGGCACAGGTTCTTAAACACTCAATGACCCAATTTGAAGAAGTATTTAGAAATCTAAAATTTAGATAAGCACCTCCTGCCATTTCAAAAAGCATCCATTCCACTGCCACTGAAATCTGCATCTTTAAGTAAAAAATTACCTTTGAAAACATGCCTGAAGTTGCTTTAGAAAGGATTACAGTCTTGCCAGTTAGACGTTTGAAAACTCTACAGGATGATATATCACAGAAGCCAGGAAAGAAAACAAGCCTTCCAATTCCTCCCAAAAATTAAAGGAAAATAAAACATTGTCCCTAAACTCTTTAAACTTGCTGATTAAAAGCACACTGAATTCAGATCAAGTTTAAACATGACTCTTTTTGGGCTGACAGTGTCTCTTTAAGGTAAGTACTTTCAAATGGAACAACTGCCAATTTATGGAAATTTTAATACTTAACAACCTTGACAATGTCCTTTTGATTAGCCTGTGAAAATGAAGTCGCTTTTCATAGGAAAGTTCATTCACTTATTTAAAGTCTCTGCATATTATGCTGAACAGTCTGGATATCAACAATCTGTCATTGGAAAATATTGGTAATATATGCAAATTTACACCAATATTCAACTATGAGAAACAAAGTTCTAAATTATCTTCTTAGTCTGTTCTGAAAGATGCTTAAAGCCACATAATATTTTTCTTCTGTGCTGGATACAGCAAAAATTAAATAGAAAAAAGTCATATTCACGTTGAATCACACATGATGTCCCCTTGCAAGAAGAGAATAATTCAATTGGTTTAAGGATATAAAAGTAATTTTATTATTCCAGAATCATGTGTTCCATTAGTTGCCATAATTCTAGTCAAAATTAACCAGGTGAGAAAGTTACTGCATACAAAGCACAACATGCAGTTACTCATATTTTGGTCAAAATAAATGAACAATAGAGAGATGATATAAGAGTGGGATAAGTTGTTGAGAGCAGATCTCTTTAACAAGTAAAGAGGTGGCTGGTAGATACAAAGAGATGATGTCTGATATTAAAATAAATCCAAGGACCATGTTCTGCCTCCACTGAGGTTTTTTTCCCCCCACAATTACATTTAATGCCCAAAATCTGATCTTTTTGTTGGCTTGCCTGCCCAGGAGCTACCTTAGGGGAATTTTGACTTTGTCAGGACCAGGGAAATGAATTCTGAGTGACTGAGAGAGAAGAGGATTTTTAGTCTGACATTTTGGGTTTTGGTTTCCTCCGTCTTTACTGACTTCATTGATGAAATAGCTGCCTTGCTTGAATAAGTGGTAGCAGATTGCAGGCTGAGCTCAAGCCCTATTAAAAGAGCATAGTGGAATATTATGGCTAGGACTGACACAATTATGGGTATTTCCTTCTGTTTTTAGTCATCTTGCACTTCTCTCCCCCCCACATTATTTTTTAAAACTCAAAATCAGAGCCTTGAGCAGAGTTTCATCACACTTAAAGAGAGGATGAATTATTTCCCTTCAGTGTGCAGAGCTTTGACAGAGCGACTACTCTCAGTATGTATTAGGATGAAACACTGATGCCCACTCCTGTTAACCCAGCATCTCCTTTTTTTCTTCTTCCAGTTTTGAAGGAGAGCTGTTTCTATGTCCTGAGCAATTACCACAGTCTGTTTTGTTCTCACTTTCTCACTTTTCTACTCTCTTCCTTCTTGTCACTTCTTTCTTTACTGACTCCCTCCCCTTAGTCATACTCTGCCCCTGGTGTGGTACTCTGTCCCATGGCTGTGGGCATTGCTGGCATCACTGTCAAGTGTCCTGAAGGGCAAAGCGGCAACAGAGGGAGAGAAGGGATATTTGACCTGGAGCTGCAGCTGGGGTTGTGTCTCTGTGGATAAATTACATCTCTTTCACTTGCACAGTGAGCCACCAAAGGAAGAAGGCAAGTGACGAAGAAAGGAAATATTGACAATAAAGTTATTGGCTAGAGGATTGGTTTTGTCCTTGTTGGCATATCAATGGCTTGAAATGCAACAAAATTTAATAAAGATACTGGTTAGCAGCAACAACAACAAAAAAAGATGGACTCCAATCCCTAATGGATGTGAAGCATCCCCTTTAAGATCTTGTCTTCTGACCTGAGCCCAAAGCCTGTTGGTAGAACAGGTGTTATAAGTGCTAGAACTAATACTATTGATAAGACTGATATGTTGATCCTTATCTAACACTCTTCATGCAAGATCTGATTTTTCAAATTCATCATGTTATTTTCAAATATTTTTCCACAATTTGGGGTTAAAGAGTCGTTTTTCTCATGATTTGTAATATGTCAAATTTAGAAGTGTTTTGTACAGTTGTTATCATTTTATTGCTTATCCAATAGTAGCTTAAGCTATGTTAAAACAGCAAAATCAGAATTTAAAATGGAAGAAAGGATGTTTCTCAGGAAAAGTGTTAATGGAGGCACTGCGATTGTCAAGTCCACAGGGTCTTTTTCCAAAAATAAAATACGAATGAGGGAAAACAATGAATTATATTAGAGGCCTGACTGAAATGTTAAGTATAATTTCTGCGGTCATGAACACCTTAAAATGAAACTATGTGCTTATCTGCCTAGAATATATAGCTCGTTTCTGAATAACATTTTCATGGGCAATAAATGTAGCAACAGTCACAATGCAAATTCAGTCTTACATTTTTAAAAAGTGACTTATGATTGCAGCCATTTAAAATGGGAATTTTACACTGGACAGAATAAAGCATAGTTAACTTCTTAATAAGTATGTATGGTTTAATTTGGATTAAAAAAAAGCTAAAGGAAGAGTGCAAAAAGTTAAGTCCCCTGTAAAAACAACTGGAATTTCAAAGTGAAACAAATCATTAAAAATAAAGGTGAAAATAATGGTCCACATGTAAAGCCCTAGTGTAGAGAGTTAACTGTGCATTCAGCTGAGCACGTTTATCCTGCTCTGCTGAGACAGACTGGTAGGGTAGAAGATTTTCAGCATTTGTTCATTTAAAGATAAGGATAACTCTGTGCACAGAGCACTGCAATCAGAATGCAAAGAGACTCCCTTCAAAGTCTGCTCAAGTCAGTAAACAGACTTCTTCAGCTTTATAAGAATTCTTGCCCATCCTCTTGTAATTCCACAGGCAAACTCTGCCAAGGCAGCTACTCCTAATTTCTGTTAAATGAATGATGTCTTATTCAACTTAAACTGATAAATAATTCTTTCAATTATGGGTCTGAGCTTGCTATCTCACAGAGACTCTGATGCCTTTGGTTTAAGAATCAACATTATGACTCATCTGAATTATGCTACAGCAAAAAATCTTATTTGGTTGATACAGTTTTTTTCCTATCAAAATGAAACACAAAGTAGCTCTTCCCCTGATTTTTCTCTCTCCCTCTGTCATTCATTTTCTTGTGCATATTTTTAATACAGAAGACTAACTGAGAAGTATATGCTTTTCTAGAGCTCAAAAGTGACACATGACCTTACTTGTCTTTCATTATTTCTGTTACAGAATTTTTTATTCAAATATTGTTTCAAAACTTGTGCTCACAAAATAAATATACAAATATCGATACTTACCATTAAGGCAATCCTCTCAATGTGGGGGAAAATCGTGTTTAGGATCTGAGAAAACGAAATAGAATATATTCTTTTTAGCCTGTAGCTTTGGAAGCTTGAAAGTCCCATTATCCTAAGAACTAAATTGGCTTACTCTAATGCATACAGATGGCAATGCCTTGTGCTAGGTACAGATGCCATTTTTTTTTTTTTTGTCCTCAGAGGAGAGAAGGAAAAGTCTAGTCTGTCCACCTGCAAAAAACAATTAGATTTCATAACATAAAGGCAACGTTAAGGGTTTATTCTGCATAGTCCTATATGCATGCTTCGAGACATCTTTGTGTGAATTTAATAATATTTTTGACAGAGTTATTCCTCAAGTGACATTTCTTGGATGGAAAACAAATTTAAAATGTGATCACTGCTGAAATGGTAAAGAAGTAGCTGCTGAATCCTGTGGTCAACCCATATAATTTGCAAAGAAACATGGCAAAACTATTTTTGAAGCCTTTCTATTCCTAATTTTAAAAAAGAAATCATTATAATCTTCATTAGACAATCTTTGAGAAGTATAATGCATATATTTCTAACTTGTTTGTTTGTGAATGACAGTCAGTGATTTTGCTTAAATTGCTATTTTCCACTCTCAAGGCAAGCAGCATCTTTTTCAGCCTCAACATCAACTGCAAAAATTTCTTATTAATAAAAATTCAGGCTTTCAACTCTGATACCCACAACCTTTGGTTCCAGTGAAAATATGTAGGCTACAGTAAGTACTCATAAGAATGTTCAAGGAAAGCACGAAGTTCACAATATATGTGAGCAACTGATGGCAAAAGTGCACAGCCAGGTGAAATTTCTGGAATGTCTCTCTGAATTTTGATGATATAAACATTCATTATCCAGTTAGGTGAATTGGTGAGTGTGACTGAGATGAAGGTGCTTGTTCTTAGAAAATATAAGTAATTGAGTAAGTGGTTCATAAATGATAGCAAGATGTTGGTTACATAAAATATTGAACTATTCCAAATATAAACTGGCTTTATAATATGTACGTATATAGCCTAATTTACATGAAACTTACACAACTCTCATACAAGAAGGGAATGACTTTATCCTGATTCAATTCATGTAGGATAATGAGATGATTGTTTCTACTTTAGAAAACTTTGGAGTCATTTGATACATGTGATTCAGTGGAAGAAAAACAGCCTAAAGAGACAGCAAAGACTTTGCTAATAAGTAAATAAATAAATAAATAAATAAATCTTTGTATGTTAAATAAGGACAGACACAGTTTTCTTCAAACTCTGATGAGTGCTAAAATAAGTCCCAAATCATGAATTGTCTTAGTTGTGGCAAACACAGTTTTTCTCTCTGGGTAAAGTTTAGTTGAAGTCCCATACTCAGAAAGAGGACTTTGGAGGACAAAATGTAATAGGAACATTTTAATTGTCATTGGTTCTAGGGAAAAGAGGAGTCCTGAAGATTGTATTTCTTAGGAATGTAATTAAGAGACTTCTTTCAACAATCTGCGCTCAGTCAGATTTGAAAACAACTTTTTATATTTTTTTCTGCCTTCCTAAGTATATACTTGTATTTTCTGCATGTTGTGAATGAATGAACCAACCCCCAAACAAAGGTTACCCTCTGCTCTTAAATCCTCCTGGTCCCTAGACATTTCTGACTGATGGAAATTGGATGTAGAGGCAAGGCAAACTACTCTGGCAAAATGCTTCTGAATAGGATGATGGTCTGCTGCTACATAAATCCTGTGTGCTGTCAGATCCCTGGAGCATTCTTTGTTCTGGCCTTGGAGAGATTTCTTGTCAGCCCACCAAACAGTAAGAAGAAAACTGCAGTTGATTCTGTCAGAACACCACACTAAATGAAGAAACGGGTGATTCTCACTACATGTACATTGAAAGTTCTTTTGCAGAGTTAGCCCTGGTTCTACCTCAGTTAGAAAAGGCTCAAGAAAAAAAAAGCGTTTGCCTTTTAATTATCCAAATGTTCTTTTCAGAGAACAGCTACCATTTCCTTGAAAAACATATATTTTTTTTTCTGCAGAGTATTGCAAACAGGGAGAATATAGAACAGATGGGGAAGAGGAAAAGGTGGTAAAAGGAATAGAAATATTGTGCAATAATTCTTCTAAATCTTTCCTTTCTGATATACTGTGTTGTAATCATACACAACTCATGCCACTTACCACTTGAAACTGCAAGCAGTAGAGATTAAACAATAAGCAGTTACTGAGGAAGTAGAGTGGGGTGATAAAGCTTGCTGATGGGACTGTTATTCAGGGTAGTAGAAATGACAGCCCACATGGATAAAGTGTCATAGAAAGACCTTATGATACTGAATGATTAGACAATAAAATGGCACAAAATTCAATATAACTAATGTAAAGTGATCCACACCAGGAAAAATTATAACTTCACCTATAAAATGATGAGCTCTGAGCTGATGAGGAATTTGGGGATGAAATTGTGGTGTATCAGCTCAGTGTTCACTAGTAGTAAAAACAAATCATGTGTTAAGAAATGCTGGGAAAAAGATAAAACCCCCCAGAAATATGACTGTACTGTATAAATTCATTATTTATCTGCTTCATGAATAATATGTACAATCTCAGCTACCCCATTTATGGTTTAACTAAGTATCCAGTCCATGTAACATATTGTATGGCAATAAAGCCACCTGGGATCAACTATGACAAAGGTATAAAATCATGAGAGGTATAGAAAAGGTGAGCATGCATCTCTTGCAGCACAAGCCCTAGGAGACCAGCTATACCTACAAGTTAGTAGCTGAAAAGTTCAACATAAAAGAGGAAAAGATCCCCAAGGCATGTATGTAAGCAATGGAATTTCTTGCCACAGGATATTGCAGAAGATAAAAGTTTATGGAGTTCAAAAAGCAACTACAAAAATATAGTGAAAGGGCTAGTAGGTTCAAAGACATCATCAGCTAAGGAAGCTGTGTGTTGCAAATTGGTGGATTGCATTTTGGGCAAGTGTCACTGTGTGCTTGCCTTGTTACACTGCTAGGTAAAAGATGCTGAGATAGATGAACCATCGGTCTGGTTCAGCACCAGGGTTTTTATGCTCTCTTATGATACAATAGGGTCATACAAGACGGTCTACCAAAGTGGAAAGGATGAAGCCCCAACTCTATTGAAACAAAAAATCTCAACTGTCTTCAGCAGGATTGTGAAATAAATGTCATTCAAAGGCCATTTTTACAAAAAGACACCATTCAAGTATATATATATATTTGCAGCTGAAGTGTATGTGGGGTGAATACAGTTTTACACATAGATTTTAAGTCTCCCAAGGAGAGTTGAATTGATCGATCACATTTTAGACATGGAGAGGAAGCGTGGAAACACTGACATAGAGGTACTTTGATTCAGTGACTTAAACTCGGGATTGCAGCTAACAACACCTTTGTTTCTATTTTTGGTGAAGCCAGGGCTGTGGTGTGAGACATGGTCAGGTCAGTTCATTGGAAATATTTGCTGTTGAGGCAGGCATATTGATTTGATTTCACTGAGAAGAAAAGCATTTGTGGGAGCATTTATCTGTAACTACAGTTTATTGCTTCTGTTTTGTCTGTTAGGATGCTCTCTGCTTAATTTCTTGAAGTTAATTTACTGCATCTCAGTGAATCTAAAGTATGAGGTTTTTTCTGACATTTTAGCAAGTAAAATGTGATTCTGAGAACTCTGAGAAAAATCATGACCTAACCTTTCCCAACATAATGATAATAATGATACCATTTACAGGAAAAATTGCTTTAAATTGGTTAGAAAACACTTATGTTAAAAGACACCTTACCAACACAAGGGAAGAAAGCTCAGAGTAAATTTTCATAGTTAATTTTGGTTAAATAGGCTAATGAATGTTTTCCACATAGCAGCCAAGATTGCCATGTGGCTGCAATCGCTGCTGGGAGCAAATGCTGCTTGTTTTTCCTTTTCAGTTTGTTCTTGGATTCTGTGCCTGGCTTTATATGGATCCTGTGCATGGCATCAACAAATTTAAAAAGTGACTTGTCTGATGCCTGAGAAATAGAGCTCCTAATAGGGTGCCATGTGTCTGGCCTATACAGGAGGTGGATTTGCATTCACTTCACAGATTTTTGCATGCCATTTTCTGTGTCTGAGCACAGAGTTAGAGCACAACATCCACATAATCCACCTCAGCAGGTTTTGGGTTCTGAACTAAAAGATTTGGGATGAGAACAAAAGCCGGTAGTACACAGAGTACCAAGCCCTGCTTCAAGTTGGTTACTGTGCAGAAGTTAAACTTGGTGCAGACTAAAGGGTGCACAAATCAACATGATTGTACCAGCATCTATGACAAACTGTCTGTTTTCAGCACTGAAGGATTGACTCTCCCTACTCTTCAGCCTTTAGGCATGAGGTTTACACTTCACTTCATTCTTTGTAGATGCTTGTTTACAGTCCAAAGTCCTTGCAAAACCTTGAGTTTTCGCTTGGAATAAGGTTGTCAGGGAAATAACTCCTTGACTCTTTTCCTTTGCTTCCTCCTTGGAGCCCTGCAGGAACACTTCAGTCATGTTTTTCATGACTTTTCTCTGTAATTGTCAGTGATAATAACTTTTTTTTTTTTTTAAGAAAAAAGGAATCTGGTCTTTATAATCAACTGACAGCAGGAGCTGGGGTTTCCAAAAAAGCATCAGAGATGGTGAGATTCATGATAAAAGTCTGCCTCAGGAGACCTGCTTTCATCTTTTACTCTCTCTGTCTTTTTCCTTGCTTACAGGTTGCAGCAGTGAAGCCCTGAATAAGCCTCAAATTGTATTTAAAAAAAAGACTTAGAATCTCACCCATTGTGACTGAAAATAATACTATTGGAGTGGCAGCAGCTTTTCTGTACAGCTTTCAGATTTGAGCTGTCCTGCAAGAGAAGCTACCCATGGTGTGAAGTAGACTTTGGTCTGAAACTGCGGTGGCTGTAATGAAACTTAATTGAAACCATGTCTGTGAGACAGAGGGACAAATGTCTTTAGGAGCATCACTACAACTGCATCTCTTCTGAGCAGAAACAGCACTAGCAAGGGCAAAACAAAACCCAGTATCTGGTACTGTGGGTAAGTTAATGCTGTGTAATGTCCCACATTGTACTGCAGGAAGGATTTATGGTAGAACTATAAAGCTATTGATTTTTTTTTGCAAGCATAAAAAGCTATAAGGATGAATAGGAGTTTCAAACATATGTATTTCCTTTCTGTTAGTCCTTTACAGGTTATTTCACTATATTTTTATTGCTTATATCTAGCCACAGGGGAAAGCTGATTAAGAGGTCTAATTTTTCCTTATCTTCTATCTTCACTGCTTGACCTTCCTGTTTGAGCGTATTGGGTATTTCCAACTGAGTATCTATTATGAAATCCAGATTGTGTTCTGGAAATATGTAGTTTCTGATGAACTACAAGAGAAACACAGGTGGGTTTCTGATAGCAACATGCTTGAGTTCTTGCTGGCTTATCTTATGGGCTTCCAGAGGCTTCAAAGCAACCATGTTGTGCAGAATCTGCCATTTTGACAAACTCTGTCATGCCAGTGCCCTGGGGCTGGATTTCCTGTGAGTCTGCAGACTCCTGCCATACATGCATGAATGACAGGAGATTTGGATCAGCTTTGCAGGTGAGATCTGAAGTCTAGGCTTATCTTCCTTTTCAGCTGAGATTCTTCAGCATGCAGTGTTTCCTAACATGAACTGGGGATCCCAGGAGCATCACATCTGCATCACTGCTTCTCTCCCGTGCTACACTGACAGTCAACAACCAAGTTCAGAGCTGCTGTGTCGCCCATCAGATCTTTGATATTGTTACAAGCAGTGGGAAAAGATGAAACTGGGAATAACAGGGAGATTCTAGCACACTGTGCAGGATTAGTGTGATGAACCTTCCTTTCCTTCAGGAAAAGGCAAACTTGCTGCTGTAGCCTCCTGCTTCTGCAGCATACAGCCTGGAAACCCTGAGGACTTCAGCTCTGTTATTCACTCCTGAAACACTGTGTTTGGCAGCCTTGTAGGTTCCCCTCTGAGCCAGCAATCTCGTGGTTTTAGACCCATTGCAGTGGAAGAGCAGGCAGCAATTTTCCAAACTCAGCTGTAAATTGCAGCACTTCTATAACTTCCTGCAGTCACAAGAGCCGTGCCAGGTACCTCACAGCTTGTGCTTCTTCCAAATGTTGTTGTGGGTGCCTCAGATGGTACTGGGCACATATGGTTGTGCTGCAAAATTTCACGTCATTTTCTTTCAATGGAATATTCTAATTCTTTTGAGCAGAATCTAATTACAATTATTTTTCCACTGCAATTTCTACTTAACATTTAATTCTGAAATGAAAGGCTGTTTTACTTGGAATTTCAGAATTCTTTGTAAAATGGAAGCAGTTAATTTAGACCAGGTCAGCACTGGCTTTTGAAGAGAGGGGACATGGACCTCTTCTGCCTCCTTCAAATCTCTGCTGATAGAATCTCCTTCTTGGCTTCTCCCAGAAAAACCCTTAGAATACTGATGCTCACATACACCATCTCATACTCATTTAATCTAGTTCCTTGTCTAGGACTCTCCACAAATTACTGTAATATTGCCATTACTAGTCAGAAATATTATATCTAATTATGCTAATACTGCAGCATTGGTTTCACTGATGAGATCAGATTCTATCTGACCCATTTGAAATCTGTTCCTTCAAATATCATCCCAGGCTGTCCCTCCAGATGAAAGCTCTCACCAGTCTGGTCTTCTAATAGTTAGCCTTTCACCAATCACTTCCACCCTGTTGTTCCTCACTTCTGTTCTTCTATAAGGTACATTTATAGAATGCACATAAGGTCTCCAGCTGTGTAAATATTTCGTTTGTTTAAATGCAAGTCATAAGTACTGCTTTTTCCTTCTTCCTACTTGTTTGTGTCATATTTGTTGTATCTAGGAGCAATTAGTCTCCAAGTTTTTCAGGAAAGGGAACACATTTTCTGGCTTGGAACAGTGAGCACCGATATTGACCAAGACCAGGAGGCATTGCTATAACATAAATAAATAATAACAACTCTAAAAATCTTTTCATCACCTTAATGGCTATGTGATCCCTGTGCATTTTTCTGATCACAGTAAGTAGTTGTAGAAAGCATTGTGATAACGTCAATAGAAGCATGGTATGGTAATGTAAAATTAATGAGCTAGATGGTAATCTTTTTAAGCAAATCATGTTCTGTAATACAGCACACCCTCTCAATTAGTCTGTTCTCAGGAGCCAAGGAATCAGTGTATTGTGTGTCAAGTGCATGCTAAAATTGACTGCACTACTCAGGAAGATCAGCACAGCTGATAGCCAAAGTGAATAACCTCATGTGGAACGGGACCTGGCAGTGGAGAGCACTACAGAGGCTATTCACAGGACTTTCATGTTCATGTTTTAATGTCCTACAGGTATTTGTTAGTAAAGAGAAGGAGACTTCAGAGGCTTTTGTTATGAAAACTAAAATAAGGAAGCTGGGCTATAGTGTTCTGAAAGCCTGTGCTCTCCCAGAGCACTGATCAAGTTGTTAATGAAAGGTATGATTAGCAGTGGGGGTCAAGATCTGTTTCATATGTTCCATGGCCATTACCTCTCAAATCATTAAGACTAAGATTCAGACTATTTACCTGGTGCAACTGATATCTGAATCCCTCCATAATAAACACTATGAAGCATGACATCAAGTAGAAATGGTATGTGATATGCAGTCATGGCAACTGACCTCTCAGTCTGGAGCGAAAGGTTCCCTGGTGGAGGAAAGCATGGGGACTGTACGTGCTGACAAGGAATCAGATTATGATGCTTTATGTGGTACTTGCTGAACACCAAGCAGAGTTTCCTTCAGTTTTACCTCTGCTGCCATTTTTGCCTGTGCATGGTATGCTCTGAACAACACACAGGTATCATAAACACAGAGGAACTACAAGCTGATGGATAAAGCTCACTGCAATACCAGTGATACAAAGAATATATTTGATCCTGTAGTTCACTCAGAGAAACTTCCAGTTTCTTTAATGAGCTCCATGGGAATTTGATTAAAGATTTTCAGGCTGGGTTCGTTATTTCTGTTGAAGGGCTAGTGAAGAAATTCATTAATGGAACAATTTCTGGAGGCTAGGACTTAAATTTGGTTTACATCATGAGAGAGATTAATTTCATCTCAAACTATAGCTCAGTGGACATTAATCTATATTACAGTTCTGCAGCCAGTGAAAGTAGAAATTTGTGTTGGATATCAAAAACTGACAATATAGCCAGTACTGAGTCAAACAAGAACTAGTACAAAATTTTTTCTATTTCCAGAAAATTTTGATCAGATATTGATTTACTGAAGATATTGACTTAAAATAATAACACCAAGTTAGAAAGAATGTGGATTGTCTTGTGTTTTATTTTATAAATAAATTCTAAATACATCCTGATTCATTTGAATGCCTGGGGAAAGACACCCCAGGTTACAGAAAGGAGAGACTGATGCTGAGTGTAAAGGAAGTTGAAGCTTATCTTCTGTTTTAAACTGCTACATGCTAAAATCTCATTCTAACTCCCACAGAAGAAGCATCTCCACAAGGTCAAAATAGTAATCATGGTAGAACAATATTAAAGACATATCAACCCCTATTTTTCATTCTGTGCCCCTAAACTGTTAAAATAAAAAATGCATGCTTTCTTTGATAATTGCCACAGAGACCAAAATAATGCTTTATGTTTTTCCTTATGTTCTTTTATTGTATTTAATTGCAATTTACTGCAGCAACATTACTTGGAGAATATCCTGTATTGGTCATTTGGTAATGGGCTTCCATTAATTTCAAGGAGCAGGCATCCTTTTCCATCTTAAGCAATTGTAGTCTACAGTGTTAATGGTGTCTACATTAATACAGTTCACTTTATGAAAAAGCTACTGGGCTGTATTTTATTTTATTTATTAACACTGTTATAGAGCCTACTTTCACTCAGGTCTTCAGCAGTGGCTAAGCAAAGGAGCTATTTATTATATACAGAAAAGTTATTGACAACTTCAATTACAAAAATCTCCCTTTGTTCAAATGGCAAATCATAATCCTGGAAAATTTCCTACATCTTTGGGTTTTGTCTGAAAGTTAATTTATCAGTTGGCATACCACTGGGCTCAAACCTGCTTTTACTGAAGTAAGTGGGAATTTTGCCATTGGCTTTGATGGGAGCAGGTGCACGCCCCTAATGAGGTGTGTAATGGAAATGGTGTACACACAAAAACCTGGACACAGTCAGCACAAGAAACACTGAATACGAAGAAGGATTTCTCAGAATCCCAGAGCACGTGAACAGTGTGTTGCATTGACATTTAAGCATTGACAAGAAAAGTGAAGAGATCAAATGAAAGAATAGAATAGACAAGACGATATTGTCACACTGGCACAATTCACCTCATGCTTGGAAAAGTTTATAAAAACCTTGAATAGAGAGGGAAAGGGCATCATGATAAATGGGAACACCTAAGCCACATTAGATCAGCTGATAGCACAGACATCTTTGCCAAAATCCCTGAAGACCTTGAAGCACTGATGAGGGAATTAATCATGAAAAGTAGGCTTGAGCAGTTAGGATAGGAAGAGCTGAGTTGTCCCCAGTGAAACTTGACCCCAACCTTCAACCTGTATCAAAATCAAGTCTGACCCAAACCTTTGCTAAAGTATGAAAAGATGAAGAGGAATTTTTTTCACCTCATTATTTCTCATTTCATATGCTGTACTCAATATAGGGTTCTGTGGATAATCTCCGACTGGTATCAGCTAAAATAGCACCAGAACAGCAAGACTCTATAACATTTTCCAGCCAGTATTGCATTCACAGTAATTAGCCCCATTTCTCAGTGATGATGAAAGGCATGTTAATGGGGCTGACTGCACTAATAACTAATCCTGAAGAAACTACTGTGTGAACCAAGCAATTCAGCGGCTTTATGAAGGTCTGCCCCATGGGGATCAGATCCCGTGGTGTTAACCGGGTGTTAACCGGGCACGCATACGCTGGGCAATGTACATGCCAGGGTGCTGCAGGAGAGACTGTGCTTGAAGAAACTCCATGGTACCTCATGTTCAGGAGAAGGAGTGACAAAGTAGGAAGAGGAAGACCGCAAATATCTTCACGCTGCAATCTTAATGCACGTTATGTGCTTTGGCCTTGGGTGAGATATGTGATAGGACAGGCAGAAGGCAGGGGAAAAGAAGAAGAGGTTGGTTGATGCTTCGTTTCTCCTGTTGATTGGCACAAGGTTTATTTCCTCACCGTGATGAAAGAACCACTCTTTTTTTTTTTTTTACCAGAAGGTGCTAATACTCATGTAATGAGTACAAGGGGTACTCACATCCACATTCCCTGGCTGCCTGAAGCAAGAGTGGGTGTTTGCACTGGCAGAGCCAGGCTGTGCCTTGTGTGGAAAAACAGAGGCGTTCTTTGGTCTGGGCTTGGAAGGGTTTTTTTAAGACATTTGGTGGTCTGGTAGTTCTGGTTAGTTTGTTGGTTTGTTTTCTTTTTTTTTCCTTCACAAATGTCGCTCTGAGTCTGGACAGCATCCTTTAGGGGCACCTTTGTTGGACATTACTGCTTACTTATCCACATTGAGTGTTTTATCTTGGCCACAAGCTGAAGCACACATAATGAGGAAAGGAACATCACTCATCATTTGTCTTCTGGATTGGCAGAGTTGCATGGGTGAAGGCAAATGTGGATCTCTTGGGTTGCTGCAGCTATTGTGATAGGAAACTTGTCTGGTCAGATATTTGAATGAGATCCTGGAGATGAATGTAATTTGTCTCTAGTTTTATTTTCAGTGATTTCACTTTTCTGGCTTAAGTATTTCATTCCCTTTTATTGTCAAGATTTATTACCAGCACTGTTGTGAAATGCAGCCAGTTCCAGTCCTCCAACTCCTTCTTCCAAAACTTAATTTTTGTCAATGAAATAGTTTCCTGTAAAATATCTAATTGTTGGCTTATTGGCAGATTATATCCAAGAGCTTTTTTAAAACTAAGGCCAGCACCAATTAAGTGGCTGGTGCCAAGTCCCCTAGTTGCTGATGGAAAAAATGAGAATTTCAGTTGTTTCAGAGCTGACTGTGTTTTTGGACAGTAAAAACGTAAGAACAATAAGTTTCCAGTTCCTTGCTACAGTATTGATATTTGTGTTCCAATAGCTCCATTCTTTGACAATTTTAATACATTTATTGACAAAACTTTCCTGTCAGGTGGGAAATGCTATTATCATAATAATTATCCATATTTTTCAGTTGGGAAAAACAGAACCTCAAGGAACTATAGTCATGTTTATATTACAGAATACATCACGTGCAGGAGAAGCAGCAACCTTTCCTGGAGGGGACAGTTGTTTTTACAGAAGTGCTTTTTGTGATGAACTTCTCATTTGATCTGTCAAGAGATAGGCTAGACCGAAAAAAAGGGAAATCCATGCTGTATCTTGCATCTGTACCAGAAGACTTTGTTCATAAAAAATCCTTGGAGGAAATCATGCTTCTAACTCTCTAGCCTAAATGTCTTGCCCAGACTGTGGTATCCAGGAGGGAGAATGAGTCAGATCTTGTGTGAGAATCCCTGGAGGTGACCCCTTTCTCCCACAGCCCTGCTGAACTAGGACTTCCCTTGTTGCAGGCAAAAATAGTCTGCAAAAGCAATTACTAAAAGCATATTTCTTGAAAGCAGTACCTTCAACTAAGTAATATTTGGGTCCAAAATACCGATAAGAACATTTTTGTCTTCCTCTTCACCAAGACAGCAACTCCATGATCTCTGTATTTGGGGTTTTATCAGTTGACATGTACTACTTCTGTGCATATTCTTTCACAGTATGAAACATACCACACTGATTAAGGGTAGGCTGTGATGAACACCTTAACTCCAAACACACAGAGCTGCTCTGTAATGGACAAAAAAGTCACATGCCTTAAACTATACCTTAGGGAAGGTTCAGCTCCTCACCTATGTCTAAAATTTATTGTTCAAACTTCTATTTAGCCTAAACTTTAAATTATTCTCTACTCTAAAGGAAAGGAATAAAGAATCAGCATATAGGGGAAAGCATATGGGCTTTACTCTAGGTGTGAGTTATTAAGAATATAAATTGTGAGTTATTAAAAATATAAATTGTTGGGACTATTTTCTTTGTTTATGTACAAAATGCCATCTAATTCTTTAATGAAAGCTAATTTTAAATTTTTAATTTCCTTTAGATTTATTCTTTGCCCCCCGCCCCCTCCAATATACAAATGAAAAGGTTAAGAAATGAAGTTTGACTTCTGTGTTCCTGAATTTTCTTTAAAAGTCATGGAGCTGTCAGGATGATGAGTTATTGGTTGTCAATAAAGCAACTATTGATCACAATCTTCCAAGTTCATCCTTCATATGTGTGCAAAAACAGAATATGCTGTGAACTGCAGAACAGAATTAATTACTTTGTCCCTGAGGGAAGAGCAGATAATTACCAAATAACATTTCTATCAAAGCTGTAGCTAAGTCCTGAGTATTACGTGAAGCAAATTCCACACTCCTACAAAATGAATAAACTTGTTGGTACTTTCACACAAATTAAGCCTTGTAACATTTCAGTAAAAATCCCATTAGGAATGTCCTCATTTTTATAATTAATTTGAATTTCTTTAAGGACAAAGGAAAAATAAATGTTGTAAGGAGTAAGCATATATTCAGAAGTCTTGTGCTTTCCTGTGGATATTTTTAACACACTGGGTTTATGTTATTATTTTTAAGGATTCTTTTATCACTTGTTGATCAATATAATTTTAAAGACTTTCATATTGCTGAGGTCTGTACTAGGATAGTTGAAATACACATTTTGGAAAGCAGCATTGTAGCAAAAGGATAATTTATGCTTTGCACTAATTCCCTCCTATCTGTTGACATAAATTACAGCTTTGAGAGAAGGAGATGCCTGAAGCTCTCATTATTTTATGTACCAGCTTGAGCTCAAAGAGCAGAGGAGATTGAGCAGCTGAGATTTTGCAGCTAACATTTCACAGGACATCTGAATTATTTTATTGAAACTTATGCTGCCCTCCAGAACCCAGTAGAGATGACTTTGAACAAATGCTTCACTGGAAATAATTTCTGCAAAGCCCATTCTCTGTTTCAGAATGCAGAACTTTTTATTGGAAGAGGTTATATTATTTATTGGAAATAAACTACCCAGCAAATGTAGCTTTTTTGCCTTGTTTGCAAGTTAAGACCTGATTCTGGATCTCATTAATGTGTTTGTTATTCAGAAGTCTTTTCCAATAAAATGAAATATCCTGCTGTGCAATCTGTCTACTGGCTGTTTGTGGTACAGGGCCAGTCAACTCCACAGCACATGACACAATTACTGCCTAACTACAACTCACTGAACAGGGGTGTAAATGCATTTCCTAAGTCACCTACCTCAACATATCTAAATTAAGTGAAGTCAGACCTCTTGCAAAAAACAAAACTTCACTCACAACTTCAGAAGCAGGCCTTTTCTTCAAGTGCTTTAATGAACAGTGAAATCACAACATCTGAAGTGGAATTTCTTGGCAGGTGAATGACCACCTCAGGGCTTGATTATAAGGACATTTCTTTTGTCTTGACTCAGTCTTCCTCAGCTATCCCTTTCCAGTGCCTCAGCCAGTGGGACTTGGTGGTGAACAGACTGAAAATGCACCTGGGTGGGAAGATAAGAGGACAACAGAGCTGGATTACTTGCTTCCTTCTGCTACAAGAGGGACATGTTATTTCCCTGCCTTCTCCCCTGTTGTCCCTGCTTCTGACTCCTGGGCCTTATGCACCCTTCCCTTCCTCTTCCCCAGTTTGCACTAACTTTGGCAACCCTGGGCTCTTCACTGAGATTATTTAACTCACAGAGTCCCCACAAAACTGTTGACTTTCTTTGGCCAACTCAATATTCTGCCTAATTACTGAGTTATGCTAGTGCTTACAAGAGTCTGCTGAGTGCCAGAGCTCCTGAATATGAAAGTTCTCCTAACATACTGGTCTCAGTTGTGAACTTAAATGTGCGTGTAATGGCTAGAGAGACTCTTCCATCACACACCTGACAAGGAAGGTCACTGAATAAAAGATTGCCCATGTAAGTGGTACCTTCTGAGAAGAAAACTGTAAGAGTTGGACTTTGATGATCCTTGTGGGTCACTTCCAACTCAGGATATTCTATGATTAGAAATAATATTCATAGGGAGAAGTGACTGTACTCATAGGCAGACTACAAGGAGGAAAGACTAGATTCCTAATTAATTCCTTAATTCCTTCTTCCTGAACCACAGGACTCTAAGCACCCCGCAAGGGTCTTCCAATCTCTGGGCCAAAAAAATACTGTCCTTTAAAGGTCAAGAAAGGGGCCTGGGGGAAAGAAGATGAGAGGGGGCCAAACATACCAGAGTGTGATGCTACTAGCTTAACAGCTAAGGGAAACAGATCTAGAAAGGAGAGGGTTATCCACAGGAACAATTAAAGGTGTAGTAATATCAGATTCTTGGGATGGGTAGGTATTATGGATGTGACAGGCTTCTAAATAAGGACTACAGTTTTTTAAGGTCAATTGTCTGCTTTCCTTTAAAGGGAGAGAAGAAAGTGCAACACTGAAGCTCTGGTCACTGAAATGCTCTGAAACATTAAACACTGATGCAGCTCCAGGGAGAAATGGATTTTATTTGTTACATATTGCCTAAAACAAGGAAGTATAGGAAAGTCTTTGGACTTTCACAAACCTATTTACTGTCCCTTTAATATGTATTGTATCTGGGAAAAATACTGGAGCTGGAATCAAGGTTTCAGGACTTGGGAGGTTTCCCACAGAAGAATTATGAAACTGTCAGGAGAAAAACACAGACTGAGGAAAACACAGCACGGGAGAATGAGTAGATCAGAAGGCTATTTCCAGAATATCTATTGCAGGTCTGTGGGAACAAACTCTGCTTTTGCTCCAAAATGATTGTAAGCTTTGAGGATGTGGCTAGTCCGGTGCCAAAGCCAAGAAAATATATTCTGCTATAAAAAAAGCAGCTGCTGCCTTGGAGTACATTGTGAGCTCCTATCTGTTCTCAGAAGACTGCAGAACATAGCCATGGGAGCAGTAACAGTGTCTTTGTGGTGTAAGCAGTGTTTTCCTGCTTTTGTGACCTCTAAAGACGAACTCTCATGCTGGAAGGAGAAAGAGGATCTAGGAGATGAAGACTGACCAATTGTTTTGAGAATTTAGAGAATCTGGACAAACAGAACATATTTTTGGCCCTCAGGACTTTACTTCTCTCCTGGAATAGAATTATTTTTCTGTGCATGCAGACTTGGTGCAGAGGCCTCCAGAGGAATGTGAAAGGTCCAGAAGCTATTTCCGTTGCCTGGGAAGTGCTGCTAAAATAAAAATGGTGGGGTCTAGAATGAGTTAGGAAGGAAGTGAGCCAGCAAAGAGTACTTTCTCCCTTTCCTTGTCGTTTTGGGTACAAACCTGAGCAAACATGGGAAACCTCTGCCTGTCCAAATGAACACCAGTGGTTCCTGGGAGAAGAAAGAGCAGAGGTTTCAAGAGTTTGCTGAAGCCAGTTTTGGTGGTCAAACTGCCTCCAGCACAGCTCTGCAGTGAGGTTGTGTTGTGCAGCCACTCTAATGCGACAAAATATGAGAAAAGAACTGTTTAAGAAAAGTATTATTTTCCTGTGGGCAGCTTGGCAGGTATTTCTTCTGGGGCCAAGTAATGTTTTAGCAGCAATGAGTGGCATAACCTAACCTAAGGGTAGTTTATAATAGCAAGATATCTTTTAAACATACACATCTTAGAGGGATTTGAGAAGGGAAACATATAATCTAACAGATCTCTGAAAGATCTCTGACAATCTCTGAAAGTTGCAGGAGTGGTCAGATGTTGCAGAGTGCTGTGTTACAGTTCTCAGACCACTGTCTGGTCCATGTTCAACCAAGAGTGGATGGGACAGTTACTTTTGGCTGGGCTTTTTGGCAGTAAAGTACTTGTTTGTTCAGTAATGCAGCTACAGCTAGGAAGATTGGAAGCATCTTCAGGCAACAAAACACAGTGTTTAGGAATTTTATGCATCCCAGATGGAATGGTGGATATTGAGCAATAGGATCCTGGTGGCCCCCCTCTGTTTTCTCTCAGGATATTTATACATAGAAATTTGCAGTCAACTATCATGTGAGAGAACTTCATAGCCAGGATCTGTAAGCTAGAAATGTGTGGACATAAGAGTCTTTAAGGGAATAAGGAAGGAAAAACATCAATGTTGAAGGAGAGAACTGGGAATCAGACAAATTTGCAAGAAGCTTGAGGACAAAAACAAGAGTATTTTCTCTGATATATCTGAAGGATGTAATAGAAAGCATTATGGAGGAGATACTGAAGAACACACAATTTTGTGAGACCCACTAGGCCAGAGGGACCAAGGCACTGAGCTACAAAAACAGGGAAAAAATGAGCCCGGTCTTTAGCTAAATATGAACCCAACTACCTCATTGTAGAGGCCTGATCAATATTGCTGTTCCACTGACAGGATCCCACCCCAAAAGACTGTGCTGATACACTGAGAACACCTTAGGTCTAATAGAGCAACGTGTTTTAGGAGCAGACCAACCGAGTTTTCTGAAACTTGCTTTGTAGAACTATAGACTACACAGAGTGATAGGGAAGATGGGGACTCCTGTGCATGACTGACAGACATTCCTCAGCTCTGTTGTTGGTTAAGGACACAACTTCCCTTGGGGTAAACAGTTGACAGCATCATTGCCTTTTCAGGTTTATTGAGCCTTTCAGTCAGGTTTTCAATCATGTCTTCAGTAGTGGCATCTTACCCTGACTTCCTATTACAATATACTAGCAATTGCTGCAGCTTAGAACCACTTTTTGCTTTGCCTATACTCAACAGGAGTCATATTTTCATGGACTCAGACAGAATGAGACCTTATTTGCAGATTAGAGCAGAAAGTATTGTAAAGCTCAATAAGAATGTACACAATTATTTTTAGTCTGTTTCAACAGTAATTTGGAAAGTCTCTACATTACTGTTAACTAGTAAATTAATTGATAATTATTATCATTATTTTTATTATAATTATTGTTGTTGTTTTTAGCCAGTTTGCAAATGAGGAATGCTCAATAAAGCTTTGGCCATACAGTGAAGAACATAAACAAATGCCATCAGCCTTAAGTGATAATTTCTACTGTATAAATAATATTATGATAAATTCATTGGGTGTGTTATGTCTAATGAATAATTCAGCCAGTTGCAGCTATAATGAGGAATGTAGTGGAAACTCATCAATTGAACATGTATTTTGTGGTGTCTATTACAACACCTTAGGCAAAATTTTACCAATCAGGTTTTATTCCTCAGGGCTTTCTTTCATGTCTCAAAATCTTCAGTATTTATTTATATGGGGAAGACGGAAATGGAATTGGTTGATTTTTTTTTCCAATGTACATTACTCTGCTTCATTTACTCTGACAGAGCAGTATTGTGAAGAATGATACACTTGAAATATTAAACATTTTGCTGGATGCCTGATCTTGCACTCTCTCTCTGTGCTGAACTAATTCACTTTGATGTCCGTATGATTTTTGCACACAAAATAATTACAAGATCAGGGCCTAAATTTTTAAAAATTTGTTATACCAATAACAGAAAAACCACACTGAGATAATTGACCTTGACTTCTCACACACACATGCCTCCTTATCTTTCCATGTAGAACATCCAATATGGTTAAATCTGTTCCCTTGCAACAGTAACAAGAAGGACTGATACTTGAGTGGATGCTGGAAGCAAAGTGATTGCAGCACCAAATGTGAGTTGTGAGTCTGTTGATAACATGCAACCTATGATAAGAAAGGCATGCTTGTCTTATTAATTATTTATATTTGGAATGAGCTTATAATACTCTAGCAGAGACAAGGTTTGTAGGGAGATAAAACTGGGAATCAGTTGGGCTAAAAAATGACATACTGAAAGAATTTTAATTAGATTAGAAAAACATTCAAAAGAAATCATTGTAAAAGAGATGAACATGAATAAACACACTCCACCTCAACTATTCTTTCACACAATAGTAGGTTGATAATGGAGACTTCAGCAACTATTATTATCTGTGTAGTAGGACGATTTTTCTGCACAAAGGTAAATCTCACAATCCCCAGGTCTGAAGGTGGCCCTTTGCAACCACAGGCTTCATAAATCTTAATACAAATTAGAATCTCGAGTTATGTTCGGACTGTCCAATCATTCTGGGAAAAAAAAGTCTAATGTTGAAAAATGAAGAACAAAAAAGTGGAAGTTGGGTTTTTTTGCGAGTACCATGGAAAGGTTACAAAGTCCACTCCTTTTCATAATGTCATTCCATAGCGGTGTATGAAACCTGTGCTGGCTTCAATGTCAATCACTGTTTAGAAATGTCACCAATAATTTGTACTCTGGAAGTCCTCAATGTGTGAACCCCTGGCTCTAATTGGATCCACTGATTTCAGCTAAATCTCGTCCTGTCAGCAACTCAGCAGTAGGTAGGATATTGAAGCACTAATGAATCTAGTAATAACTTTAAATTGCCAACCTGGACTACTCGAAATTTTTATGATGTTGAAAACAGTTTTGCATTCCCGAGGAAAAAAAAAATCTTCAATTTGTTCTTCAATAACTATGCTAAATTACTGACCGAGCAAGACACATAGGCATTTTAGGCTTGTGTGTGTGTGTGTGTGTGTATCTGTACAGTTCCTTCAGTAGACAAAGAAAATAAGGAGACAATCATGTCCAGGTAAGTTGGATAAGAAAAATATGATTTCATGCTTTAGTCTAGGAAGCATAGAACTAATTATGGAAGTAAATCTTTTTTTCTGAGAAACAGGGGTGACAAATCCTATATTATTTCTGTAGCTGCTTTTGTGAGATAGAGATACTGCTGCTTTTTCAACTTCTTTGTTTCTTACCCTAGTTATCTAATGAAATGTGATGAGATGTGCAAACTGTGCTGTTTGTCTGTGTCCATCTGTCTGTCTACTCATGTCCACACTCAGGAATTTTAGAAGCTGTGATGAAAGTTTAGCAAATTTGACAAAGGATTAAATGTCTCAGAGATATCAAGTGTATTTAAATTTGATGTTTACCAATGCAGAAAGATCCTATTCAGAAGACACATGTCAGTCCAGATCAGCCAGCCCACAGCTATGCCACGGTAGTGAGAGAGCCATCCTGCCTGTCTGGGCTCCTGGCCACAGAGGTGCTGGCAGTGAATGAGTATGAAGCCCTGCACTATCAATCCCTCCATCCCCTGCCTACTTGCAAGGTCTGGCAAAGGCTCCTTAGTGATAAAAAGAAATATCTCAGGCTGTTGTAGTGGGCAATCCCCATTTTGTGAGGAAAGGATGGAGAGACAGCAGCATCAAGGGGAGCAGAGAGGCTGAAGAAAGCTTCTGGAAGCACTAGGGAGCTTAATAGTTGCAGGGACACGGAAGGCAGCTGCAGCTAATGCAGGAACATTGCATGCAAGTATTGGGAGATACCACATGCTAGTGGTTTGGGCTTACACTTGTGGGAAAGATTTAGGGATGTCAAGGTGTGAGATTAAGAAGAAATGTAGAGTTACTGGTGATGCTGGAGAACACAGGATACAATTCCAATGGCAACAAAACTTCACTAGCTGTGCAAGACTGGGAACAGTTGGTTTTGGTTGGCTTTTTTTTAGATATGACTCATTTTTTCCTTGAGATTTCTGTGCTGAAATGGCACTGCCTTAAGACAGAATGCAGCAGGAGCTATCACTGACATGCAGCACGAATACTTGCAAGAACAGCTGAAAGGATGCTCTCGTGAATCTCTCTCTAGGCTAAAGCAAAAAGGTGTTTTTCACAAATAAGACACAACTTTTTATTATCCAGCTACATAAGTGTATATTGTGTATCATAAAGCTGAACAAGGCTTACAGAACACATAATTACAATAACATCATAGCTTCCTTGTCCTAGGAGCTGAACATATATATCCAAAATACGTATGCTCTGTCTGAAGACAAGCCTCATCTATTTCTGCCCCTGCTATCCTGCAGTCATAGTAAAGACAATGACCTAGAGTTAAGATCAACTTTTAAGGAATTGAATTTGTGCTTTGGTAAATTATGGACTGTATTTTTAATTGTATATGGAGTAGTCATTTGCATGCTCACTCTGACTAAGTATTTGTCCAGCCTGCCCTTCATGTTGTTAAAAACAATAGAAATAATAGTAAAGTAGGAGCAAATCCTGCCTTATAATTTCAGTTTTTCCATTTCAGAATTTTCAGATTTGAAATATTTTCGTGACTAATTACATCTTTGCTTGATGATTATCTCATTATTAAGATTTGAGTTTCAGATATTCTTATGTTACATTCTTTTTCTGTAGTCCAGCCACAGCTATACATTCACTTACTACTTTCAGTATTTGTCCTCCCTTTTGATTTCTTGCAATATTTAAATGCCAATATGCTTCATTTTCCTCTGGTCTCAAATAATTGAAATTTGGTCACCTCTGGCCACACAGAAGACCTGCCTGATAGAATCTGAAAAAAATAAAGAGATAGACATGTATCACCTAGGCACTGGAAAAGCAGAAGGTTTTCATATGTGCTTGACTGACTGAGCTCTCCTGAACTGATTGTTCAACACATCTGTGATTGAGTTGTACTGCTAACATCATGTTAAGACAGTGAGAGTCTAGGACAGAACCTTTCAATTATTGTTTTATGCCAAATAAATGAATGTTGGACAGATATTGCATTTCCCTATGTGATAAATTACCCAGATTTTAATGGCTCTTCATTCAGAATCTCAATTCCTTCAGCTTGTTTTCTCTCAGTTCCCTTTGATTTGCCCACATCCTCCTGATGCTGAAGTATCCAAAAGAGAGGAGAGGAAAGCGATTACAGAAGCAAGATAAACTTGGAATGTAGGAAGCTGCGGTTGAATTATTTTATGTGTAAGCTGAGTTGGAAACTGCAAGCACAGTACAGACAAAATATATTCAGATTTTGCCTTGCAAGAAAAGGAAGAAACTCATATGAAAAATGACCACAAAAGGAAATGGGTAGCTGAAGAACAGGAGGATGTAAGCCTGCCACCTGCCTCCTTTGGAATGAAGTAGCTGGTGTATGCATATTTTGCTTGGATTCGTTTCAGTCCAGCTTTCTAAACTTCTGCTTTCCTTACTCTTGGCTCCTTTCATGGTGGGATTTCCCTAAAGATCCACTATTATTTTGCTTCAGGTAAGTTAGTTTCTTTATGATGCTGCATCAGCCAGAGCTGCACTTCTGTGAACAAATGTTGCATAAATTATGAAGAGTGGAAAGCAGAAGGAGAAAAAAAATCCATTAGCAACACTTAGATTGTAAGTGTCTGATAACTGTTTTAATAACTGTACATTTGTCTTAAGGATCAGGGACTCCAAAGGCAAGTATGTGGATTTGCAGCTTGTTTTCATTGCTTTGTGTATCTGTAGGTGGAGGAGAAAAAATAAACATAGATAACACCAAATGGAATGAGTGACTGGAAACTCCTAAACTCCTTTGAGATATTTTATCCAGCTAGTTAACTCTTGCTAGAGATATGCAGTAAATATTAAAGAAGCAGTATTATTTAATTAGATAATATTTGCAATGTAAATATTGATAAATTAGTTAATGGGATGGATTCCATCCCCATACAGGGCTGCTGAAAGGGACAGTCCTGGGAGGAAAGGAGAGGCTGCAGCATAAGGTGCCTTCAGGTTCCCTTGTGCCTTCACTGGCGACATCGAGGACAGCCAACATGCCTGCCTAAAAGAAGAACAAAGAACATCTTTTCTGATGGTGTACTCTGCTGTCAGTCGTCCCACTGACTTATCCTAGTAGGAATTTCAGTGAAAATGGGAAGGGAAATTGAGAGAAAGCTTTCTCATGGTGTGAACCTGGTGTATGCACATATCCTGTCACCGAGGGTCTGTCAGGATTTGGGAAGCACAAAAAAAAAAAAAACCTCAGGAATTGGATGTTGTGAAATTACAACAGGGTTCTTCATATCAGAAGTCTGAACCAAAATGCTGTCCCAGCCATGGTAAAGGACTTGGCTGGGAACCATGCTAGATGGAGAATTTGCTAAAGGCAAGATCCCATTACAGTCGTGGCAGAAAACCAAACCAAAACAGCAGCTAGGACTATATGAATGACGACTCCTGCATCAGTAGTCTGAATGGCTCGCTGTGTTTGGGGATCATAAAAACGTCAGAGTTGGTTTCTTCTGCTGCGCTATAGCAAAAGTTCCATTTTAGAGCAAAATGTACTTTTACAGGTGCTTCATCCATAATGCAACTATTAAAACAGAAAAAACCAAGCAAACACTGCAACAGAGAAATGTTTGGGAAATAGTAACTGGAACATTCATTACTGATTTTTCAACAGCCAGATTTTCAGCATTAAGTTCTCTACTTGTATATAAAATTTCCTGCCTGTAAATAATTACAAACACATTTTTCCTATAAGCAATCACAGTGTTTTAATTCAAGGTTTAGAAGCTAAACAGTAATATTTACCGCTGTAATACAAAGGTCAAAGCCAGAAGTACCTCTACTAAGACTTTCAAGTCTGTATTGCTTTTTGCAAAAAGTCAAACTTAGCACATTTTCTTGTCCCATTTATGTATTTTCACTTACCTGCTCTTTGGCAATGATTAATCCAAACCTTTTCAGTGCCACTTACACACACAGGAACAACTACTGCTCTGTCTCCTCTATGTATACATCTTCCTCACCTCTTTTACATATATCCCATGCCACCATGGCATCATTTGTGCCTGGCAGCACTGTGCACAAGCTGTTTTGAATAGTTAAGCTCAGTAAAGCTCTTTGTGATGGGGGAAACAGTAACAACCTTTTGCCCTCAGTTCAGAGTCCCTGATAGAGGCACCTTCAGCAAATATATTAATGAGTTCCCTACAATGAGCACAGAACCATGTGCCTTTTTTCTCCTAGTAACCCTTTGGCAATGGTGGCTGCATTTCTCCTACCTGTTAGCCCTAAAGCTGAAGGTGTAGCTCTTCTGCCATTCAAACAATTGCAAAGCCTAGAGCTGCTCCCTCAGGGTGGCTCTCTATGGGTGTGAGGCTGTGCTACAGGAAGGACTAAGCTGTTCTTGCCTTGCTGCTTTGGCTAGGATGTTTCTCTGCCCTCCTTTCACTCAGTTTCACCCACAGATAGCGAGCAGTCCTCTGCGTCTACAGGATTCACCTGCCACTTCACTCAAGTCCTGGAAAAACCCGAAGTGACAAAACCTGAAGGAAAAACTGTGAAGTTTTAATTCAAGTGTTCACAGGTAGCTGGCAATTAGCACTAACCTGCCTTCTCCTGCCTGTACAGAGACAATGAGAACTAGAATTCCTTGTGCTTGATGATGATTGCTAAGAAAGGTTGGCTAAAATGAGTCTGGGCTGTTCCCTCCCTCTCCCTCACCCAGCTGGCTCTATAATCTTCGGCCCTTTCCACTCAGACTGTAAAGTAGCACTTAGCTGAAGAGCAGAGGTTGAAAAATGCCAGTCACTTTCATAACCATATGGCAACCACATTCATTGGGTAGCTGAGAAGGGCTGTGATGTTGCCACATGTCTGTAATTTTTCTGTTACAATGTGGACAACTTTGGGTACAATTTTAGTTTAAGCCAGAGGCAGGTGTGAGTGCTTCATCTGTCTCAGGTCACATTGTGCAGTAGAAAAACACAGATGTATTCCTACCTGTAAAACAGTTTTGTGAGTCCCTGAAGAAAGGAAATGAGACTGATCTAAGAAAAGGTTCTGATGTCTTAGGTGTAGAAGGTCCAGTCACAAAAGTTTTCCTTTTTACTGTCTGTTTACTTTTAAGTAATACACAGTATAGTATATACGTAAGAAAAACAATGCATAAAATGGGGCCTGAAACGAAAGGTCTTCTTCACCTCACTCTCACCTGTACTTACTCCTGCTCCTTGTCTCTTGTTGATACTAGGACCTGTATGGTGGCAAGGTGAGATCAACTCAGTGAGTCAAGAGACAAGTAACCCTTCAAAAAAATTTGGTTTTGGAATAGTTACATGCTAATGCAGAATGATGCATGGGTCAGGCAGGAATACCTGGAACAAGGAATGAGTGCTGGGACCATACCCTCATCTCTCATGCTGAACACGAGGAGCTAGTGATGGGATATAAGAAGCAGGGATTGTGCTGAGAGGCACAGTATTTTTCAATGCATTCTGTGTTCAGTGGCCTTGCAGTCATCAATTAATTGCCCTGTAACTGATACTTTTCAGAAGAGTACATTTATCCTTTTCTGGGCATTCAAAGACAGAAAATTTTTTCACTGCTGTTGTTAAACCATTCACACTACTTGTGACCAGGGGGAGAAAGAACATTTGTCTATCCCTCAGTGTGAACTAACACTTGAGGTTTTGGCAAAGTCAGTGGTTAGCTGGAAGCACAGAGATATATGCAGACATTCTCACAATGATCGGTGCAGCATACATGGTTTGAGAGGTTTCAGGGAAAAAAAAAGTTTCCCAATTCTTTCTGGTTAAACATGACTAACAATGAGGTAATAGTGGCTCAGAAACATGTTGTAGTTAAGGTTGCACTCTAGAGACCGTGGTTAGCTTCCCAGGCTCTGCAATTGGGCCAAGAAAAGTAATTACAGCGATTAATAATAATGTTTGATTTGCCAGTCACACAGTCCATTCCTCAGAGCTGGTTGGTCTGAAGGAGGGGGAGGTAAACCGAAGGAAGGAAATTAGAGCAACAAAGTACGGTTTTTGCAGTGTGTAACCAAACGCTGTTGCATCCACCTCAGCCTGGTGTCAGCAGTTTTCATACCACTGCAAACTACAGCAATGGGGTTGTGCTGTATGGCAGGAGTTAACCTCTGTGTCTGTACATCCCAGGAATGGCTGTGTGCAGTACAAGTACAGTATGGGATGGCGCACACACTGTGCCTCACGGCCAACCATAGGAGGCTGCTTTATGCAGCTGAGCACCAGCCAGACAGTGCTGTGCTCTGGAGAAAGGCTGTGCTACTTTGTAGGGCTGGACACTACAGCCGGGATAGCATCTTGTATTTCTGAGGGTGAACAGCTATGAGAACCTCACATTTCTGATGGGGATTTACTGGGAATGCAGCAGTGACCAGCAATGTATAACAAGGCTTGAAAATGGAGCCTTGTCTGTAGCAATAATCATAAAACTTTAATAACATCCCATCGTGTGCTTCCTGCCCTTGCCTTTCAGTGTGCCTGTGGGGAAGGTGGGGCACACAGGAGAAAGCAGGCAGGGGCTGCCATGGCAGAGCCAGCAGGAGCAGAGCAAAAGCCAATCCCTTGGCAAAGTTTGGCTTCATGATTACTGGAGTCCTTGGTGTCACCATAACGAAGAGGAGTTGCTATGGAAACTCTTGCAAAAGATTAAGCATATCAAGGAAACTGGATTGTGAGAGAATGGTTGGAAATAGAAGAATTAAATTAATGTAGAAATTATGTTTTTGTTTCATTTCACAAGTCATGGTAGAAACCTTTACATTCACAAACATCCAATTAAGGGAGAAGTTATAGTGAAATCTGCAAGGCCTATTTCAGAGAAGCATGATTGCTCTATAATTAAAGGAAAATAAATAGTGTTTTACTATCCAAAATGAAAATCCAGTGGTGCAGACTCTGTTATCCTTCATTTTCCCACTGTAGAATCTGCTGGGTTTTTTTGACATTTTGAGGCAGACAGGCCACAGTGACCCCCTGGGATACACTCACAGGTGCAGTGGCTTCTAGCCATGGAGTGGCCAAATGAATTTCAGATATTTGGGAGAGGAAGGGAACACTTAACTCCTCATTCTCTTTTGTCAGATGCTGGCCAGGCTCCTGACCCGGCTAAGCTGTGCTCATTTGCAAGTTATGAGAACAGAATGGCAAAGGTCAGTGGTTTGTTCTGTCTGTGCTGGGTACTGCCTACGCCAGTCCTTGGCATAAAGAAAAACACACTTCAACCTCTTTTATACTGATGAGAAATAACTAGCACAGCTGGCTTAGGCAACTGGGAAGAAGGTAGGCATGGAGGTCATGACCACTCCTCCCACTCCTGGTAATGCCCCAGGTGCAACCAGGGACTTTGCGTCTGGACCCTACAAAAGAAACTAAAGCCAAGTAACCAGGTAAAGACTTTTTGCAGTACCAGAAAAACACTGAGTATCATGGATGGACTGAAGAATCCAATCCACTGACTCCTGCCCTTGCATCAGCACTTTGATGTGTTGCAGTCAGCATGGGATTCATCTCTTAAAAATGTATTTCTGGCCTAGTATAAAATCAATGACACTGGTTTCACCCTGCTGCTATGAGAATGTTTCCGGGAAAAGTGGAGGAATATGTTTCATTAGTGCAAACATGAAACTCTGTGACAAGAAAACACACTTAGGTGTTTGGCAATAACAGAGGACAACCCTAGAATGACAGAGTAAGTACGCAGAGGTTCTTTCTTTGTCTGGAATAGACATGTTGGACAGGCTACCTCATTAGGGCTGTCTTGCTCAGCTCAGAGTCTCTGAATTGATGACACTGGAACATCTGAAGAACATGGCTCCTGCATCTCTCCTTGGACTCAGTAGTATCCATGCACCTGAATAACTGGACAAAGCCAGGGAGCTGAAGTTTTGTCCAATAGGTCTTCATTCACTTTAAACAGCTGTCGATTGACCAATCACCATCCAGTCTCACGTAAATAGAGTTCCAATTGCTCACAAAGTGCTACTTGAAAATGAGGATGCCAAGGGAGACAATGGAACCGTTAAGTGGTCATCAATCAGGAAATACAGAACTGCATAATTTTTGAATTGAACCTATGTGATGATCAATGCCTTCCTTATCTGTTTGCTTAAGGTATTGCCTGAGGTGACAGAAACTCACACCAGAGAAGACAAACACAATCCTTCCTGATTTTTTTTATTATTGAACCTCAAAACTTTCATCCTGACAGAGTGTCCTGTGTTGCACTAACCCCCTGTGTTTTCATGAAAACAGGCCAAATTCACTTTCCCGAAGTTTTTTTATGGTATCATTACCATAATAGAAGGTGGTGGGTAATTAAACTTCATGAGTGTGTCACTGAATGACAGGGGTGTGTTTGATGTCCCACATCAGGTCCAAAAGGTTGTGTGTTGAAGATGGCTTTGACACTGCAGCTGGTCCTTTTTTATTTACAACTGTCACATAAAAACTGTAACACTGGGCAATCTTTGTCTTGATTTTGCAAGATCCCATACCTGATTAGTGCGTGGTGCTTTTCCTAAGACACCTCTGAGAGCCCTTTGGAAACCTGAGTTGGTGAAGGTGATTGTTTTAGATGCTGTGAATATAAGTGCCCCAATACTGGGGTGATGAATGTAAAATAAAACCCCAGATAAAGAATATAATTACACCAGCAGACACAAACAGCTGTACTGGTTTCCTGTTTGCATCTGGCTTCGAGTCAAGCTGCTGAGATAGCTCTCTAAAGTCCTGCATGGATGGAGTCCTGCTCTGTTGTGACTGCCTCAGCCTAAAAATTTTGCACTGATATTAAAAGCCAGCTGAGATATGTGCTCATATTTTGTTGCTGGGGGCAGCCACGCAGGGTGGAGTGCTCATGGTCTTGTCTTCTGTGTACAACAAGAGCAAACAAGATGTTTCCAGGGTCTGGCATCCAATTCAGCTTCCCTCTCAGGCTTTCTCAGAAGGGGTTTGGCATTTAATTTGTTGGCTTGGTGGGTTTATATGCTAGCACTGATCAATAGTATGATGTAGTGTCATGCACTGCACATGGATTCTGAGTCTGGTACGGAACAGGAAAAAAATAAAGTACAATGAAATGAATCCATAAAAGTGTGTTTTCTTTTTTTTATATTTTAGCAGACTAGGGAAATATATGGTAAAGAAGAGAAGACACTTTCAGTTCTTACAATTATTTAAGCCTATATCTTAATGTGAATCTCTGTGAAGAATATACAGTGCAGTAGTTTTTTCTTTCTTCAGCCTTTCCCACACTGTTGTGATGTTCACTTTATTATTGCTGTCACAATCTGCTCTCTGTCCAATATGATTGCTATCCCCAAAGGTTTATTCTACATAGCAAACATCCTGTAATAGTGACCTACTCTAATAACAGGAAATTTATTTTTAAACTGCATAATGCCTGCTCCATATTAATCTGTTTCTTTTCAAAAAGAAAAAAAAAAAGTGTTTGACATGAAAATCTACTAATATTGCCGAACATTTCCCACAAAATTTTGTATCTTCTGAACTTCAGAGTGTTCACAATTTGAGATAGCAAATAGCCATTTTTTCTTTCCTCTCCTGGTCAATAAATGCTAAATAATAAATATCAGCAAACAATCAAATCAGTCAAACATCAAAGGTCAATGCTCATCAGCCACAGTCTTTTTAGAAGCAACTTTTTTCTCCTCATTTCAACCAGTAGCTGCAGAAAGAAGTTAACCCTTGGTGTGCATCGGTCACGGTCTAAAATGGCTCATCACTCTTGCCATATGTTCCAGAACAGGTTAATTTTTATCCAACTGCATTCCTCTTCCTTTCTTCTCTATGTAGCCTCACCTTTGTGATACCATTTTGTGGCCAATGGCACTGTTATCCAACGGGTGATCTGACACCAGTGTTGACTTTGTCTCTAAGTGATTTTCTTGGGAAGCAAGAAACCCCATCTTGTCAGATACTTCTTCAAAGGGCCCAGTAAGTTTGCATTCACTACATCTGCTGGAATATCTAATGAATAAGTGTAAGCCTTTTGGGTTTGCTAACACAAAGAACTAATACATCTTAGACCATATTTTAATACCCTTAAGCCTGAAGGGTCATATTATCAAATCTCTGCTCTATCAAAGTATTTTCAATTGCATCTCTCTCTTTTTTTTTTTTTTTGACTGCCTTTAAACATGACTTAACAGTGCTCCTTCCAGATCTATTTTATATTCTGCATTGCCTGCCTCAAGGATATCATATGCATCTCTATCTCAATGAAGTTGAGTTCTGTACCTACTACCAGGCTATTTTCTCCCAGATAAATCATCATGTCTGCTTCTGTCAATGCATCTAACGTAACGCACAGTTGAGAACACCAGCTGATTTCCACTAGTCTGTCCCTCTTCTCCATGTATCACAGCACCCTGCACTGCATAACTAGCCCCTAGTGCTTCCCTCATCACTGCTCTGACACTGATCACCTTTATGCTTCATGGTTTTCCTTTTCAGATCTTGAGTAGAGCCTCATGCACTCAGACCGGTTTGCAGGAAAGAAAATTTGCTCTGTGTGTTAGGCTGACAATTCAAACAGAAAATAAAATCTAGCAAAACTTCAACACAGTTTTCCTTCCCAGCTTGGCTAAATCCTTCTTCAGATAAAATGCTCACAAAGCTGTCACTGATTCTGACAGGAAGAATGTGTCTAATGCTTTACTTTGGTGCTTTCCCATGTTAGCATTTGACTTGGACAATATTTAGTAAAAAGCCTAACAAGTCATGTCTTAATGCTAGAACTGAGACAGAGTGCAAAGCCATCAACTTTGGTATTTGTTGCCAAAATATCCTGGGAATGAGCACATTGCTACCAGTTGTAGTTGATAAAATGTGTATGCTGTCTACTGTCTGATGGGCCACTGCACTTTGAAGAGTTTTGAGTCATTAAAACTCATTAAAGCTACAAGATGTATGGTTGGTCGTGCTTCCAAATCTCTAGGTGTATAGTGACTTTATATGACTAGAGCCTAATTAAACTTCTGAAAAGATGACAAATGTCTTTTCCAATTCTTGGATGTATTTGCTTCTGAAATGCTAGTTGCATTTATGGAATCCCTGTTGGGGAGTGGGTATGGCTGATGCTGCTCTGCCTGCATCATGATGAGCTGCAGCCTGTCCCTCCACGCTGTCACGGTGACAACCAGAAACCAGTGCACAAAATCCTTCATACTCCCATGGACACAAGGGTTATTGCAGGAAAAATTGTCTTTGTATAAGCTTGTGTCACCATTTTTCTCTTTTCCTTCTCTCTGTCTAGGCAGGATTAAAAGTGTGCTTGAGAAAAGGGACTGGGGAAAAAAACTCGGTGTGTTTCCTGAATGCATGGCTAATTTCTTTAGTGTGAAACATCTTCCTTTTTACTTCTGTTTCACATTTCAATAATTGTATCGCATGCAATAAAAATGAAAGATAGAAGAGTATCAGAACACTTTGGATTTTTATCCATGTCAACATATGCATTTTCCCATCCAAAGGAGAACATCTGTATACACAAGAACCCTGCAAATCACAAAAAATGAATAAAATGCAAAATTTCACAGACCTTCTTAGAGCTGGGAACTTTACAAGTTTTCCCATGTAGACTGCTGTAGCAACATCATATTAATTTTCCTTGGAACTATTTTCCATATTAGCAAACCCTGATATTTTGTTTTTAAAAAAATTACACCAGTTCAACACACTTCTGCAATAAAAAAACAACTTCTAGAGAAAAGCCTCCTCTCCTGCTGGAATGACCACAATATTTATGTAAAAGTAAAGATTGCACCTGTTATAATCAGTCTTTTAAAATAAAACAGTATTTTGCCTCTCAGATCTAGTTCCAGCATTCAAAGTCTTTACAAAGACAGCTGAATGCTGGGGTCAGATGCAGTGGGGTGAGGCTTCCCACTTTCTGACATGAAAGTGCTTCTGCATTTTTATACTGAGCAAGTCAAAGTTTGTAAAAAGTAATTTATGAACTTGGAAAGGAATCTGTGTTTGAAGGAAAAACAGTTGGTGTGATTATGGATAATAATGAGGAAGCAGGTGGGATACTCCTCTGTTTCCACTAATACGCAATGGATAAATAGAAAATGAAATTTGAAAGAAAAGTTTTCTTTCTTGGTATTTGCATTGTCAGAACTATTTTGACCTTTAGATGGTACATCTGGTACCATGGTGCCTAGGTGTTGTGTCTGGGGTACATTTTGCTAACAAGAATGAATTACTGTTAAAAGTAACTCTGCTTATAACTTTCTCTTGGCCCCTAGTTGGCCCATATAGAAAATATCAAGGAAATAGATCAGAGAAAGAGCTATGGATTTTGAAGGAAAATAATGTATGGTATGAAAACCACAAATAAAGGGAAGGAGGAAATAAAGGCAATGGCACCCAGTTAGAATGACAGAAGATTTTGGGTTGCAAGTGAGCTCTGGAGGTCAAATGGTCCACCTTCCCAATCAAAGCAGGGACTGAAGTTCACTTGCAAAGCAAAAATGTGAAGAAATGGCATTTTTCTGCAGTAAGCTGCCTGCCTTCTCTTTTTTCTGAGACAGGAGGTACACACGGTGCATATAAACCCCACTGTGATACCTGCCAATGCCCAGAACACCACATTAAGCAGCCCTCTGTATCAATTGCTTTTACTTCCAATTACTGCTTCCCAAACCAGCTCCTGCTCCCTGCAAAGACTAACTGACTGACACTGCTGAAGTCACATAAGTGCTGATAATACCAAGAATTTGGTCTGCACTTTATCAGCAGCCCTCAAATCTCATTACCAGGTGGATAGACATCATTATCTCCTTATCCCGTTGGGAATAACAGTGTGCAGAGAAGTTTCTTGCTGAAGGTCATACAGCAAGTCACTGTAAGAGTCTGAAAGTGGAATTAAGGTCAGTTGTATCCTCATCACAGACACTCACGTGTTGATAAAGCTGCTGGCATTGCACCCATGCAGTTATCAGGACCATTAACTGAACCTCCTTGTAGTGGGGATGGGAGGGCTGGTGAATAAAAACTGTCAAATGTACCTGACTAGAAAGACATTCTCTGTCCTGAAAGATAAGCACTAAGCTGGTGTTTATGCTATGCTTAAAATTCAGGCTTTTCTAGTGTTTCATGTTGATGTCACATTCTATTCTTTGCTGTGTAGTGGGACCACACAAAGAATTTTGTATCTCTTAGAAAAAACAAGAACACAAGATAGTTAAAACTGTAAGTGTTGCTAAAGCCAGTACATAAACCTGAACTCAAATGTGCATTTCAGATGTATCTGCTATAGAAGACTCCTTAAGGTATTGAGTGGCTACTGGAGCTTACCTCTGCTATGATAAAATGTGTTGCTTGTTGACAGAATGTTTCTCTGGAGCAGAAAATCAATAGATCATGGCTATTTCTTACTGTTATATATTTTAGAACCAATCCAGTTTGAACAGAACTGCATTTGATCTAGCAAAATCCACCATTTTTTTTTGCTATTATTTCCATTGGTGTGCTTTGTTTCATTTCATTGTCATCCCTTTGTAGGTTCAAGCAGATCTTTCTATTTATCTATGCAAATATTTCATTCATCGACACTTTATTTTCTTTGTTTCTTTCCCAGGAGACGTCTTTATTCATTACATATCTAAGTCTTTTTCTTTAAGTTCTCTAGCTATGAAACACAAGATATAATCCCTCAATTTATTCCAGTCTAGAGAAAAAAAAATCAACAGAAGACAGGCTCAGGATATGTCATAAGATTTATTTCCACTTCAGTTTTTCAGACAACAGATGATCCATTTACAAAGCAGTGATCTGTGTCCAAGACTGGACTTCCTGACAAATGGATGTACAAGGGAAATACACATTCTGAGTATGATTTCTGATTACCTATGACAGATACCTGAGGGTGTCTGTCTCTTTAATAGTTAGAGAATCTTTGTGTATTTTTTAATGAAAAAAAACAAAGTCCTGCTGAACTGAACTGAACTGATAAACTTCAGGGATGAAATGAGGTCCTGATTGTTGCCAAGAAAAATGGTATGATGTTTGGTTATGTTATTAATCTTGAGAAAATGCTTTAGAGTAAAGAATTATTGTTTCAAATATATGTGAGCACTTTTGAAAAAAGTAGAACAGCTAAGAACAGTAGAATAGAGGGAACTTTAAAAAGAATAGAGGACTTTTTAAATTCAAGCAGCTTAAAATTAATTTAAATATCTGCTCCTAGTGTAGTGTCTAAGATAAGCTACAGATATTCACAGTTGCCAAGAAGGTGAAGGTGCAGTGAAAACACCACTGGGGGAATTAATTTTAACCTATTATTCTTCAGCATGTATATGGTTCACAGTATAATTCTATTACCAGTCACCATACTGAAATGGAGCAGGCAGAGCCAGTTGGAGCGTGGGGAACTTGAATAGGTGCTCACAATAGCACATTCATTTTCAGCTACTATGCAATATGCAAATGTATACACTGTGATTTGTAATTTACCTTAAAACTTACCATCTACATGCCACAGTTTCTGTGAGTACTGCTCTCGGTTTTCCTGCCAGTTTGACAATAAAGCATCTCATCACAAAAGTTTCACAAATAAAGAATTTAGTTGTCAGTATTTTGAGAATTTTTTTCCTTGCTATATCAGAATTAGCCCTATTCCAGGCTAACAATTACATGAGGCTTATGAAATTCCTCATCTCAGAATATAGCAATGACTTAATAAATACAAACATTTCCTTTTTATGGTTTATAAAAATAGATCCATTTGAGCGGACAAATGAGATTTCTTTGATTTCTGTTGTACATAATGTCTGATGATAGTGGGGCAGAAATAAACATAACTGTTTCACTGGCTCATCAGGTTCTAGTGTGGTGCAGAAAGAGACAAGGATAGAGAAATCTGTTGCTATAGGCCAACGGGTGATAGCAGAGTCAGTGCCTGAGACAGCTGTCACTGGATGTGAATGTTTATGGGAGTGGCAGTGGACTGACTGCTCTAATTTAACCAGGGCAGTTGTTCATATGCATGGCCATAACACAACTCTCTGCAGAAGCCCGGGCAATGTGAATCTAAAGGAAACGTCTGCACTTCTACTTCTGGCCTTCTGCATGTATGACTAGAATAGAAGTAACATCATTATGGAATTCCTGCTCTGATGCTCCTTCCTATCCTGTCCCTAAAATAATTTTGTTTCAACCCAACAATACTACTGGGAGTAGTAGAGGAGATGAAAATGGCACCAGGCCATGCAGCCAAGACACTCCCTGACCACAGTGAGAGCTGGAGGTGGATCAGCTTGATCACGCAACTATCAAGACCATTGACCTTCTCTACCTCTTTCCCTTTTCACTGAGTAAAAACAGGTATTGAGGAAACCTGGGGCAATGGGCAGAATGCAATTTTTACCCATTGAAATTTAAGGAATGTGGGCATTTCCTTTAACCCATTTACAAAATGTGGATATTTCCCTGTTTTGTGGGCATCTGACAATCTGTAAATACTTCTGCTGATTTCATTCAAGGGACTGTTTTCCACATTTTGAATTTTTTAATCTGAGAAGTTCTGGTTGACAGAGAGGACTTTATAATGCCCAAGATAAATACCATTCCATTAAGCAAAACTATTCTGTGGATCTATGAAGCCTACTCAGCTTACCAGGAGGCTCAGAAAGGGATAATAGGAATGGAAATTTAAATTAACTAAGACATTTGTAAGCTGAGATCTAGCCAACATTTTTTGAAAATTAGAAATCAAGAAAATAGGTCCAGCTATCCAAATATTCTTAGCCCAACTATTTAATTTGCTAAGGACACTTGCATTGTGTTTATATTGTATAGTGTATTGTATTTTCCAGGGGCTTGGAATATTGTCTCTCGGTAGAAAGGAAGTTGTTAAACAATTGTCCTTTTACATCTGTCAGCTCAAGGCTATTCATATTTATTCTGAACCTTTCAACTATTTCCTCACATTCATCTGTCTTATCCCTCCCAGGACAGACACAGAGTCCTCCAAAACAAGTCTGAGACTTTTGTGAATGACAAGTTACTATGTGCAATTGTGAACTCCCAACATCGTACCCAATACAAATAAATAGATCAGATGTTCTCTGATTAGAAGAAGCCTTGTCAGAAAAATGCTGTTACACATTTCTCTCATGCTAGATAGTATTAGGCACCAAAATGATGACTTGTTAAGCATTTTGAATAGATCAGTTCATGCCTAGTGTAGGACCCACTTGAACATTGTAGTTTTAAAAGTTTGATTCAGACCTACAGTAAATGACCTCATATTCCACTAACAAGAGATTGTGGAAAGGGGGGAGAGAACAGAGAAGACAAAACCTAATGAAGAGTGAAAACACAGAGACTGAAAAATGGAGGGAAGAAGGTTCATCCATCCTTATTACTTACACAAAAGTTAAAACAGGATAAGAATAACTGTTGAAATGTAGACAAAAAAAAAATGGTTTCTGGCATCTCTCAGCTCTGCAAAAACATTCCTGATAATTTGTACTTCACACAGGAAATCATAGCTACATATGTCATTTTGAGAAATTCAGACTTCTGAGATTTGAAAAGTTCCTCTATTTTTTTTCCAGCACAATACAGCTTCAGTGCTTTAAATTATAAGGGAGTAAATCAAGAATAAAGGACTTGACTTCAGTGAAATTTGACTGGATTTATGTTCTTGTAATTGGAAGTCTTGTTGGTGAAAAGCCATGAGATGTTACATAGTTGTTCCAAAACGCAAGAGAGATGATGGGTTATCTCTAGAACCCGAGTAATGAGACTATTTCTTGCATTTTTCGGGGAACAAGTAATTTGTGTGAGTTTTTCTTTCATTTATTTCAAGTAACAATGAACAAACACTCTAAAAATGGCAGGAAGGAGGTACAGCAGCAGGGATCTGGCAAAAACAACACATTAAGTGGCTCTATTAATAGAGAGATCAAGACCAGAGCATGGGCACAGGCACTGGCTGGAGGCAGCACTGCCCCTTCCCACTGTTCTGCTAGGCAGAGTGTGGGCTGGGTCCGGGTCCTGGCACACAGCTGGGTGAAGGTCAACCTACTTCGCAGGGGTAACTGTGTGGGTTTATCTAGTTCATGCTACCTGGAACAGAGCTGGGAGAACCAGTCACAGCTTGTTTGATATAGAATTGGTCGGTGAAGTTACTCAAGGTCATGGGAGGGAAATGAAGCGCAGCCACTTTGGGAAGGGAGCAATGGTTGGCAACAACCCTTTCTCTGTATCAGTAAACACCTGGAAAATATCTGATGAGAAATGAATAAGGTTAGTTTAGGCCAGATCTCACTTTCCTTAATTGTTGGTTTGAGTTTTTCCCTCCACCTCTTGAGGTGTGAACTCTATAGGCTAAGAGAAAACCCACCATCACTACAGTTTCCTTGAGGATATGTAGGAAGGCTGAAACAGACATGCTGTACCTCAGGGCAGAGAAAAAGCAGCTCAAAATCCCAGTCTGTACAAGAAGGAGGATGGCAGCTGAGGAACATCTGTACTGATGAAGAGTAGATAAAATGTAACTTTATGGGACAGACAGTTCCTACAGACCTCCTAAACACTCAAATCTGAGGAGTGGATATATCTGTCTCACACACTGGGATAGTGATAACACCTATAAGGTCCTGGGAGAAAAACGCAAAGGAAATACACCAGTGCTGGCTGTGACTCCCTTCCTCACAGTCTACCCATACTGGTCCTGCTGTGACCCCCTGCCCTGCTCCCTCCCAGTCCCTATCCTAAGTTCATGGACTGAATCATGCCCTCCCTCTATCCTCCTCCCCCACCCTCTGCATCCATGGGGTTTCTTCAGTTTGTAAACTCTTTGGGGCAGTGACTGCTCATTTGTGTACAGCCCTAATGGACACTGTTCTTGGCCAGCCCCAAGGCATGATCACAATAAATGTGAATAACAACAATAGTGACAAACAACATCAACATTAGTAATTACAATAATTATTATTGTTATTATTATACAGTCACCAGAATGACTCGGTAATTATTTGCATAATTTGAATAAATAATTTGCATAAGCAGAATAAAAGACTGCTCCCATATCCAGAGACCTCAACCATAGTGTTTTGTTCCCCACATGTGCCAAGGATTCCCACTGGTGTCAGTGGGAGATTTTTTCCTTTCTTGTTCTCAAAACCAATTGCTCTGATGACAGAAATCAGTGGGAGTCCCAATAACATGTGGCTTCATCCAGTGGGGTGCTGAATGTGCTTTGCTACCCCTCTCTCTAATTAAGCTCTTTAGAGATGAAGGTACTCAGCACTTTTCAGCAGCTTCTCATGGTGTGCAGGATTGAGCCCCTCAAGACAGCTGTCTTTGGGCTCTGACTATGCAAAGCTGAGCAGAGGGGGTTTTTTCCTTCTTCATTTTAATTGTCTATTTACTAAACAGATTCCAGCAGCTCAAGAGCATTTATGGCCTAATGGAGAAAGCCACAGTGGGTGGCTTTTTGGCTCTCAAAGATGGAGAGCCTCATCAGTGGCAGAAGGAGGAAAGTACACAAGGCAGGGCAAGGAGTGCAGGGGAAGCAGAGGCAACTTACACAGGTGTTTGCAGAGGGCTCTTCCAAAGAGCCTGGCACTGCCTCCATGCTGACAGTCTTAGGAGGACAAACACTGTATTTCAATTTAGTGCAGAGAATAGACTCTGAGAGGCACCAAATGTCTGTAACTGTATGTGTTGTCATTTCAAGGGTGTAGTTTCTAGGGCTTCTTGCACAGTTTTTTAGTTCAGAAGCTCTTTCAGGCAGTGCTTAGGTCTCCGTGTGAGGGATGTAATCTCTGCCACATGACATTAGGGCACTTTGGTCCAAAAACAGGATGAAAATTAAGTTAGAAGAATGTTGAGGAAAGGGCTGCAATATGAAAAGCTGACATAATATGGGATGGCAGGGCAGAAACTTCAGGATGCCACAGAAGAGCCCTTCTAGGCTTAGGATTTGTGGCTTAATGCTCAGCTAAATCTCATATGTTGAGACAGTTTGACTTTTCTTGTAGACAAACAAGAGTCAGCCAGAGAGGTTAAAGATTGTAATGCAAACTCTCCAATGCCCAGGGAACTGAGGGCCCCTCCCTGGGCTGGGAGTGGGGCTGTGCCCTGCTGCTGTGAGGGGGAGCCCAGCAGCACCAGATGAACTCGCTGTGTAAACCCTCTTCATCTGTCTCAGTACCAGCAAGGTTAGATTGTACTGCAGGCCAAGGCATGTTTTCAATGTTTACTTTCTTGTCGAGTAGTCAACGCTCCCTTTTGCTTCTGGAACTGCTCTGGTTGTGCGGCTGGGGTAGAGAGTAACAGGACAGGCTGCAATCGCGGCTATCTAAACACATTATTAAATACGGGCATGCCAGATCTTACAGGGATCTGGCCTTCCTGCACTTGTTTAACTTAATGATGAACAAGTTAGAGCTTGCTTCCACTCCACAAAAATGCATCTGCACAGAGGGGAGAATTTCAGCTGCTTAAGCCTGAAAACTGATAGAAAAGATAATTCATTGTGTGATACCAGTTTGTTCTTGCCTCTGTGAAACCGACCAACTTTCCTTGATTCTGAGAACATTCCACAGCCCCTCAGAAAAGTTACTTCAAATTAATGACCTGTGACCATGAAGAAAAGCATAATGACCTCTTTGACCATAAACCCAGACACACTCACAGTGCCTGTATTTTGTATTTATATAAAATAAGGATGATTTGGGGTTGTTTTTTTCATGATGGCAAAACTCTTAACCCAGCTATTCTGGCACCTCAATAGCCTCTTTTCTTAAGTACTATTCCTCATAAACCAGCAGCTCTACACAGTGTCAGCTGCAGGGTTAGGATGGTTTTCACAAATGCCACATTACTACCTCTGTCCTCAGAATTCCTCCCCTTGGGAAGGTCTGACTGTATACCTTGAATCATTTGTTTCACTCAAGACTTTAGTTTTGAATATTGACAAATGATCTAGCAGAGAAGATGTTTCTGAATAATTACTTTCCACATTTAGAAAACAATATATGCCCAGGAGAAGAAGATTGTTATCTCTGAAGTTCAAAATGCTAATTCAGTTTTAGTGGAAGATAAAGGTAAGTAACCTGCACACTAACTACAGGAAAACAAGAAATCCCTGTAGATTTTTCCCCATTTCACATTTTTTGTATGTTCCCATATACACAGACATTGTTCCCAAAGCCCTGTCTTTTTCTTTTCTTGTAACTGAGAAAACAGCTTTGTGCCTCTAAGTCAGAAAAGAGTGTGTTTCCCAAGATTTTCTTGAAGTAAATCTGCATTTTTCAGCTGATCTCTTGGTAATTGCTTCATCTTCCAGAGTTAATTTTCTCTTCACTGTATTGCTATCTTCAGATTACCAAAACTGATGCCAAAACTGACTCATAATAGATGATCACTCAACATTGTTTTTGCATTATACATCATAGGGGTCAGGATGTGATTGCATTATTAGGTTTTATACATGAAAGAAGTATCTGTATTTGAGGGATCAGTTGAGAGGGGAGAGGGAAGGCAGCCTTTGTGTCCTATATTGAAAGACTAATCCTTAGGTCTTGATTTTGTGTGTAACCTTGGTTTTTTGCACCTGCACGGAACTAAAGGCATTTACATGTCTAGCTATTATACCTGATTGCTGGCTAATTATGCATGTGAGAATGGAGATGGGGGAGGGAGGAAAACAGATCTAAAAATATTTTTTTTCTTGGTGTTTTAGATAAACTGAGATATTTCCCATATAAAACCCTTTACAATAAAAGACTTTTGGCAGGGAAGTGAGAGGTATGGCATATGAATACCAACAAAAATACCACTTTCTAGCCATGGCATCTGAACATAAGGGAAAATATGTTAAGTATTCCCCCAGCCAAATTTCAAAACCAATTAATCTTGATTTTTTTTTTCTTCAAACATTCATTACTGGCTGGAGAAGAAAATGAGTACATTTCAATACCAAAGGTAGAGCAGTTATTTCGTTTATGGCTTTGTCAAGCAGGACTGTTTGCTTTAGGAATGTGCTGCTCTAAAACTCCTTGTCCTTACTTGAAACAACAGTATGTGGAGTATGGATGATTTGTCATCCTCAGCACTGTAAATCACAGCTGCATCAAAGACACTTGATATAGGGATAGGGAAAGGGAAGACAGAAAAATTGTGTTAGGGCTCCTGTATTTTTATTACTCTAGAGAGGATAAGAAAAAGGAAGAAATAAGAAAGATACATTGTGTTTGTTCAGTAATGGAGTATACATCCATGAGAGTTGACCAAATGCTTCCAAATATGCTCATTTTGTCTGGCATTATGCAGAAGACATTTTCAGGGGTGCCAGGTTACTAAGTCCTCAAATCCATTTACTGTGACCTGGAACAGTTGTTGATTTCCATTTCAATAGTTATTAAGGTTTTTTTCTAACCATCAGCAAAGCTTGAAATAAATACATTTTATTAGAGTTGGCAAGTCTGAGAACAGATGTGAGATCTCCCATAATCTAAAGGCAGGGAACCCATGGGACAGCAGTATTCAGGATGAGGGCTGGTTCCTTCCAGAAAGCATTGGCTGTGGAAATTCTCAAAGTGTGTGAGGTCTGCACACATGTCACTTATGTAAAAGGAGAACTGAAAGGTATTTTACCCAGTTCTGGTACTTGCCATTTTATTCTGTTAATGCACAGTGAGACATAATGTCATGATATATTTGTTTGCACTTGTTTGTGATGCCTAGTCCAGATTGCACAGACATTTTACAGTATTAGACCCCAAAACCCAGACCCATAAATCACTAAGAACATCTGTTATTCCCTTGTGGGAAGGATCTTAAAAGAGTGTCTTCTGAGCATCTCTGTTGTATGTCATTTATTACTAGTGGGCCCTCAGCCCGGAACAAAAGAGACCTCCTACATCCACTTCCCCAGGCAGCAATTAACTGACCTCATCTTCCCGCCCCCTTCATCAGCCCCCACAATCAATTATCCCAATCAGCTCTTCTGAAGAAGACAACTGGGTGGACAGGTGGACCATTATTCTAAATAGTTTTGGGCACTTGGAAAAAAAGTTTAATGCAACAGGATACTTATACAACAGTGGCTGATATCGTAGAGAAACTGATTTGTGTAAGAGTATTTAATTGAAAAGATCATTACAACATTATTCATTATCTTTTTTTTCTTGAATACAAATGTGTATACATGTGCCTGTGTGTGAAATAAAATTTTATGTATCTTTTGAGGTATTTCCAGTTTACTGGGCAAAGCTTTACAAGTAGTAAGCATTCTATATATCAGTTGCTAGCATCTCAAAAATAATCTCTTGATGGATAATATAGCTCCCGAGTATTGTCAGAGTAAGAATATGTGCATAGAGGCTGAATTCAGCCCACAGGGTTAAACAGCATTATGGTAGAGGGTAGCAAAATATGGTTAAGTGCAGCAGAAGTGCTTTTGGTCCCTGGACAGTCATGGGCCATAGTGATGAGTATGCAAACTCTGTCATGCAGGTGGGAGAAGCAATTAAGCTTCTCCCTGGAAGAAGACAGCTGAAACAATAGATGCTACTGTCCAAATCACCATCCTTGGGGTAGGCCTTGACTAAAGGAGGAGAGATTTCCTGCATGGGAAATAAATATTGCTTCAATTATATGAGTACAGAAGGAGAAGATGAACAGAAACCAGCCTAACGAAAACAGGAAAATACTGACCCTGTGGTCTTGAGAGAAAGCAAAAAGAGAAACAAGGTCCTTTGGACACATAACTGGCAGTACCTTGGTCTGAAACTCCAGAGAAGAGAGTATTTCTATTAGTCTTGAAAAAATGAAAATAGAAAAGTAGAATATACAAAACTGAAGAACATTGATTCGTTTCATCAGTGCTATCACAACAAAAGTACTACTGAGGTCTAAAGTACTAAGAAAAATACATGATAGATACATGAATGAAAGCGCTGAAGAATGTTGTCCAGATAGTAAGTAGAGAAACCAGTCCCATATATTTTTCAAATTTCCTTGCTTTTCTGTGCTATTGTCAGCTTACAATCAGTTTAAGCTATATGAAACTTTGCTGTATCCATGGGTATATGAGCATATGGCTGTAAGAGTTCGTGAGCATGTGATAAACAGAAAACCTGTACCACACTGACCATAGTGTGAACATATACAACTTTGATTCCTTTCACAGATTGTGCCTCAGATCTCTGAGAATTAATGCAAAAATAATAAGTGTCCAGCTTTGTAACATTTTCCAGACAGTCAATCTTTTAGTAAAGTAACAAATTTACTGACTGCATCCTTCTTGACTGGCTTAAATTACTTCAATATTCAAAATGTCCTTTCTCAGCTTCCACTGTGAAATGAGAAATCAGGAAAGTAGCTGTTTCTAATCCAATTGTTTCAAAGTCCATTTTGAAGTCTGTACCCTGCTGAATCAATGGCAAAACTCCAACAGACTGAAGTGGAGCCCAAATTTTGTAGATGATCTGGAATAAAGGAGTGATTTTTTTTAGGCTTTAACAGTAAGTATTTTAATATGCAGCTTATTTATGTACCACTACAAAAAAAGTTAAAGATCTTGGCATTCTTTTATTGGTAGCATTTTGCCAATGTCCAGCAGAATGCAACAAAAATGATTAAGAGACAGGAGTATCTCTCTTACAAGGACAGGCTGAGAGAGTTGGGTCTGTTCAGCCTAAACAAGAGATGTCTGAGAAGTGACCTCATCATTGTCTGTCAGTGTCTGAAGGGAAGGTGACACAGGATGGACCAGGCTCTTCTTGGTGGTGGCAAGCAAGAAGACAGGCAACAACAGGCAAAAACTGATTCACGGGAAGTCCTACCTGAATATGAGGAAGAACTTCTTTACTTTGTGAGTGACCAAGAGGGTGTGGAGTCTCCATCACTGGATGTATTGTAGCACCATCTGGACACAATCATGTGCCCTGGGATGGCCCTGCTTGAGCAGGGAGTTGGACCAGGTGACCCACTGTGGTCCTTTCCAGGCTTCTCTGTTCTGTGAGATTCTGTGATTATAATCAGTATTCTGTCAGTTACTGGTGATGAGCTCCAAAAGAAGATAAAAGTGTCAGACCTTATGTTAACAGAGCTTGGAAAACACACTCTGGCTAAGGAAGATGTAGCAGATTTTGTAACTAAAATCTCAATCTACTGGAACATTTGTACTACGTACAAACCTATCTCTGTGCTTTATTTGAACTAATAGTCTAGTGGAAATAGATCCCCAAAGCTAGAAGTTTTTAGTTGATTCATTGAAGCTTTCTTAAATATTTTCTACTGCATTTGCTATGTTGCTTTATTATTACTCAAGCTGTTAGCAACATCAAGTGACCTCCACTTTGCAAAATAACACCAAGCTCTTATTTCTAAAGCACTCAATTACACAGCAGATAAGTATTATTGCCCCATTTTATAGACATGGAAACAAAGAAGGAAAAGCATCTTTTTCAAGGACAGGAGTTCATGTGTTCTGTGTCTTAGCAGAGCTTGCTGTGCAGTAGGCCATACAGCTTCCTGCTGGGTGCTGGTGATTAGGTGTTTTTATAGCAAGCTCTTTGTAATTCTTAATTTTTCCTAAGGTAAGGGATTGGTGCTTGGCTGTAATGTCTATAAAATGTTAAAGCTGTTAAAACACAGTTTTTGTTGTATGTCATCCAATTTGCAGTTGGGAAACGGTAAAATTTGCTTAAATTGAAAACATATGTTGTGCTGGAAAGTAGGTAATGGAACTGCCACCTTTGCATATTTCAGTTCCATGCCTTTTCTGCAATTTACACAGTAATAAAGTGAACTAACAAAGATATTTTACCCATTATAGATCATTATATTTGGTGATATAAAAGTCTTCATGCTAGAGCTGGACAGGAAACCTTTTTCATGTCTTGTAAAAGCTTTCATGATTTCAAAGCTGTTCCTGTTCAAAATCAGGTGAACCTAGAGGCTACTAAAAATGTGGTGTGAAAGAAGCTCCTCACCCAACCCAGCATGGCATAAGCAAAGGGCCAGGCTGTCCTTCAGGTTATGGGATGCTTGGCTTAGAGCAGGTGGTACTTTCTGATTTTCACCAGAAATTCCATACTTTATAACTGGTATAAACACTTTAAGGAAAAAATATTTTAAATTAACTTGGTTTTGTTGATTAAAAAAATGTCTTTCAAAATTTCTGTCAAACACCCCTCTGTATTTTCAGCAACCATGCTGTGGCTGAGATATGTCTCCTAAGAGACTTTGGGCTGAGAGATTTTCTTTCTCCACTCAGAAATGGGCATGTTTTTTGATATTTATTTTTATGAATTGCAACCAGCCACCCTTAAAGTGTGGATTCAAAATGTGCTGTGAGAAAAGCCTATGACAATGTAACACAATTTCTCCACTGCTGTCCTTCCCCTTTCTTCTTTCTCTGCTACTGTCTCACTGTACTTGTTAAGTGTCTAAAGGAAAGGTTTTGCATTTATCTTCAAGCCAGTATGTCTTAGACATTTTATTTTGCTAGGCTGTGTGTTAAATTTTTCTTTTAAACCTTCACTCTTACCCTCCAGAATTTCTTTCTGTTTTACTTGACTGTTTTCCTCCTGTCATCTTTTCCTTTTTCTTTCTATTTGTGATTGTCATTGCCTTTGGGATGAGAAATGGCTGCAGGCCAAAAGTCAGAGAGCAATCATAAAAAGCTATCAAAGGATGAGTAAAAGATGAGAGTAAATATGATAGTGTTGTCCTCTGAAAGCATAATTACAGCACCTACCTGCCTTGCCTGGCTATAGACAAGGATATGTTTGGACTGTTGGAAGGACAAAATTGCATACTCTATTCAGACACATACATGAGTAATTCTGAGTGACCACTACCTAAATTACATCTGATAAACACCAGGCACATGGAGGAAAATACTCTTATGCATACCCATAACAGGTTCTCTAGCTGAAGGGGCACAAGAACTTGTGAAAAGAGCTGAAAAGGCATGGATTAGCTAACAGATAATTTATTTTTTCACTAAATAATTCTTCACCTATAATGCTAAAAACTTTGTATTGCTGAAAAAATATGATGACAGAAAACATTTCAAGTACACTAGTAATCCCCTTCTCTCATTGCCTGAGTTTAAACAAGCTTCTAGTAAAGTGAACTCATTTGCTGAACAAAAAGTGCTTATCTTTTTTCTGCATTGTTCTTATTTTGTTATCATAGTTGTTGCCATTATAATTAGTGCCATTGTTTCTGCTCTTGTGCCTCAGCATGATAAAAATCAGATGATCTTTATTAATTCCTGTTGTAAGAAGAGAACTCATGCAAATCAACCTCAGAAGGGTCCCCTTTCTCCTTCCACTGAGCTTTTACTCCCATATGTATTTCAAATCCATATCTCAAGGACACCCCTGACCTTTTACAGCCAAATGTTACAGCCTTAGCAACTAAAGTTATAACTGATAGATCACAAAGGAGAAGAATCTTGGCATATCATGCACCTCTGTATCATGTATCTTCATGTAAAATACTACTAATGTTTATGTCGTGCTATCCTCTTTGTTATATATTTATAGCATTGCCTAAATCACTGGATTTCTAATTTGTGATTAAGCAGTGTGTGTAACAACAACACCAGAATAACATTTTTATACCATATTTGAGGTCCAAATGCCAGACATATTCCTTTAAAATCTACCAAGCAGTACATTAAAACTGGTTTGGGCAACTGCTGGAGTGCAAAGTGAGTAGATAGTTTACTGTACTAGAGAAAAAACATGGATCTGCCTCTTCTATATATAACTCATTACAATTTGCTTTCCCATGGTGAGGCAGAAGTAACTGAATAAGAGTATTATCCTCTGTCTTTAACACATTCGTGCTTGCATTAAGAGGCCAGTGTGGGGATCTAGTAGTGTTATGAGCTTAATATAGTTAGTCTTTTCAAAAAATTACGTCAGAACTGTATTCACCATGGCGAGGAACATTTTGACATGACCTCATGCTGGAAGCAGCTGCTTGATTAGAGTGACTTCTGGAAGAAGTTTGTCTGTGTTCTGCTTCAATACATTCCTTCTTTTTTTCATCATTATGCTAGAGGTGTGCTTTGATTGCAAAGACCAGATCTGTATTCAAACTTCTTCAAAGTTGGGAAGTGTTTGATGTCTAAGGGCAAATGAAGGTTCTGCACAAAATAAGGTTGCAGGCAAAGGCATGTAGCAATTACTTCGAGATGCAGGATGAGAATTCCGTGAAAAACGATGATGCTCTTGTTCTTTACTTTGTTTATGGCTCTAGGGATGAGTTTCAAGTGGCAAAAGAGTGGAAACAGGCCAGGATATGTCTCTGTTGGACACTTGCTGTCCCAGATGTTCTTTCAAAGCTCTTTGTTTATACATATCTATGTCTGATTTTCTGCCACAGTAAAAAAGTATTCCCAGAGAAAGCAAATATTCTCATAGTCTCTGGAGGCAAAATCAATGCAGTGCATCAGACTGTGGCTTTGAAGTCCCAGCACAGGCTGGAGAATTAGCTTGAAGCAGAATTGATACACAGACTGGATGAGAGGTCAAACTTCCTTGAATTCTGATGGCTGCATCTCTTGCTGCTGACACTGAATGAGAGTGGCAGGTTCATGGCAGGATGTGGTGGCACTGATGGCAAAGAGCCTGAGGAGGCTGTGCAGAGCCCCTGGCAGCTGGAAGAAGCCCTGGGGAAGAAGAAGAAGTCCTAAAGGGAATACCAAGACAGATACAAACAAGACAATAAAGGATGCAGGATATTATATACTGCTCGATAAGTCTCACTGTGATTAGGCTTTATCTGTCTGTTCATTAACATCTCTGGTATGCACAAACTTAGCTGATTTTACTCAGTTTCATATTAGCAATTTAAGGAACCTGGGCAGCTCAGCTTCTTTTTCCTTTCTGAGTCACTCTTCTTTCTCTCCATTATGTCCATGTCTCTCCCTTACTGGGGAGTCCAGAACCGGACACAATATTCCAGCTACGACCTCAGCTGTACTGAAAAAAGAGGAATGATCATCTTCCCCGACCTTTTGGCCATACTTTGTCCAGTGCCATACTCTTAACCTTTTTTGCTGCAAGAGCACATGCTGGCTCATGCTGTCATATTTGGGTTAATGCTAAAGATCCAAGCTGCACCACTGACTTCTTACCAACCACCAGCTACAGCACATTGCCAGCACAATCGCTGCCTGCTTGCTCAGGAGAAGTTTTGTTCCCCAGAAAGTTTCTGGAGAGCATGCCAAGCTCTGCCACACTGATAGACATCACAGAAAGTGGATTTGCCAGGATTTGAGCCCAAGTTTGTGCTTCCCAATGGAACAGTTTGGACCTCCTGGATTGTGAACAAAGGCAGAGAGCTCCACTTTGCACTGCTTGCCCAGCTGCCCCCAGGCATGGGAGAGCAAAACCTGCTTGTGGCAGGAAGGCTTGTGAAGATCCTCATTTTTGCACAAGCTAGCTCACAGGTTTTGTGTATGACTTGCATGTTAGTCATGCTCCTCTGGTATGGTTACCTGAGAATGGGATTAGCTGCAGTCCCCATCAAAAGCACTGAGCACTGAAATCACTAAAATAGTTCCACATGGCACAACATAGCCCCAAGTGACAAAGCATGCATTATTTTCCTCTCCCAGAGTGTCTGGAACAAGCCATACTGAACGATGTGTCACATATTAAAAACAACTTTATTTTTATCCTGATGGAATTCCAGGAAGCTAACTCAGTGCCCTCATGCTGACTGAAAATGCATGATGTATCCTAATAGCTACAGTCAGGACAAGGCAAGTATGTAAAAGGGACATTTAATTAGTTGTTCCATAAGGAACTGTTGTTACATAAATGGTGTGTTTCTGACAGGCTTGAAGGTATCTAATTATTTATAATAGTAGAAGAATTTTGATATATTCAGTCTAGAAAGGTTGTGAAGTTCATGAGACAGATAATTTTAAGTTTCTTTAGTGAGGTTTATTGGAATTTAAACTAAATTCAAGAGAAGACCGTGTTGCAGGTCATCTTAGGCTTTAAACAACCTCCTGTATTTGGAGTAGGACAATATCTCCACGTCCAAATTGTTTTTGTTGCATCTTTCAGTCCTGCAAAAAAGGTGGAAATCAACATCTTTAATATGATGGTACAGTTGTTCTAATTAATATTTTAGAATAATTGCTATTGATTATCTATTTGCAGTGCAACACCTACACAAGCTTACTCAGAGAGCAAGGCCTCATTATTCTCAGTGTGCTATAGTTGGATCTTGTTCTGTCTGCATGAGTCAGACAAAATGTGTTTGTGTTTGACCAATTTGCACAGTGTATTAAGGTGAGCGTGAAGATACTTTGTTCTTCTGACCAAAAACATTTGGCATCGTTTACTGAACTCTCTATTGTGTCTCTTAGATTTCCAGCTACATATGTGTACTACAAGTCTTTCTCAAAATAAAGGATTTCTAATTGTGCCCAGCAGCCTCCTTAGAGTGCCAGTCAGATCCTCAAAACATGTAACTCAGGAGAGATTTTTCCCAAATGCACCAAAAGTATCTGATACTCCTGGAGTGGTGAGAAACTGAGAGGGAATCAGGAAAAAAAGAGTTTGAAAATTAAAATCAACCCAGTGGCCAAAACTTTTTTCCAAACTTCATAAATAATTTAATCTGGAAAGCTTCTCCAGTCAGAGGAGTAAAGTGTTATACCACATTATTTTCTTGTCTTTTGGAAAGCAATGAACAGTTACAGTTCTTAAAACAAGATTTAGCGATGCAAATTTTCATACAGAAATGAACATCTTAGGTGTTGTGATGCAAAACAATGTAATTACAGCAAAACATTTTAGATATTTAAATACCAGGACTGGAGGTTCTAAACACAGTTAATAATACAATAATATTTTGTGAAGGAAAAAAAATGAAAAGGTAAAAGAAAAAAAAATTAGTTAATATAATAGTAAGGCTTAGCTTTTAGCAGCTGTTTTACATCTCCAAACCATTGCTAAATTATTAACTAATTGATACCAGATCCTGCACACGCTAGCTCAGTGCAGATTCAAGGAGAGGAAGCCAGCAGAGTGCTGTTGTTGGCTGGGTGGGTAGACAAATGTTGCAATGTGAGTGGCAGGAAGTAGTAATATTACCATATACAGCACAGTACCAGGACCTCTGAGCAGTGGTTCTAGAAGTAGTAACCTTGCCTTCAAAAGGATATAATTACTCTTATGGGGTTGCCTTACATAGAAACCAGAAGGATATCAAGCTTTAATAATTAAATTATGCAGCAAGACAGAGAAGGACAGATTTGTTCTCAATAGAACACAAGAGACTACTTGCTTTGGTGACCCAATTGCTGCAGCTTTAAAAAAAAAAAGAAATTATTATGATAGCTGATTAAAAGGAGCCGGGGAGCTCATTCACATTTGCCAAGAGCACACAGCAAATCAAGCTTTATGACTTGAAATGAACTCGGTGCTTTGTCCGGATTAAATTAAGAAAGGCGGTCACTGAAGTGAGGAGCTCAGAAGAGCACTTGAGATTGGAACTAAGAGAAAAGAACAGCAGAACTGAAATGACAAAGGTATAAGAGAGATAGAAGCCATTTTCTGTTCCTACCATTTATTTTCTTCAGAGGCTAGTGAGCAGAGAAAGGGGAAACTTATTCAGGAGCAAGAAACCACAACAACCCATCCTACACAATGGCATTAAAAATGTAGTCATGGAGTGAGTGGGCAGTGACGGGAAATCTTTGGCACATGTCTAAGTGGTACTCATGGGACTGCTACTGCACCTGGACACTGTCAGGGGAGCTCATTTTGTTGTCTGCATGAAGGATATGTGCCACAAAAAGTAAAACAAAATCAGAGGATTCTGACACTACAGAAGTTTTCTCTGTAACATATCTAAGTTTTTAGGGATTCGTGGTACCTTCTGTCTTTACAAGGTAGTAAAAAATATTGATGATGAAGTCCACGAAGGAGATTCTATGCAACACTGCAGGCTGCTGTGTCCTGGCAGCCTCAGCCTTCCTCGAGCAGCATAGGCAGGATATCCTTGTTCAAAATAAGGAGGATTTAGGTATGGAAGGGTTGAATTCCATATCTGCACAAGGCACTCCTGTTTACTCAGCTGTCAAGAGAAAAAAAATTCCTCTGATCTCTCTTATGTAAGAGATCTCCAGGAGATGAAATGCCATCCAGAAGTACCTTCTCCTTGTTCACTGTCAATGAGTTTAAGGTGGCTGAAAAACAGACTGCTAAATGTTCGTTTCCCAGGTTAGGGCATGTGACTCACAAGAAGTGACATCATCAAGTTGTTACACAGAGCTGGAGCCTATTGCATTTAGTAAACAGGAGAGAGAAATCAGGTGAAAGCTCTTACCCTTCAATGTGATCAGCTCATGGCTACTGTAAGGATTTGTGACAAAAAATCACGTTATTTGGGTCCTACATCCTTTTGCTGCTCTGCTCACACTGTGGACACACACTCAGAGGTGAAGAAGCCCCCACAGTGGAGCTGTCGAGAGGCAGCTTCAAGACAAAAGGCATGGGCAGGTTATGAGATGTAATTCCAGCTCTTCCCAAATTGTTTACAGTTTCATGACATGTAAACTACAGTATTTCAAATTACCTGTCCAGGGCCAGTGGGAGATAGAGGATTTAGCTCAGTGCACATGTATCCTGCTTCACTCAACCCACACAAGGGATGCTAGAAATCTCTCCCACAATTATATGCATACATCACTGGCAGGATATTTGCCCAATGCCATTAAATAACTTTGCTATGACTCCTGCCATGTGGAAAAAGTCTCAAAAGCATATTTAATGACATGCAAATGCCAGCTGGCCAGGTTAACAGTCTCCAGTGCAAGAATACATTTAGAAACATGAGCGTATCAGCTCTTGGTACTTAGAGAGCAGAACAGCACATGAGGTTGCTGAGAGACTCCTCTGCATCTTCCCACTTAACAGGCCATGAATGTTGCTGTGGTGCTCCGCACTAAAGGTTTGTTCTGAAATGGAGTCTTGTTAAACATTTTTCAAGGACCTTTCCTGAACCTGGGCTGAGTTTTTCAAAGATGTCTATGGGAGTTAGCTGTTTCTCAAAGATGTGTAGTGGAAGTTGTTCTATGTTCTTTTGAATGTCCCTGTATGGGCAATTTATGGCAGCTGCTTAAAAATGCCATTGAAGCTTAATCAATTAGGCGACTTGCTATGTTAAAAAATACATAAAGGAACCATGACAATTTTAATGAGGCTTTTCCATTGGTTTCTATGAATTCTGCTATTTTGTGAAATATGCCCTGTGAATTACAAATTCTTTTATTGAGAGAGGGAATCTTGGCCAGGGCCCCAAGGTTATTACTCACTGTATTCAAAGGCTACTTGGGATCTTTAATTTCCAACTGGAGAGCTGGCAGAAGGACAGTAGGTTTAACATTTCCTCTGAAGGATGACACCTCTAAAAGTGCCACACGCTGCTTATTACTGCAGTACACTGGATGGGAGCCAAAGTCCCAGTATGGGACTTGAACCCACAAGTAGTTGGCTGTGAGACAGACATGCTACCCACAGAGTCACAAAGACATCTAGTAGCATCTTAATTTAACAGAACACTTTTTTCAATGGCAATCTCTCATCTTGCATTTCTACAGTCTGGATCATTGAAAGTTTATTTTTCACTTCAGCATGCATTTAAGGAGAATGTCATTCTGCTTTCTTTTTCTGTACTGCTTTTAGCAACTGTGAACAATATACTCTTCAATAGCTGTGTCCATTTAAAATAAACATTTTATCACCAGTTCCTCTAAGTTCTTTTAAAAGTTATGGCAAGAAACAAAATCTAACTTGCTTTAAAAATATGCTGGTGAAACATCTAATTCTACAGAAGGCCTGTGCAGCCATGAACAATCATTCCTTTTTTCAGTTATTTTCAAAGATGTGACGACTGAAGGCATGAAGCCTCCTCTTCTGAAGCACAGCAAGTTTTTCAACATAGGTGTCTATCACTTATATCTGGAATTGCAGTGATTTGTGTGCCCAGATATCTTTGTGGCTACTTGGTAAGAACACAGTGTCGAAACCTGCCATTCTAGCTGGAAAATACACAGCATGGAGTGAGACAGGAGGCAGTGAGGTGCCGGGGGAAGGGGAGGAGGGATCTGAGTTGGGAGAGAGAAGGCATCTGATGGAAGACAAAGATGGACAACACTGGAAACACTTGGGGCAGAGTTTTCTCATTCTGGCACAAAGACCCAGCACTTGTGCCAGTGATGATACCAAGGCTCTTTTTGTGTTTTATTTCTTGGCTCTTGGTCTGCAAAAGGTTGGGCACTGGTCGCCTAAGCACAGATCCAGCTTTGCAGGTGCCTGGGAATGGAGCTGAGAGAACACTGCCCCAAGCCCTCCCAGGCCGACTGCTCCTCTCGCTTAAATGAGCTTCCCAGTATTTGAGTGTTTGCATAATCCAGGATTAAACTGTGAGAGCTTTACAATGTGTTTGCCCTCCAGATCTGAAAGTTTATTTTTGACCATAGCTAATAAATAGTTAATACTCACATTTGATTAAAAGGAACCTTTACTAAGAAAAAAACAAACCCAAAGCAAAACCCATAAACTCCGTAAATATCAGAGAGATTTTTAAAAAAATAAATATATATAAATAAAACATTAGTGCACTCATGGGAAAATAATACCATTTTGATCTCAGTTAGAAAATATATTTGTCAGCATTTAATGAAAAATATAAGCTGTTCTGTCAGGTAGATAACTGAAATTTTAAGATTGGTGAAGATGATAGTACTTCAAAAGCACCGCTACCAATTTATCTGTTCATTTGAATGCATTGGTTAGAACACAAGTTGTTCTTCGCTGCAGAATGAAGTTGATGGGATTTCTAGATAGCATGTATTTCTCCACAGGGCTCTCAGGCCCTATTTGGAAACCAGTTATCCAGTAACCTTCCAGTGGCATGAGAGACCCCTGGCCTTGGGGGCAACCCTAAGGCCTTTGCAGATCTAGGCAGGCATGGAGCTCTTCTCTGTACCTAAAACTGGGATTTTGGGTCATTGTCCCCACTGTAAGCACAAAAAATGCCTACATTAATTATAGATGCTTTTCAAGACACCTCAAGAAGGAGACTCATAATTCCTGGATCCCCAGGGTCTGAGGCAACCTAGACCAAGCCAAGATCAATGGTGGCAGATGGTGGCTTTTTTAGTCCAGTACTATAAAGATGTCATGAGGCCAATGACACTGATCTTGATGGTTAACTTTTTTATATTTGAAGTTACAGTATCTACCCTATGGTGAGTATGAATTATTCAAAAGATGCACACTCCCTTAGCAAACTGCATTTTGGAGAGAAGCAACTTAATCCTTATAAATGACAGTTTATCTTTTCTTGGCTTATTCTTGGGATTAAAAATTGCTGCAACAACAATGTCATCAAGGATGATCTACAAAGACAAAAAACACAATAGGAAATTTTTTAGAAGTGAAAAACCATTGGTGGTGTTCTTGCCTCATGGTTGACTTGTGTTTGAAATTTGGTCTGCACTACTGATAGGACCATTAATTGCTGCAAATAATTTATAATTGGTTTTGGAAGTCAAATCCCATCATTCTCGTAACAGTTTTGAGCACCAATCACAGCTTTGCATATGCTCATCTGCAGAGTGGGGTCCTTATCCAAGATGTGATCTTCATGTGTATCTCACACAACTAATTAAAAAGTATATTTGCCAGCAAGATTCATTATTGAGAAGTAACTCAGAGATTCATATAATTGTTACAAGAAAAAAAAAAGAAAAGTAATCAGGGACAACTGTTGGACAAACATTTACCTATGTGTCTATTAATTAGCTAACCAACAATTCATAAGTAATTCTCACAGCTTTAATATGGAAGCTGTTGAATGACAATGTGTGTATTTTAATTCAGTTTTGAGGGGGTTGTGATAACAGCAGTTCTCAGAAGCTCCGTGCGATATTTTTCTGAAAATCCTGGCTTGGCATTAGATGAAAATTTCATCTCTAATTTGGAAAAAAAAACATGAAGAACAAAGAAGCAAGAACTGAAAACAGGAGTAGCATTTCAAGATTTCTAAATTATAGAAGTTAATAAAAAGACCCCAAATGTTATTTTTAGTCTAAAGGTTTATAAGCGGTATTTAGACAATAAAGAGTGATCTAGTAAACTGAATGGTTTGGGACACTTAAAAAAAAAACCAAAAAGTAATGAACCAGAAGGGAATATTATGCAGGTAAGGGGTATTTCCTCATTGTCACTGGCATTTGTAGTTACAGAGTTAAATGGCTTTGAGAGCTTGCTCCGTAGTTCCAAGGCGTTCACTGCAAGCCATTGAAAATGGAAACACTTGTTTTAATAAATCACAGTGTACAAAAAGTGCAAAAATGACTACATTTTAGCCTACAGTGAAAAGATTTTAGTTAATGCACTAAGTATGAAATCTGTTAAATTCAGATTTTTTCACTTCAACAGCTCTCAGTACATGTGAAGTTTTCTTGTGTGTCTTTAGAGAGACAAAATGGCCATGGGCCTAAAAGTTAACTCAGTAATTTTCACTACCATTCCTTTAACATGGTGTTCAAGTTTGTAGATTATATAATTATTTTCATTGGAAAGCACTTTTAAACATCTGGGAGTCATTTGAAAGAACGTAATCAACTTTGTCCTTTTTTTTAGAGAATATCTTCTGTTTATATTTAACCCATAACTGATTGCATGATTTACCAGTTTAACCCTGACCAACTTCTGAAATTTATCATCCTTGGCTGTTACTACACAAATCTATCACAGCAACAGAACTTTTTTCCCAGTTCTGTCAGTGTACAATGGTGTTCTTGTCCAGAACAGGCTGCTCCATTCATGCCGCTCTGCTGCGTTAGCAGGGCTAACACTGAGAATAGGAATTTCCTAAGTGTGGTGGGATGTCTTCAGGGTTGCAAAAATCCTTTCATTTTCAACAGTGGGCCAAATCCTGACATCCGTCCTTACTTTATGCATTAAGTCTTACGTTTTCATCTTCACTCTAGCTAATATATGGTATTATGCAGTATAGTGTGACTCCAAAAGCCCTTAGAAGTTGATCAGATAATATAAAAAGAATACAAAGGTGATTATAAATATGCACACTGCAATACTGCTGGGCTAGAATCTTAGGATTTTGTGGCCTCTCATAGTTTTCCAGACTTTGCTCAAACAACTTTCAGTTATTTTTCAAGACTCTAGTGGGCCAAATCAGTGTCAGCTTTGTCTTACCCTTACTTTGCATTCACCCTTCCCCCTTTTGAGTGAACTATGAGGTCAAAGAGGGGCTGGGGAAAAAGGCAAAAAAGAACAATATAGCAATAGAAAGGGCAATATACATCTTTAAAATAAGGTCTAGGAAAGGTCATGTAGTAAAGAAGTGAGAAAAAAAATAACAAAATAAAAGGGCAGGTGCAAGCAAGAGAGCTATTAAATCAGAGATGAAATCAAATTGGGGAATAAATCAAACGATAGAGTCTAGACAGAAGAAAAGGTTGCAGGCCCTAAAAGTGCTAGGAGAGAGAATATATCAATGAAGACAAGACAAATTAGGATTTGCACACTTGTAGTGAAAGAGTGCCCAGTAGAGTACATCTTGCAGGAGAGGGAGATGCATGGAGGAAATTCATCTTCTGTGTATACAGTGAGTGTGGAGAAATAAGATCAAAATCAGTTTGTTGCTTGATTCAGAAGGACCAGCTCTGATTGTTTAAATATTGAGTCTCTTCATGATGAAGGAGAGCAGCATCCTCCACCCAGTCAGGGACCCAGTATTGATAATGTTTGTGTCCAAGCAGAAAAAATGGGAAAGTTGAGAGAGTTCCCCAGACATAAATCATGCCATAGTTATACAGAAATCGAGTCTCCCTTCCTGCCATACTAATACCACAGGCACTTGGGGGTAGGATTTAATTTGGTTTGACCCTAAACTTTTGAAAAGAAAAGTTTCTGCATATTTTTAGAGAGTTGTCTTTCAGCTGAAGGTAAGAACTGTGATGGTTGCATCTGTGGAAGATGGATGGTTTTGCTGTTGTCTGATCCGCAGAGCAGTTACGCTGTAACCATGCATATTATTGCCCCTGTAATTGCATCCATCATACCTCCTGTAAAAACAAACAAATGGACTCCCATACTCACTTAAAACTAGATAAACAACTGTTCTTTGGCAATGTGACAGATACTTATTGCCTGCGAGTAACCCATAAGAGATAGGAAGGACAAGGATTAGGGTGGATTTGTAAACCATAAATTGTAGAAATCCACTTGGGAGTCTCCAAGCCAGACTCTTCCCTTAACTTTGCTTGACTTATGCCCATGGATAAATCTGCCTTTCTGTCAAAACTCAGTGAAACTTTGTGCTGTCTCCTTTTACCCTGTCAGTCATGTAAGTGTTACAAAGGCTAGAGCTTCAGCAAATCTAAGTTAGCCTGGCAGTGTTTTCTTCACAGTGAAGGATGAAACGTTGCATTTTCTGTGGCTCTATTTTGCTGTATAAAAATGCACCAGATGAAATCCATTAGAAACAAGTGAAAATGCTGCAGAATCATGATTTTATCCATGTTTGTTATGAAAGAGCTGAAAACAAAACTGCCTTTTCTAAAATACATATATTGATGCACAAAAAGAAATCAAATTTCTGCTTACTTTTACCCACAATAAGTGAAACTACAAAGCAAATAATCAAAAGTAACCAATCAACCAACCAAAAACTACAAAAAAACCCCAAAACCAAAACAAAAAAAAAAAAACCACCAAAAAAACCCAAAAAAAACCCAAAAACCAAGAACAAGCATTCCAACAACAAAAAAATACACAACAAAACAAAAACTGAAAAAGGAGGATTAGCTAACATTCTAAACACTAAATTACTGCATGGGTACACAAGTTCAACATTAGGCCAGATGTGACATTACTCATCTAATTTACTTGGACCATGTGAATAGTGGGAAGCTAGAAAGCTGAGTGAGGAAGTCCACAGAGAAGTTGAAAGCAATTAAGGTCACAGAGACATCGCAGGCAGGTCTGACAGCAAAAGATGAACACTCCCTCAGCTCTTTGCTGCTCCTCATCTGCCAGACAAAATGTTTGAGTGCACTTCTTAATTCAATCCAAAGTCACTCAGGGTTGAAACCATCACAGGTTCACCAGAGCTTTGCAGCCTGCACAACCTTGCACCAAGCAGCCCAAAATACTAAAAACACTTTTTAAACTTAGAAACTAGATTTTATTTGAGTAATAGCTAAAGGAACAAACTTACTGTGGAAGAAGTCTAGAAGGAAATACAGAAAATTGAGAATTTGTAAATAAACTTTCTCCTGCACTGTCCTGGCAAGACAGGGACATTCTGACAGGTTTGCTCTGAATATCAGAAATTCAGTGACGTTCTGGGTTGTGACAAAATTTACCATCTGTTTTGGTTACTACACTAACAATCTTTCTTTCTGTGATCTCTGTTGAACCTGTGTTACCCATAAGACCTTCTCAAAGGTCTATCTCAGTACTTCAAGCTCTGTCTTCCTTTGCTGGGTACCTCATGATCACCTTACATCCAGAAATGTCCCTTTTCCTGTGCCCCACTATGCTCTGTTGTTTCCTCAGAGGGCAGGGCCTCTCTCTTCTTCAAGGTTCCTTCTGACCCAGAGCAAAAGAAGCAAGGAGGCTCCTGTTGTACTCCTCTCTGAAAAAAAACCACCCATGCATTAACATATGGTTCTCATGAAGAACAACAGAAGTCTTCACAATAAGCTCACGTCACCAATGGAGGGGTTAATAAGCTCATCCCACCAACTATGGGGCAGTGGTAACCTGATCCAGCTGTAAGCATCAATTACAATCCATCTTTAATACCTGCTGCCTTTCAGGAGCCCAACTCCTATCTGCACACCCAGGTCTTTGGGGAGGCTCCTGCTCACCTCCACACTGTCCCCTCAACATTCACCTCCCAGTTTAGGGTTAGATTTGGAAATTCTTGAGTTTGTGTGCCTGTAATCAGATGCTCTGGAAAGGATGACATTTTCCTGAAGGTGACACAACCCATCTGATCTGCATTTAGATGGGTTAAACAGTCTTCACATCACATTTTCCTTGGGCAGGATGATTACTTCTGACCACCAGCTGGGAGCCATTGGGAGCTGCAGCATCTGCACTGCTGCCTCCAGAAAGTAGATCTCTGTTGCTTTGGCCAATCTGTGTCTAATTTTCCCTCATGTCTCCCTGTAAACAAGCATTGCTTTGATTAATCTGTACATAATTTTCCTGTATGTCTCCCTGTAAACAAGCATTGCATTTCAGTTTAACAACAGCCTTAGCAGTGATAAGCATAAAATAGAGCAGTGTGAAACACAACAGCAGGGTGGCAAGAGGAAAGGTACCTGGAAAGTCTGAGACACAGTCTGGCCACAGGTTCATGTTTTCTGACTTTAAAATGGGAAAGGCAGGAAGAAGTATATGCATCCAATGTGACTAGAGGAGGCAGAGTCAAACGAGTAAGATAAAGGCAGAAATGGAACAAATGGTAAAGATGTCATATGGACAGGGCAGTGTGAGGGCACTAAAAGAAATGAAGGACTGGAAAGGATGCTGTTCCTCCTCAGATGCAAAGTGATTGCAACCAAGAGGAGATTTAGACTAAATGACCAGAAGCAACAGCATCTTTCCTCTTTTTTCCCACATTTTATGGTCTGTGTGACAATAGTTTATTCTTCTACAGCAACTCAGGCTTATATCCTTTCCTGTTCCAGGAAGGCAAAACATAAATGAATAACGAAGCTTTCCAGAAGTAGGGTGTCAGTGCAGATCTAGTTCTGAAATGGATCCAGCTTCTTGGGGAACTTACCTAACAGTTCACTTAGGTTTGAATCCTTGATGTTTCATAGTTTTGAGCTGATAGTTTAACAACAAATGGTTGTTTCTTCTTGTGGAAATGTTGTTGTGTACAGATTATTTCACACAAACAGGTTACTCTCCTTTGTTTGTCTTTCCTTTCCTGTGAAACACTTAACACTCTTCTCTGGAAAAATCTCAGCTATGTGCTGTATTTGAATAGAAGGAAGGAATGTTGTGACAGCTAGCAGGGACAGAGCAAGGTGTCTGGTGTGGTTGTTTCACTGTATGTTCCTCCTTTAGATTCTTCTGCAATGTACAAAGACAGCTGATGCAGATTTAATGCATCTTGAGCATACTAAATGTATCCTGCATATTCAACATTGAAAATAACTATCAGATTCTCGTATTACAGTGTATTGTTCAATAAATGTGGCCCATTGTATGTCTTTTTCTCTCTCTTACCATTTAGTAATTTATTTGTCTGTTTTCTTTCTTTTTAATTTTAAGATACTACAATCATCCCAGTATTGTTCAGATGGAAAGAGGACTTCTCTTTTTGCAAAGTTCCCAGGTGAACTCTGAAATAAATGGAATATAGTGGCTGTTGTCTGATATTTACTTGGATCTGAAACTTCATATAATTCACACCATAACAGACTGTATTTTTCAATCAGGAGGTTGAATTCATGGTTGGCACAACTCCACTGAACCCACTGGAGTTGAACTGCTTTATTGAACTGCCTTGTGAACTTATGTATTGTAAGTGGATGTACTGTAGTCCTTGGAGTGGAAATATCAATGCCTTCAATATTGCACAAATTTAAGTATAACCCCAAAGTCCTTTAACTCCTCTAGGGGCATTATGTTGGTTTTATTAATGAGTGGGGAGGGTCTTTTCACCAATATTCTTCATTAGGCTGTGCTGGTAGGGTGGTTGTACTTTGAGTCTTTTTCAGTTGTAAAATTGGAAGCATCTCTATGACATAATCACTTTATGAGGGTATTTGAAACTGGAATTGTACTTCTGGGGATGAGATCATATCATAGGCATTGACCAGTGTGGTTGTTTCATTGCTCAAAATACTTGGGGAAATAATTTCTTGGGGAAATTACCTTGTTATTTTAAATGTGGTTCTGTGCTGCATATCCCACCCACCTCCAAGCCTGGCCTTCAGCTACTTGGACTGTCCTCCTCCCCCTCCACTCAGTCAACTTTAGCTTTAGCTGACACTTCTTTTTTTGAATTTCTAGTTCCCAAATGAATACTGTTGCCCTATGGATCACTGTATACATGTATGTTCATCAGTCCACCAACTAAGGCCCCATATTTCAGGTCTGAACTTGAACTGATGCTTAGCTGTCATCACTGTCTCCCACCACTGCCTATTTCAGCCATGTCTATGCCAGGAAATAGTGCACCCACAGTGGCTGATATTGTTTAATTATGAGGTTGTTTTTGCCACACCAGCTGTCACTCTTGCAAATGGGGATTTGGATAACAGTGTGGAACAGTGATGTTCCCAGTGGGTAGCAAGGGGCCAACTACTTCAAGGAGGGTGGAATGCTTCTGTGTCCACACAAACTGTCACATGCCCCTTGCTCTCCTGAGCTGTTTGACATATTAGAAGAGATGTAGCTGTTTTGCAAATTCTAGAGGGTCTGATTACAGTTTTCCTGTTCTGACAGGGAAATGATGACCTGGAATGGGACTACCCTGTAAGTAACCACCAGATGTGCTGAGATAAGAGCAAGGATCTCATTTCAGTTGCAGGCTGCACCTGTTTTTTCTCCTGCTTTTAGTACAATGTTAATCAAATGAGTATCAATAAAAACATGATAATAAATAATCTTATTTTAAAGTCTTAATTAAAATTACATTTCACCTTTGGAAGAAAGGTTATACCTTGATTTTGTTTATTCTGTCTTTTTCACACACACTTACTGTGTATTAAAATATTACTCCAGGTGCTGACTATCCAGAAGTTGGTGAATTTTAGAATACAAATTTTTCATTAAGAGGAACATATCACAGAACAGTTTATAAATATATTCTGAAAATTTATCACTAGCAGTAACTAAAACCAAATCATAAACTGAGCTGTAAAAGTTCTGTTTAGATGATTCAGAAAAATCCTTGCACTGTTTGTTTCTGTGCTTCCAGCTACCTGGATTTCTCTGGATGTATCCTAGGAAGCACACAGGGAAAATATACCAAAATAACAGGGTGAATGAGTATTTAAAGTTATGCAGCTTTTACATGTCTTGAATACAGAGATACGAACTTTGGTTAATACCAATACATCTATCAGTACCTGTTCTGTAAACAAGCAAGAAACCACATATTATTGCACAGGAACGTGTGAGACCATAAGAGCGTTACTCCATATGGAGGACTAGGTAGTGATAACAGTATCTATTCAGATCCTTAAAAAAAAAAACCTCTTATCCTTGTGTAAGATATTTTTTCATGTGGACTGTTAGCAATTCTTTGTGTGTATGTTTCTTGGCTGGTTTGCTGCCATCTAAAGCAAGTCTTACTCATTTATTCAACAATCTGTGCAAATTTAACATCATTTGGTTAATGATTTCCCTGCCAAATTCAGAGAGACAATTGTATTTAACTACAAACCTCATTTTAATATCCTATTTAAAAGTCTAATCGAACCATCACTATTTTTCCTTTGATTTATTGTATCTTTGTGTGTTGTCTTGGAGATTTTGATGTTACTTCCTTCCAGTTTTATTGATATTTATAACATGGACAGCATATTTCTAGAGCCATAAAAGGGTGGAGAAGTGCTCTCTGATGGGATACATTTCAGGTTACAAAAGGTCTAAGGAGGACACTTCACTTCTATAAAATGGAGATGCTCTATTAATGAAAATGTTAAAAGAAAACAAGCAGCTAAAACTGGAGTACATGTTGTGGCAATCATGTTCATGGAATTAGCCACGGAACTTCAGGTTCAAAAAAATGAATACTAGACCCAAAGCCAGCTCTTTGAAGATTTCAGGAAAAATAAATATGTTAACATCTGCAAATAATCCCTTCTAGGAGCAAGAAAAATACATAGATTAATAATAAAAAAATGTTGAGTCAACATACATTTTCAATAAGGCAGTTTGACTGTAAAATATTGAAATGTCTCGTAAAACAGGTCTTGCCTTAAGTGTGTATTGGGATGGGTACTTATTGGCAAACTAATGCTGTAAAAGGACTGTAGGATCTAGTGCAGCATTTCCCAAATTCTGATTTCCAAAGCATGATCACCTCAGAAGTGACAGACTCCATTTATAAACAAGATGGTTCTGATGCTATAAAAAAATCTCAAGTTTTGCCCAGTCTAATAAAAATATGAGAGACAAGTACAGAAAACTGTGATTATTACCAGTTTCATTCCTTTCCAGTGTTGTAGCAGCGTTGTAGTCATGGGAGAAAAACCAGAAGGATGTAAGCAGATTACTTCAGGAGGGCTGTATTCTCTATAATTTATTACTAGGATGGCCCAACAGCCACGTTTATCTCTGTAACAGGAGCAAGGCATCCATTTTCTCATGAACAGATTGAGTAATGTTACTGCCATATTTTATTTCCAAATTAGAGGAAATGTCACTCAATGTTCATATTTAAAATGAGAAGGAAGAAAATCATTCCCTTAAAACAGTTTAAAGGAAAAATAAAAAGATGTTAAAGTTGTTAAATATCCACTGACATTTGTATGAACTTACAGCAAAGCATGCATCACATCTTGAACTAGCACAGTTCACACATCATACCAGGTAACATAAAGCAATTTTTAGACTGAAATATTTTGATTTTCTGTGTGGCAAACAATTTCACTTGCTGGCAGAAGACCCAGGGGAATCTTATGGATCCAGGATGCTAAAATGCCCTGTATCCAGCCCATAGGCCTATGGAAGCATCTCACAGTAAGTACAAGGGAAGAGCAAGATAAACAGTATCTATATGTGTGTACCTGCAAACACAGAGGACTCATCTTCCTATAAGAAGCTTAGAAATTATTTAGTCATATGCTCTGTAGATCACTCAGTCCAAATATAAATAATTTGGACAGCACATAAGGGAGATTTCTTTTGTTTTCTTTCCCACACACATTCAAAACTAATCTTGAATTTTAGATCTTTCAGTCAAAATTATAGTCCAGGCTACTGGGAACTAACATAAAGCATTACCTATAAAAGGCATTAAAAGGTTGGTATCTGCATGTACTTCTGAGCAGCTGGTCTATATTTGAAGTACATCTCTGTTCCTGGCTCCATTATAGAAAGGGACAGTACAGAATGAGCTAACTGGCAGACATCTCTGAGGATCCTCCCTTGAAATCAGCCGGAATTTTTAGCAGAGTTCTCTTTCTTCTCTGTCTGCATGGATAAAATCCTGGCATGCTTGAACCTGCTGTGTTTGTGGCCACTTTCGTCAGCGCTGGAATCTGCTGGGCAGTTTTGTAGGCACTCAGGAGCACCCCAGGGAAACCAGGTTTCTCAGTCTGTGGCTGTCGGCTGCCCTGGCAGTAACACAAGATCCCGGTCCTTCAAAGCATTTCAGCTCTGTTTGGTTTTTAGGAAAACATACTTGATTATGTTCTTAAAATCTTAACACTTCACTTTCAGATATTTTTCCCACCAGCTGTTGTCCTATCCGGCAAAGTCCTGAGCACTGTCAGCCGTCACAGGGCTTTAGTTGGACATCTTTGCAGTGCTCCTGCCGTGTTCCACCACTGCAGCTTGAAGCTGAACAGCTTTGTCCAGATAGAATTATCCTTCCACAGCAAGGAAATAAAATATTCACAGTAGATCATGTTAGCTGTCTGTCTGAGCTGCCTTCACACATCCAAATAGCTGCCCTATTTTTCAAACAAGCCAGCAGTCTCCCTGAGTTTCATTACCTGTATCAATCTTAACACTATTAAAATAAAAAGGAAGGGCTTTAAAATGTGAGAGAACAAGCCTAGATATTTTCCCATGGGGCACCTCTGAGCACAACAGTATCTTCGCATCAATATTTTTTTCTGTGTCTCTTTCAAGCTAACCACATCCAGACTGCGGACATGCCAGGAAATGCCATTCTGGGACTAATTTGCTGGTACTGAAAATGTTATTTCCAGAACTGTCACTTTCCAAGGGAATTTGAGTATCCACAAATATTTCAGCTGTAAGGATCCCTTTTCTGACATTTGGGATCCATCTGCACTTCAGTCCAGCTGGAACCAAAAAGGCCCCATCCATCTGTAATCTCCCTGAAACTGCCCAGGACTGTCAAGGAAATTGCACTATGACCACACTGGAACCAGTGTTGGTGTTGGCTGGTACAGTTCAATGCCTTGTGTGGAATGAGATTTAAATGAGATCATTTCACTACCCTTTTGATAAATTCTGTTGGGAAACAGCTGGAGGCGATGATTTCATTGCCTTATTATTAGTTGTGTTATAGGACACAATAGAAGCAGAAAAGAATAGGGATTGTGTCAGAATTTTATGTAAAATTGTTCTCTCCTGCCCAGGCATCAGCACTTGGTCAACAAAATACTGATCAGATCTGAATCCCATGAGCTGGCTAAAAATGGAAGGACACATCAAATGGGGCTACACACAGGCTGGTTTTGGTTTGTTTTTTTTTTTTTTTTCATTAACAGATGATGAAATAGAGATTATACAGATGATAGAAACCCAAAAGGGACTGCAAAAATATTTACTGTGGGGCAGCCCTTGAATAAAAAACAATCTTGACAAGCTGGCATCAGTCTGGGAGAAGTAGTGGGTAGCACACCTAGACAGAGCTAATCATCTGCACAAACACATAACCTAAACCAGCAGCTCAGGAGAGCAGGAGATTACAGTGAATCAGCACAGTAATTTAAGTCAATAATTTCAATCTGTTGTCCCATGTTCTTTTTCTTTGGAGGGATATACAAGCAAGCACAGCTGGAAAGACAGGTGAGGCTGATTTTCTGCTGCACACAGCCCTGCTTGGAATCAGCAGCAGATTTGCCAGTCTGAGGCATTTTGAGAAGAATGGTGAGCAAAGGGAGAGAGTCCAGAATAAAGGGACTGAGAATGATCAGAGATTTAGAAAATCCATCTGGTTGGATTGACCCAATGAACAGATGATGTCCAGTATGAATAAGAGATAATGGAGAGGAAAACACAGTAATAGTCACCTAGGCACATGAAATGCTAGTACTGGGAGAAATTAACATAGTCTTCTGCTTTGGATATGAAGTAATAGGTTATTTCATGGAAAGATGGAACAGAACATTTGGAAAAACTCAGATTGTACATACAGGAAACAAACAGGCAGTCTGCAGAGGCAGTAAATCTTGCAGCTGTACAGATCCGAAAGAATTAGGGTAACAAACATCTTTCAGACAGGACACAGTTAGAACTAATTTTGTGTTGGGAGTCTCCAGCTTTCTGATCCTTCTAAGCTGGAGTAAAATGGCCATGGTCTCAACAACATTCCTGAACAGTAGCTTTCCTTCAGTGAGACTGCAACCCACCAGTGCTCTTCAAGTCCAGTCTGAAAACTGTTGAAAAGAAACAGAATACCTGAAATAAACTAAGAGTTCACAAGGAGGCTGATCTTCCAAGAAGAATGAAACTGATTTATAGGAGCTGATATTGTTATTCATTTAAGAACTATTAAGCCTCTGTCACTGTAAAGGGTGGAGGGGAAAAGTGGCATCTCCCTCTCTTACACCTTCTGCTCCCCTACTTAACCCAGATCTACTTTTTTGCTGACTTTTTGAGCCTTGAAAAATAGAGAGATTGACTAGACATTTTCCAGAGATGACTTCTTGAAAGAGATATTGTCTAAGGCAAAACTCTCCTTTGCAATACAAAACCAGTAATGGATTAGTGCTTATCTTGGTCTCAGTCTTATTTGGGATGGGTCAGCTGAGCATCTTCTAGGATGTGTTCTGGCCCAAGGATTATTCAAAGTGCATCCTGTAAGGAAAATAACTTCCCTACCAAGTGAGGCAAAATAACACAGTCACACAAATCCAGCAATCTTCAAATAGCTTCCTTAGGGTAAAAAGAAAAGGCTCCATAAACTTGCCTTTCTGCATGGTCCTGAAAGTCAACAGTTCTCCTTGGTCAGGTGAAGGTGTGTGACCTAGTAAATCAGGTAAACTGGAACTACATTACCATGCAGGCATTTGGACCAGGTGACAGTACAAGCAGGTCTGAAGTGCAATGGGAACACTAGATCTGCCTCCTGCAGAGGTGAAAGAAAAACTTATGTTGCCATTCAGAGACCTTTAGTCAGGTTCTTATTTGGAAAATAATTAATTGACAAATTTTACCTTATCCTGAAAGAGGAAATATCTGAGGGTCCTCCTCCCAAAAGAGGAAAATAATCCTAAACAAGTAATTCATGTCCCTTATTAAACTGTAGGGGTAATGAATGACAGCCAAGGCCTTACAAATGGGATATGTAAGACAAAATTATTCCTACAATCCACTGATGCTCCTCCTTTGGAAGGTTGCTGATTTGCTTAGATTTGTCATTTGCATATTTCCAGCCCCTCAACACTTCTGTGAACTGCATCTCTGCCTCCTCTTTGCCAACAGCTGGCCACCCACCTCCCTCAAAGCTGTCTGAAAAAATTGCCTTCCCACAAGCACACTGTTTTGTTTTTTGGATAAACAGTGATAAGTGTTGAGTGTAAAAGACTCTTTGATAATTTAATTCACTTTGCTGAATTATGATTCTGCATGCACCATTAGTTCAATCACAAACCAGCTACAATAAGAATTAGGTCTGCTTTGCAACATGAAGCAGACAAGGCTGTTCACTGGAGCAGTCAAGGGTGTTTAATGTTACATTTGTTATTGACTTTGAAAACAAACGTGAACTGACGTAGAGCAATCTGAAAGTCCCATGCAGATGTAACAGCAGTGGCATCTTGGGGATCCTGGGCTTGTGTTCAGAGATGGATGTGACAGAGAGGCAGCAATGCTGAAGGAGAGTCTCACATAGTTGTGCCAGTGGTACCAGGCAGCAGCTGCGGGGAAAGTGTCTTCAGCTTTGTAGGAAATCAAAGGACGCAGAAGTGAAAAACAGGAGCTTCCATCATGAGCAGGGGTTGTCTGAGGAGCAGCAGATTTATGAACAAGAGCACCTCAGGAGGGGTGTCACTCATCTCAATGCAAGCTTGAAAGTTTGAAAGAGGGAACCTCATGTCACTGGGTTACACTTAGTATTGAATTCTGATCAGCTTTCCCTTCTAATAACATTGGCTTTGACCTTAGCAGGGCAATTTGTGACAGAGAGGTAATCTCGACTTCTCCCTCATCACTTCTTCCTCATCACTCTTACACCGCACATTTTAACACTCACTCATGAGAGGTTGGCTGGGAAACCAGAACCAAACACCACCTAACTGTGGCTGAGTGCCAGCCTACAGCTACAGTCCAAAGCATATACTACTTAAGAACCTCTCCAGTATTTATTTTGGAGAGCATAATCACTTTCAAAATTAAGTAGTAAAGTATTTAGCATACCCTCTTCTACTTTCCTCTTGGAGCCAGAATTTTTACAGGAAGTCCGCAGTCAGAAAAGTGTTCTTGGCAGGGAAATTGCTTTTAACCCGTAATATGTTGTTCACTTACACTATAAAGGTCTAGGCTGGTCAAGGGGAGAAGCCAACAGCTTTATCCTTGAACAGCACTGAGTGATGTGGAGACGGGTGAGAATTCAGTGATGACAGCTCAGAGTTGTCTCAGCACTCTCCTTATCACAGAAATGGTGCAAAGCCACTTTGACATGTAGGAAAAGTTGCCCCACTTGGTAACGTATGACATGACTACAAAATGAAAATATTTGCCATTTACATATGACTGGGGACAGAAAAAGGATTTTACAGTAGTTAATTTTACATCTTTTTTGTTTTGCCAATCAATAAAGCAGACAGAGCAAATTGCTTTTTGGATGTACATATTGAGAAGCAAGAATTTAATTTATTGCTTGACATACCTTTTCTTAAATTAAATAAGAAAATATCTCACAACCTTAAAGTCTAGTGAGTTGGTAGATCCCTGAACTTTCCTTCTTTTCCTGTGAAACAGCTTATAGAATTGAGCTGCTTCATCCAGAATATTTGCAATTTGCCGTGTCCAAGGACATGCTCCAAAATCTATTGAAATGCATACAAGATATCCAGATTAGGTCCCAACCATTAAACAAATATTAATTGAACATATTGTTCAAGATAATGATCTGCTTCCTGTCAGAGGCTGTTGTAGCTTTCAGATCTCCCGTTGTTATTTTCTAACATTTACATTACAATGGCAGCTCAAGGTCCCGGCAAGATGAGTGTTGCCTCGTGCTTCCCTCTGCCCACTTACACACACCAGTAGGCCCTGCCCCGAAGAGCTGATTGTCAATGCCATTACCACAGAAGTTTCTTATTGACATGTTTTTGTATTGTAAGGTTCCATTGCAGTAAGGCAGCAACAAACCTATGATCCCTATACCATTTATGGATTGGTTCATTACATTTCTTTTAAAATGCAGTATAAATGTCTAAACCGCTATAAATACATCAGCATTGCTGCTTATCTTGCTTGTTAAACTGGCAGCTTTGTAACCTCAAGACACTGCAGCTGTGTAATCTTTCACATCTATCTGGCATACGAACCATGTTTTTTATTTCTCTCCCTGTTTCCGTATATGAAAAAGGTGCTTTGATACACTGGTTGTAAACAAACTACAACTGCTAGTGATTGCAAATATACTGGCTTATCCATAGAAATGTTGGGCTGTAAGACAAAAGAATTTCTATAGCCTTTTGGTATTCTGATATTCAGTCTAAACTAGCTGTGCAACAACAAAAAAATAATGCTGTTTTCAGCCACGAATCAAAATCTCAGTCATGCTGGGACTCCATTGGCAAATCCTTGAGAATCAGACGCCTTAAAATATTCAGAGTTTTTAAACATTGATGTTTCCAAAGACAAAAAGTCTAATTTACATATTCTCTGATAATGCTGCATTTGTCATGTCTAGGAAGAAAAAAGATAGTGGAGAGCATACTCTGAATGAAGACATCTACAGTTTCTGTTACCTTTTTCAGGGATGTACTCACATTCTGTGCTGAACCTAGGCTTTATCGCTGTGGTTATGAACAGCTGCAGTGAGACTGGTGACAGAAGTAATAGCAGTCCATTTTTACAGCCCAGTAGCTGTTTATTTTTTCTCTTCAGAAGTTTAGTTTTCACTTAAAATAACAAAAGCAAACCCCAATTCCTTACAGTTATAAGGAATTTTATGAGTCAGAAAAGAACCATTACAACTGGGCTGAGTAAGGAGTAACTCCAAAAAAGCCATCAAACACACTGCCATGATGACAACATACTGGAGACTGGAGTCTGGCCGTGGGAGTCCTCAGTACCTGGGGAGATCAACCAAGCTGGCCTGAAAAGCTGTCCCTCAGAAGAACCTGGGCTGCTGGCTACAAGTTACTAATGACTCCTCAAAAGTTTGAGAAGCTGCAGCCCTCTGTACAAGAACAGCTTTCTGTCCAAACTGTATGAATATCATCAGGACAGATGCCAGCGAAACTGATTTTGAAGGTTGGCACTAATGGCTACAAACCATTGATGACTGACCTCTTGGAAACTGAAGGCAGTGCTGCCTTATGCGTGCACTGATCCTGTCTGAGTGTGCAAGTCAAGTCTTGTGGGTGTCCTTTGAGGGGCAGAGAGGTAAGGGAGAGAAAATGATAAAGCAAGAAGGATTTAATTCTGCAACATATTCCAGAGTTGGCACTGGTTTTCATTATCTGCTATCTTTATGCCTGACTTTCCTTTTGAGACGTTTGATTTTCATCATCGTGTTTAATTCTGTAGGCCACAGCTTTGACATCTTTCCTGTTTTAGGAGCCCAAGCAATACATTCTTCTTCTATCAGATTTCAGCAAAAAATGTCTCTTGTTTTCTACAAAATCTGCACTTCATAAGTAACAAATATTATATTTTTGCTGTGCTAAACTCAGGAGTCTGACTCTTAGAGCCTTATATTTTTTTCCTGTAAATCCAGTAAATGTCCTCACCTTCCTGCCTTACATTAAAGTCAATTACATCCACTGATGACTTCATCTCACCCCCTACCTTGCAGGGAGCTGGGAGAAAACTATGAAATGCACCATGCGTTCATCCCATAAGGAAGAACATACAGGACATTTGGGTGTGTGTGGACCAAGCAGAAAGAGGGTCACTGGGCTGGGGGACGCTGTGCTGATCTCCAGGAGTCAGAGCCAGCCTTGGTCCAGGTAGTAATGGCTTTTCTGCTGCACACAGGGAGGGAGAGGGAGGAAGAAGGTGGGAGGGGGTAAATGATGCCTGGATCTTGTCTGGGTACAGGATTATGCTGCAGCCAGGATGTGACCCTGAGCTTAGGAGTGCACCTGGACACTCAAATTTCATAATAACTCCAGGTTTAATGCCCTTTTCTCTTCACACTATGGTTTGGGTTTTGTTCTTTTGCTGAAATAACCTGCCTGTGCTTGCTTCAAGTTGGACCTCTTGTCCCTGGAGAGGCTAATCCGTACACGGATGACCCCCCACATAAAGAGTCTCTCTTTAAAAATGAAAAAGGAAAAGTTTGTTGTGGCTAACTTGGATCTTGGAATAGCAGGTGGCAATTTAATTGGAAGATGTAAGCTGCTAACTACTAATTTGCATGATTATAAGATTTTGTAATTGCCCTGTAAAAGTTAATTTGGCATAGGGTTCAGTGAAACTCAACAATGTTAGCATGATATTGATGTGTGTATGAGATTTGCTATAGCTGTTTGATATGTACCCTGCTGAAAGACCAAAGGAGAGATTTGAGGGGGTTATTTTTAAATATATACATGCACACACACAGAGGTGAATCGCGTTGTAATGACCCCCATGGGGCCTGGATAAATGCATGTTGTATCAAGGAGTTCATTGCAGGAGGAGTTGGTAATTTGTTCCTTCAATATAATGAGGAAATATCTGGTTGGAACTGAACATCAATACCTAGTATTTTTTATGAAGATTACCTCATTGACTAACATTTAACCTGCATTTTTAAAAAGAAAAATGTTTAAAATACAAAAATGTACACTTACATGCTAAATACAGCTTGCACTTAGGAAAGTGAGAAAAAAACCCAATTCTGTATTTAGGTCAACCTTGTATTACTGTTTGCTCTAATACAGCTAATTAGGAAGGAAAAATTTCTTTTGTTATTGAGCACACATGAAGCAGAGCTTATCCCAGTGCCACTCGACTTTGTGTGTGTGTGTGTGTGTACTATCTGCAAGAAACGTCTTGCAGGCTGCAATCTATAAAAGGTTTCTTGTGTGCAGTGTGGATCCCTGTCAGAGGTTTCAGGACAAGGCTGCACGAGCTAGGAGTCGTGCTGTGCCGTGGAGAGGGATTAGCTCCAGGCTCTGATGCTGCAGGGCCTGGGACAGCTGGCTGGTGGGTGGCTGGGTGGGTGTTGCAGTCCCTTCCAGCCCCTGTGCCCCACCCCCTGCTCTGCCACTCCACAGGGAGCCCAGAGCTTCAGGACACCTCCAACACAGAACAAGATGCCCTTGAAAAAGTCAGAGAAATGCCAGATGTGCCACCTCCTTCCGTTTCCCTTCCCTGTAAGCTGGCAGTTCACAGTGGGTCACTTCATTGCCACAGAGGGCTGTCAAGGGCAGAAATAAGATGAGAGAGCAGAGGTGTAGCAGGGGTTGTGATAAAATACCAGATTCCTATCATACATCTCCACCAGAAGAGAACAACCCATGCTTGACTGAGTTGGTAAGGTACACAGCACATATCTCACTAAAAGCACAGTAATGGAATTGCTGATCTTATGTATTTAAATTAGCAATGTGTCAATGTGATTCAGTGAGCTGGGACCCAGTGTTACTGAAAACAAACACACACGCACATCCATATTGGTTTTAGAAGGTAAAATTTGATTTCTGAATTAGAGGTTTTTTCTCCCTTCCTTCTTGTTTTTCGTCATGTCTGGGGCAAAGAAATAAGGGGAAGGTTGCATGTGATGTTTGTAAATAGGATATCCAAGTTAGCGTCCGTGATCATGGCACGGATGGATGGGTGTCTGTATGCTGCTTTGCAGGGCATGAAGGAGGCACTAAAGACAAAAGGATCAGGAGTGTTCTGTCTGCAGTGCAGCAGCAGTGGAAAGCCTTGCCAAAATGGTGGGTGGATGAGGATGGCCGAGCCGGAGAGTTACCCTTGCAACTATTTTGTATGTGTTAATGGGAAGAAGACTGGAAGATTCAGAATAAATTACTACTGCAAGTGAAAGCTCAGGGAAATGTATGACAAATATTTAAATATTGCATTACAGTCTCTAGACAAACTCTTTTAAGTTGAGAGCGTAGGACTGGTTTTCTAATGGGATGCTGAAAGATGTGTAGATAAAGAAAAAGTTAGGAAGGAAATTGGAAATCTGGAGATCTGAACCTATCTCTTACTCAAATGTTTTAAAGTCATGCAGGTGTTCACAACTATTTAAATACTTCACTTGTTTTACGTGCCTCAAACAAAGCAGTGAAGCATCACTCTCATAAAGACCCCGGCCCTGCTCACTGAAATTCATCTGACATAGACAAAACAAATAAACCCCCCAGAAGCCCAACAATGCCATTTCATGTGCAACATTATACCTACTGAATGAGAGGAAATGTAGGCATGCATCAGAGTACAGTACTCTTAAAGGCTCATTTGGATGGTATGTTTTTTACCTAGAGGGGAAACTACTGTATATGCAAAACCCAGATGAATATTTACAATATCCAGGAATAGGTACCGGGAAGGGGAGGGGAGGTGAGGGGGAACATGCTGCAAATGTAATCATCTTCTGAATGGTCCAAAACCAAATTGTTCTTGCTGCTGTTGCTGAGCAACAGTCCCACTATGGGATTCAGCCTGTGCTAATGTACGGTGGGAGAGCCCAGCCTACCCAGAGAGTGAGAGATCGGAACACAGGAGAGGCAGCAGAGGGGCCTGGCATGGCTGAGCTCCACTTCCCAGCAGCTGTGACCCCCTTACGTACATATTTTCCCCATTCTCCTGACCTTTTTCTGGCAATCTGCTTTCATAACAGGCTTAAAATAAATAGTGAAGCAAGACCAGTACCAGAGAGCAGTGGTACTCTGGCTGTTGTTGTAGCAGGTCAGTTTGTACCTTGGACATTTTCTGTGAAGTAAAGCATTAGCACTTCTGAGGTGTTCAAAGGTCCTGAAACTCTGGGGAGGGAGAGGGAAAAGCAAATAACAAGTCTACTAGAAAATTCATGGGATTTAAAAGCAGTGCCCCTCTGTGATTTCAGCTCTGAAGACCACATGTGCTCTCATTAGGTGGTAACACAGTAAAAAATCCACTGTCTTAAGGGACAATAATCCACTAGATTTTGAAATAAAAATTCTGGAATGCTTACTCATCTGACACAATATAATGTCAGTTTTAATCTGCTTCCTTCAGCAGGTTAGTCTTTAAACAATCAATTTAGAGACAGAGAAAGGAAAAGGAAACCACAAAAAATGCATGTTCAAATCATGTTAAAAGGCTGTTCTGGAGTAAAAGAAAACAAACAAACAGACAAACAACCAAATAAAACAGACAAAACCAATCCAAAAAGTGATTTGTGGCTGATGGGATGACTTGAGAGAGCTAACTGTACCAAGGTGTACGTGAAAATGGTACATTGGAATAAGATACTTTAAATGTGTATATGACACACCTGGTAATATAGTCCTTGATTTTGCTGTGTTGTTCACAATGCCATGTAAAGTTGACAGTCCTCTGGGTGGAGGAGTAAATCTGGGCTTGCCTTGGTTTTCATAATCAAAACATGTTATAACACTTTTTATTTTAGCTATTTTTTAAAAAGCCTGAATCATTATTTTTCTAAGTAGCTTTACCATCAATGGTGGTATTTGTAGTATGAAACTCTGTATCCCTCAAATGATTATTCTACATGAAACTCTAACTGAAAATATGGTCTTTTAGACTGAGTTACCAATGCACAGATTGACCATTTAAAGAAATAGGCTTATGGGGAAGGAAAGAAGTAAAAGAGTAATAAACGCCTGGAGCTACAAAATGCCTTATTCTGTATACCTTCAAAAGATGGCACCCAGTAGATGTTCTTAGTGAGAAACCAGCACCTTATCTGGTATCTGGTATCCTTTGTGTCTGTATCCCAGTCCTCAAACTAACAGGGCTGTTCTGACCGTCTGTGAGGATGCGTTTCACAGCTGGATCTCACCTCAATATTGGACCAAACTGAGGGCTAAGTGTAAACAAGTATAACCTTTCACACACTCCAGATCAAGATCTCATTCCTGCTGGAAGGCAGGGGAAAAAAAAAAAAAGCCAGATAGTGTAACCCTCTATTATTCCACTTAGTCCAAGCGGAATACTTCCTTTTACAATATTGGAGTAAAAAGTTTTCCGGCTTGTAAGACTGGCTGCCAAGCTGCTGATTTTAGGGTGGCAGTTTAATAGAGTTCCTTGCACTCACAACAGGCTAGGTGGGAAATTGCAGAAGAGCACAGAGGAAACTCTCACAATATACTTCCCCCTATTATTTCTCAGCCTATTTTGAAATTAGGAAATCATATGGAAACAGCAGGAGAATTTCTAGCCTTGCACTATTTCCTTCCCCTGTGATCATGAAGTTTTATTGCTGCATGAGTCCTGCTGCCTACCATTTCAGAGGAGCTCAGCAAGAGGTAAGGTTTTTCTAAGTGTGGGTGGTCGTGTCTGTGTATTCAGCAGAAGAAATAGGGTTATTCAGCTTGAAAAAAGATGGCTCAAGATGAAGTATGGAAGAATAATTTTCAAAGGGGAAATAATGAAGAAGTAATAAAAGCCCCCAGGGAATTCATTCTTTTTTTTTTTTTTTTTTTTTTTTTTCCTTCCCGTTTGGTAATTGCCACTGAAGAGCCTGGCACTGAAATGACATCATTAAGTTAAGGTATCTCACTCATACACTTGTGGGGAAAATTGTATTAAATGAAAAGAAATTTCCCCAGGACTCAGCCTATTGCATTGGAAAGCTCTTCTACTGGTGAAAAACAGCTACATACAGAAAGATGATCTGCTTGCTGATGCAGGCAGAAGTATAAACATTTTTCAATAATTTGGGATTTTAAATTTCTAGTATTTTACTATTATTTGTAGGTGCAGATACTCACAGTCATATCCACCTTTATGAGTGCATTAACATCATTTGTGTCAGAGCACATTACTCCTTTTTCAGAAGGCATGTACAAATGAGTTTCCTGGAAGACAATTTCACCAGCCCTTAAACTTTGCTTTTAAGCAAAGAGTGCATAGGGAAAAAATGTTGACTACTGAATCTTAGCAAGATACTGCTCATAAAAAAAGCAGCAAAGGAATACTCACACATACCATGCAGTGGGTAATGTTGACCCATAAGAAAAATCTTTCAAGAACTTCATATGATTAGAGAAATACAAATTTTTTTCAGCAAATTGGTGATAACTAACTGTTCCACTCAGTAGAGCTAATATTCTCCATTCTATCCCATAGGTATATCACAGAAAGTCATAATGGCAGAATCCTGTTAATTTTCCTTACAATATTTGATATTCCTACATGCAGTTCAGGTATACATGCTACAGCATGCCATAGTACAAGAAAGTGTTAGGATATAATCACCGTTCTGCATCTGCAAGTAACCTCTCTGAAGATCACGAGCAAAGGAGCACCTCCAAATACTATTCTACACTTGAACATTTTTTTTCCTGAGAGTATTTAACTAAAATTCAACTAATAAAAAAGAAAACACTGCTATTTTCACATATTTATGTATTTATTTGCTTATAGTCTTGTAAAGTTGCTACACATAGAGATATCCTTGTATGATCAAGCAGACAGCTATTAACTACTCTAAATTCTAATCACTTACATCCTAGTTTCAGAACTTGAAAAATAGTTCCAGTTTCTTCAGGTAATTAAGTTAATGTTGGAAGGACAAATCTGAAAAATACTGGCATGGAAACCTAGCCTTTTTTTAATGGAGCAGCATTTTTATTACAAAAGTTATACTAGCAACTTCATAACTAAAGGCAAATTTCTCTCCCTTGAGCACCTGGATGCTACAAGCTTTTGTTTTAGTTTTGGTCCTCATTTCCTCCCCTCATGCTGGTTTGCAGCCTGCTGTGGGAGATGAGGGATATTGGAGTGTTCTTGAAAGCAGAAAAAAAATCTGCTCCTCTGATTTGAATTTACAAAGCAAAATGCTCTTCTCTTCAAGCTCAGCTCTGTGCTTTGTGTACTTTCATATGGTTAGAGCTGGATTAATTTATTTTCTACACTTTCTGTTATCTCTTCTCACTCTGGGGCTGTCACATCTCTTGCTCAGACAGGCATGGGAAGGGAGAACTTATCATTGCATTTAGATGGAATTTGAGGAAATATTTTGTCAAATCTATTGCCCTGCATCATACTTATCTTCATGATTCATGAGTTTCACATTACTATTCTTCCATGGCCAGGTAGGGAGGGACCTCTAGAATTGTACCTATGATTTGCCCTGTTACCCAGAATAATTGGCTGCTAACAGAAGAGCCTAAATTGCTTCCTTTTTCAAGTGAAACATCTCACACACATCTCTGCTCCCCCTCTGAGCCCTCCAAAGGAGGATAGTGTTGCTGTTCCCTACCATACTGTAAGTTAGCATCTCCCTTGAACAAGATTTTTGGTTGAGATTTCCCCTTTTGTTCTTTACGACACCCTTTCTCCATCTCTGGACAGAGGGGATGTCAGATCAGGAAAGAGCAAAGGCAGAGGAGCCAGTACTCTCAGTGACTTTTGGGTGGTAGAAAATAGAAGTGTGCAACCCGTTTGAAGGTTGGCACACTGTGTCCTGGCCTCAGCTTTTCAGGAGTGACTGCTGGGTACAGCCACAGTCCTGCCTTTCTCTCCAGCAGCACAGTGCCATTACCCAGTGCAGCAGTGAGCCCACATAGATGGGATGCATACAAACTACTTATTGGCTGTCTGTCAGGAGCATCACCAAATAGTCTCCCTTTCCCCAAATAAAAGCAGATCTGGATTGCAGAGCTGGCAAGAAAAACAAATAGAAACCCTGTTTTAAGTGAAAACACTGCCAGATGCCATGAGTAGCACAGAGAACCAGCATCAGACGGATACTGGGGAAGAGGAGCTTAATAGTTTTAATAGCAGCTTTCTTACTTCTGGCTGTTTATGAGAGCAGCTAAGCTAAAAAAGCCTTCCCTTCTTTTTTTTTTCTCTGTTATAGAGCAATGCATACTCTGTGCTGAATGCCTTGGTGTAATGCTTCTTTTCCTTCTATCAGCTTGATGCAGAAATCTAAATATCACTGAGCAGGCTGGGGTTTGGGCCAGTTTTAATGAGATAATACCTCATAAGGGATTGATCCCAGATACGTTTAAGGGGCCTCACAGCTACTGCTTTGCAATGCACTGCAGATTCCTCAGCCTAGGAAAAAAACCAGAAGATTAGTGAGATGTATGAAGAAATGCAGACTACAAACTCTTAGTTTCCAGGACATTTCATGCCCTGTGGATTGCAGACTCTTGTACCAAGCTTATGCACTCATTTATTTTTTTTTGTCTGCCAAGCATGGATGACAAAATTTGACAGGCAGTATGCTTACTTATCTGTTTTTTGCAAAGTAATGCTTTTGCACATTTTTCTTCATTATAAGCTCTGAACAAGTGAGGTGCAAAGTTCCACTTAAATAGCTTCTGCATGCAAACAGCAGCATCATAAAGCCAAGTTGTAGGAGAAAATACAATGGGAAATCGAATTTTAAAAGCAGTACAGCAGGAACAGGGAAAAATATATTTCCTTAAGAGTTATTTATCCTTTTCAAATAGTTCACTTTGTGCCATGACAGGAACGGAATGTATTCCATGGTACAAAATTGTTTCCTGGGAATGAAAAAGTGATTGACACCTAAGTTTGAATTATTGTGAATATATGGAAAAAATGGGATTTTACACATTGACAAAGCCAATAAGAGGTTTGAAAAGCATGTTTATATTGGGAGAATTTTAGTACAGAACAGTCTAGTTTTTAAGAGCAAAATAGTCTTCATGCAACAGGCTCTAGTTGTGAATGAAGTGCCATTCAACAATAAGGAACTGCTTTAACAGCTCAGTTATTGATGATGCTGAGTAAGGAGCCTGTGGATTTAAAGTCTTCATTTGCTTTGTCACTGGAAGTAGGGAATCAGCCATACTAGACAAACCAAAGATTTCTGATAAACCCGCACTGGAAGTGATGCATTTCTGATTACGATGATATTTCTGTTAGACAAGTGAAGGGCCAAGTACTGAAACCCTTCCTCCGCTGTAATTCCTTTATTAGTCAGTCCTGTACTGCTTCCATCCAGTTGAGCGTTTCCTGACAAAAGAAGAGCTGTTTTCTGCCTCACACCCCCCGTAGTCCTGGCACCTCTGGGAGATTGGTGTGCACCCCTGCCATGGCTGGGCATTCCAGAGCTGTTCACTCACCCATGTCTTTGACTAACACCTCTGCAGTGGAAGCAGTGTATGGGTAAGTGGAACAAAGTAACTGAACAGCACAGAGTCCTGCCTCTAGTTTTCTCAAATGCAAATGGAAACTACTTTGTGTAAAGGATGAAACAAACTGCTCTCTGTCAGACACATCCAAAGGAAAATCAGGAGCTCATATTGTCAGAGCATTGTTTGACCAGAAGGTTGGCCTTTCACAGTCACAGCACTTGGGCTGAATTATCATTCTGTATTCCAATTGCCTGCCTCTATTGTCTGGATACTATGAAACAAATTATTCTATTCCACCTCTCTGCAGAAAAAGATAGGTATAGGCTTTCATAGCCTGGAAGAAAATATTTTTACTGGGCCATTCCTGATAAATATTTTTACACAATTACCTTGCCTTCCAACCGCCAGAGTACCTTAAAATCTTCAAGAATAAAGTGACCATTAGGAGGCATTAGCCAAGAAGTGAGAACCCTAATTATTTCTTCAAGTAAGCAAGAAATGAAAGGAGCTGAGTTTCTGAAGGGTTGTCACCTTTGCAGTCATTTCAATAGACCTTTTCTACCCTTACCTATACCAGATGAAGTGGAACAATAAATGTAATGCACTTAGTAGCATTAGTCCTACTGTTTTGTTTTCTTCTTTAAAGAAAAGCTTACTTGATCTCCCAGTGGCCTCAGTCAGTGAAGAAGCATTGAGACTGTAGGCTGGTTACTGTAAAATATCTGTTGCATGTGCAATAAAACCCGGATGTTCATATGGCCTCCAACTGGTCTCTACCCAACCGAGAAACAATTGGGTTCTGTTGCTTCTTAGATAAAAGAGTATCAAAACCAATCTGACTTGAAGAGATAGGCCTGGTTTCTTTTACACTGAAGTGTACACAGTTTTATGACTCAGTAGGAGAGTAGCTGGATGCTTTTATTCTCTAGGGTGAATAATGTCCCTCCCTACTTTGGTATGACTTGATTTGTTGTGTCCCTGTCTGCTACGTGTCAGTTCTGCAGAGGAAGGCAATATTCCTCTGCAGAGGCACCACTGTCTTCCCAACAGACCTGTCACATCCAGAGGGGCGTTCAGAGCACGAGGTGCTGCAAACCAGGCAGTAGCTCTCACATACAGCACACTCTGCATCCTGGCTGCTTCATTACCAATATACATGTTTGTTCTATGAACTGCTTGATCTGTTACCTATCAATTTCTTGCCTTGGTAAATTAGACAGCTTTTTAAAAAGCATCTATATTCATGTGCAATGTGTGGATGATTCTTTTCCCTTCTTCTTTGTGTATGTATGGTCTATGCCCATCACAACAAGCCTTTGGGGAATATTATAGGATTAGAATCTCCTGAAAACTGATAGTTTAGTACTTACCAGGAATAAATGAATCAAACCAATTTTCTTTCATTTTTACTTTCAGGCAGATGATTTTGTAGGACAGGGCTCTTTAATTGAATGTCTAAGCACTGTGAGATAAACACAAATTTTGTTTCTCTGCAGAAAGATAATATATAACAGAAAAGATGAGAGTACAGTAATACTGCCCATTATATAGATATCTTTCTAGCTCACACTGAATCTCTGCATCAGTCAGGGTTTTTAACACAAATGAAAGCGTATTACCCTCAGAGGGTACCAGTTAGAAGTACATGTTCCCTAATTAGCACTTTGATGTAGCTTTGTCCAGGTAACATACATAGCTTTAATCATAGCAAGCCATTGTCTGTGATGGTCAGCAAATCCCTAGGTCATCTTTTCATCTTACAGTCTGATGTCTCAAAGATAAATGTCTAGAAAGACTTTCTTTTAACACCTGCTTACTAGCAGGTGGGAGGCTCACCTTGATCCCTAAGATGCACAAATTGCTAGGAACAAAGACCCAATAATAATGTAAAATCTTCTCCCAAATGCATCTATTTCTCTGATATTTTCTGGCTTATCAGCAAGTTTTTTGACAGAAAAAGTAAAAGTGCAATTTTATTTAGAAAGAGTGGTAGCAGACCAGGTCTCAACTTCTTCTGAAAGTCTGTCAAAAGCAAAAATATTATAAATTCATCATACATTAATCATATATACCCACTAGGGAATTTGTTGTTTCTGGCTTTATCTGTCATAGGGAAAGTCACACAACTCAAATGATTCAATTTATTTGAGTATTATAACTAATCAAACACAGTTTGTGACTCCATGGTTCGTGATGCATTCAGACTGACGCAGAAGATGCTTGAAGGGAGCAAGCTGGGTCTGTACCTGAGCTTGGCTAAGGACTAGGACTCCCCATCTGCTTCCTTCTGCATTGCACAGGACACTTTTGGGGTTCTGAGACCTTTATGCAGGCTGTGTGAAGGCTTGATTTCACTGGGCTGGTCGTGGTGAGGTTACTGCAGGACAGATCTGTTGGCTTGGAATTATTAACAGGATTTGGGAAAGTAAAATTGATCATGGAGTATCAGCTAAAGGATTTGAATCCAAAACGTTCTGAAGCATAGAAGAAACACAGGGGATAGTGCAAGGTTGAATATTGTTAGCACAAATCTGTTCTGACGAACATGGTCAATAGTTTGCTTTTCACAATTCAGTTAACATTTATTTCAAGGCTGAGAGGAAAACACTATTGAAATTTCCAGCCCACTCAGACACTGGGCTCAGGAGAAATTTTGCTAGGACCAAAATATAATGAAATCTGTGTAGCAGAGTCTTTTTCTTTAGAGGCAGCAAGTGAGGCAGTGGGCACTCCTGACCCTCCTTGCCTCCCTGCCCCGGGCCAGTGGCGCAGCACTGACGGAGCAGCAACCCTGGACGCAGATGCCAAGAGTCGGCTGAGTGTGATGTGTGTCAGAGGGGGCCCAGAAGGTCCCGTTCAGCACAGCAATTACCCAGCGGGGACTGCGAGCCCAGAGGGATGCCAGAGGACGGGCAGGGGAGCAATGCGGCGCCGGCTTGGTGTGGGATGCGCTCGGGAACCGGCAGAGGAGGCGAGGCGGGGACGCGGCCGCTCCTGCAGCAGGGGGGACCCGGGGAGGGCAACAGTGCCGGCAGCACAGGGAGGAAGGGGCGAGACGGCACAATGGCTGTGACAAATAAGCAGCAAGCGCAGATCACACAGAGAGGAGAGGAGAGGAAGGAGGAGGGCGGGGGCGGCCGGGGCAGGGAGCTTCCGACAGCGCCGCGGGCAGCCGCCCCAGCCCGGCACGGCGCAGCAGCCGGCACAGGGCCACAAGCCAGGAGCTCATTAGTGGCTGCTGCAGGGAGCACCACAGCCACGGAAAGGCCGCTCTCCACGTGGGATCCGATCCAGCCCTCAGCGCGGGCAGCCCAGAGATCCCTGTTCATCTCTGTGGGCTCCCGACGGGGCGTGGACACCCGTGGGGCAGAGCAGCCGCGCCTGACTGTGACCGATCCCTCCGGCAGCTGGACAATACACGCCAAACCACTTTTTAAATTGTCTGTGCTTCTAGTGCCTGTGCTGCTCCTGCTCTGAGAGGTGATTCATTCCCTGAGCAGAGAGTTCCTGCCGGGCTCCGCAGGCGGCCACCCTGCACTGCCGTCCGTGCCTCCCTGCCCCTGGCAGTGTCACAGCTCCCAGGGACTCCTGTCCTTTCTCCTCTCTTCCCTTTACTGTTGTGCGTACCGCAGCAAGGACTCCTTTTAATCTTCTATCCTCCACCATACAAACCTGGATTGCTTCTCCGGTCCCTGGATAATCAAGATATTTCAACAGCTGTCAGTTTCTGGCAGAGGCCTGTTCTACCATTTTTTTTTCCCACAACATATTTTTCATAGCTGGTTGGAAATATGCAATATTTTGTCATAAAACTAGTCTCATTTAAGGCATTTGAATATTTTTTTCTCTGCTTTACAGTTACCTTGCTCTGTCTTACAGTTTGGAGATTTTTTTCCAGTTTTGAGTTTTTCCAGTTTCTGTTGTTCATCAGTTTTGCATTTGCTGTTAGAGCTTTCTCTGCCACTAACGCCACTTCTGTAATGTTTTTTAAACTTGTGGCTATTTAATGGATATTCTCTCCGTTTTTTTCTTTATCCTCAGACTCATTACCTTACATACTTTGAAACTTAAAAGCTATGTATCTGTCTCCAGATCCTAGACTATATATTCTGAATTTTGTTGCCCTCCTTCTTTGTTTTGACTGCACCTTCACTTTGCATCATCAACAAGTGTAATCCACTTACTGCATCTTCTTTCTTCCAGGTCATTGATATATAAAGTGAAGAAAATTGATCCTCACACTAATCCTTGTGACTCTCTTTTAGTCACATCCTTACATGTTAAACTGTTAGCATACATGGTTACCTCTTAAAAAAATATTTAAGCTAGTTCATGGCTTATTGAAATTAGATATCCCAAGAAGGCTGACACTGCAAATACAGAGAAATAGAATAGGAAGAAAGGGGGCGTCTCTGAAAGTCACTGGTTTTTCCCTGTGGGGCTGGAGTTGACTAGGGGTCTCCAGATCTGTGGCTGCAGGCACCTCCTCAACCAAGGGCAAACTGGCTGTGAGCTGAAGGGGCTGATGAAGGATATGTTCTGGGGCTGCCAGCAGCCACTGACAGACTTGCATCAACTTGGTGAGTCCCAATGTGAGTGGCCCCATGAGCAATTTCCTCTTTCGAATGTTCTTGATCTTGTTTTGAAGCTCCCGGAGGTTTAAAGCTGTCTCCTCATCCCCATCTCTGTGATGTGAGAGAGAAGTCTTTGTAGTTTCTAACGGAAAGCTGTCATAGGTGGAAGTTAAAAGGGGATTTCTTTTGCATCCCTTTGCTTCCCGAAGTCAGACATTTAACACAACCTGACTTTTCTACAGAAAAATCTAGTTAAACAGAATGTATGGATTCCAGTTATCAGTATTTTTATTATCCACCCTGAAAAAATCCCATCAGCAGAGTCATAAGCACAAGCTTGCTTTTGTGAATTCATGCTGACTTTTCATAATTAAATCAGAATTTCCCCAAGCCTGATTCTGAGTAGTATTTAAATTTTTTTCCCTACTGCTGCAGTTAGACAAGCACTGCACATTTCTTGCTTCAGATCCTTTCCAGTCACTCCTCCAGAGGAAGAAGATAGCCTGTCTAGTGCACTGGGCTGGGACATGGGAGACCTGGATTTAAACCTAGCTAAGATGAAGGTTCTCTGTGTGAATTTAGGCAACAGACCTAATCTACTCTATGCCCTAAAACCATATTTCTGAGCAGAGATAATAATTTTGTATCATTCAGGAGCCCTGCACAGATAAGTGTGAGATATTGAGATGCATGAAAAAAATAACTATTGCATTATTTACATGAAAATACAGCATTTCTTTATTGAATGACATTGTTTGAAGATGTAATTCCTCAAAGGTGGTGGACATCTAACTACAGTAGGAATTAGACACCTAAACAAATACTTTTGAGGCACCAGGCCCAAGTTTACATCACCAGACTGGCTTTACAGTGAGTCTAGCCTTTTTGAATAGAGCTGGCTGAGTACCAGACACTGCTGTAGCTCCATTGTAACTGAAGATGTCTTTGCAAAGAGGTGCCTGTGGCAGCAGCTGAGCTGAGCAGGGGGCTGCTGGTGGGCACCACACTTTGTTGCGGTACATTTCTACACTCCTTCATGCTGGCTTCTGCTCCCTTCCCACCGGCCTCCAGAGAAGGATGAAGCAAATCCCTTTTCCTTTCAAGCTGGAGACCCACACTACCTTCCTGACTGGTTTTCAGAAAGCTGCACGATACTGTGATAACAAAAAGACTCTGGCTGTAGAAGAAGAAAAGAAAAAAAAAAACAACAAAAGAACTTGTGCCTGCTGTTGTATCACAATCACTCATGCACTCACCCCACAGCTAGCATTCCTCTGGCAGGACATCCTGTCTCCAGTTCCTTCTTACAAACTCCCCCCCCCCCACACACACACACAAAAAGTAAAAAAAAGTTAGATTCCTTCACTAGTAATGCATAACGTTATTATGTCTATTTTGCAGATGGGCTGGTTGAGTTGAGGTAAAATTTTTACTTTTTCAGAGAACACCTGAAGGTGCTCTATTCTTAGAATCCTGGATAATGTCTTGATTCTCAAACTCAAAATTTCATCATGTACAACCAGGAGTGAATTTGTCAAACGTGGGCAAAGGAGACTTTACCTTCCTTATCAGCATCGCTAGCACAGTGTGTATTTCTGATCCTATAATGGGGAAGCAGCTGCAAACTCTGCATATCTCAGATGCATTCAACCCTGCATACATACCCTGCATACATTGCACGGTACACAAGAAATGTTCCTGGTTTTATTCCATTTTGATTTTAATGACGCAATTTTCAACCTGCTACAGAGAGACCAGCTTTTTTACTGAAACACGTGAAGGTGTTGATCAGACAAATGGGTTAAGAAATTATTTGGGTGCTTAAGAACAAAGAATTACTCTGGCTATCATCACAGCCATTCTGAACAGAAACAATTTACCATGGAGGGCTGTGGCTTCAGGAGGAGGATAATGGTAAGTGTTAGTTTTGTTCCCTTTCTGTACAAATGAAGAAATAAAGAGGCTGTAAGTGGATTCATTTGCTGTTCAATTGTCAAGTGGCAGTCAGAACAAAAGAGGACAGCAACAAAGTTCAGACTGAAATGACGAAGAGCCAGAAAAAGAAAGGCAACTTTAAAAAAATCCAAATAGTGTAAGTTTTTTGTCTAGAAACAAAAATAAAAGCAAAGTAAATTTGCTATGCACTCAAAAATCATAAATGTTGAAATGAATTCATACAGTGCACTTACATGCACAGGTGCTGCCGTTATGGATATACATTATAAATCTGCAGGGCACTAAAATGATTACTCTTTCCCCCATGTCTCTGAATGCCATATTTTTCCAGCATGCTGGATCCCATCTGGCCTCAAAGTTCTGTCATTCTTCAGACATTTCAATTTCTTGATTACCTGTCAGGTTATGACCCTCAATTGTTTTTCTTTTTTAATATCTCTTGCTGTTCACTTGGGAGATGTCCATGTGTTTCTGACATCTGTCACCCAACCCCCTCCATGAGCCCCATGACAAAGCACTAATTTTTGTGTTTATTTCAATAGTGTCCTCCCCTCCTTTCAAGAAAAGACCCAGGCTTTCTCCCACAGCACCCATACTGATCATAGTTCTTATATTTGTACTCTGCAATAGTTTACCATAACTGTCTCCAGGTTTTCTGTTGTGAAAGAATGTCCTTTGAATCCAGAAGGATTGCTCTTCAAGGTCACAGCAGAAGGTGTTATGCAGCAACTATTTCCATTGCACTCCTTTAATGGATAAGCTTATTTTCAGTTCCACTGCCAACCAGGACTATATCCCATCCCTTGATCTTCCTATGAGGAGGAATTCTTCAATTTCCATTCATTTTGAAAGCAAAGGCATGATTCATTGTTTTGAAAAGTAAATGGTGTTGTTGCTGGGAGAATCCAATTGCAAATTTAAAATCTGGATCCTTATTTTCACCTTCCTTCCCACATTCTTCTAATTTTAATGGCTTAATAGCATAAGAAACATATGAGGAAATTTTTGCCCTAAGTAAATATGCAGCAGGTGTGAACTTTTGATCTGGACTTGTAAGCTAGTCTTCAGTTCCCATTGTGATGACAAAGGATGATTCAGAATCCCAGATTTAACTAGTTTTGTGTTGTTTTCTGTGACCATAACCATCCTAAGTACTTGGTTCTTTGTGTGGAGCCTGAAGATCAAGTTGAACTTCTGTTGCTTCTGGGTCAAGGGTGGGAACCCTTCAGTGAAGTTCAGAACAGAGAGACCCAATGGAAAGGACAAAGGAAAGACAGTAGACTCTGTTGTGTAGCTGCCAAGTCTCCCATTTCACAGCTAAATGAACTTTCCTCTCACCAAAAGAGAGGATTTTTTTCCCCCACTCTGATCTTGTTGGGTCTTAATTTCATCCTGTCTTAATCCTAACAGATTACATCAATATCCAGGGCCTGTATATGATATGGACAACATGGTTTTTCCAGTGCATGATCTGTACACAGCAATGCGTCTCTCCCTGTTAGAATCTTGTTGGGGAATACTTAATGGTAGACTTTGAACAAATTCAAGCACAGCCTCAGTGACAGACTGCTTATGATAGCCAAGGTGGAAGGGACTGTGAACACCTGCAAAACCTTTGTCTCTTAAGGAACTTTATTGGCACAAATGCAAACAAATAACACTTTTTTGACAATCACTGTTTTGGACTTAAATGCCCAAGTCCCACAGAAATCACCTTTTGGATATTTAAGAAATTTGGCAGGATTTCGGATGAATAGTGGTTTTATTTGTACAGCTGAAGAATAGTGTTGCCTAACACTATAAAATTATAATGTAAAAATATATGAGCCATAAAGCTCACTTTCACTGTGCTTGTTTCCACTTCTTTCACTGAAGCGATATTTTTCTTCTTATCCTTCACTTATGTCATTAATACATAAAATTGCATTTTATACTAAAATCATTTGAATCTATTCATAATCAGGAGCTTAAAAGCAGCAGATGAAAGTGAGAGATAGGAGTCAGCTTTTTAGGAAATTAAAGAATTTACTTCATTTGCAAATGACCATGGTGCTTATAGAAATAACCCCTGCTTAAAGGATTAGCATTACAAGTATGACCAGGCCACAGTTGCCCTGGAAGTGAACTTGGATTGCAGTAGGGTCATGTCTGAGCGAGAATTAGTTTTTGCCAAAATTGTGCCCTCAGAGGATTACGTGTTACTCTCAAGAGGCCAATCCAGACAAAGATTAAATCCACACATTGAAACAATGGTGCAGTTTGTATTGTTCAGGACATTGAGGGTTCTGGAAAAGATACAACCATTTACATTATTCAATATACATTTTATTTGATAGTGTGATTGTCAGGCAGTAGTTAGAAGAGTAAAAAGGCTGATGAGCAGTTGCTTGATGAGCAGTAGGCATCAGACTGCATACTTTAAGTGGGGATAATTTGGAAATACTGATATTTCTTTGGACTGAAGCCTATAATAATGAAGTGTACAGGATACTGCTTTAGTTATCTCATTATCTTACAACCCCAAGCAACTTTTTGACATATTATATTGATTAAAGCAAGAGAAAGTTGGGCATTTCAGCATAATTTATGCAAACTCAAACCAATAATTAGAACAGCTAATTAGCTATTGGTATCTGATTTTGTATTAATCAGGAACTAAGATAACAGAAACAATACACACAAGTCTTGTTTGGTAATAAGGAGTTTGGTTTCTCCAGCCTAGCAGTGATCATTAATTTTGCTGTGTTTTGATTTAGTGTTTGTGTTAATATATTCCAGTATGTCTGAGGATATGAAAGTAACACCTGGTGTGCTCTGTGCAAATGCTTCTCTGCTTCAGGAGAAAAGCCAAAGGGGAAATGCATCTAAACCTAGAGCATCATTATAAACAGTCTGGTGGGAATAAATGCCCATAGTTTCTAATGTTAAAAACAAGCACATGGAAATATGTGGTTCTGTTTGTATGTTTGTGTATATGTAAAAAGAGTGCAGGGGGTAGTGCAGAAAGAGCATTTATGCTGAGAAGGTTGTTTGATGTCTATTTGTACAGTGCAAATGGTTGTACATGCAGGTTTTTGTTTACATCTATGTTCAGTCTATGTTTGCAATTACTTAGTGGAGGCAGTAAGCCCAATTAAGAAAAACCCCTCTGTGCTCAGAGTTTTAATTTTGCTGATATCCCAAGACTGTCAAAGGTAGATATTCCATGTAGATTTGAGCTTGCCAGCACGGAGCTGTGCTAGACTGGAATGAAAATAAAGACACTTCCCCACCTTTTATTTCCTCATCTTCAAAACAGTCTCTTCTCTCTCTGGTAACACTGCTCTTCTACTTATGCAGGACTGGGATCTGGTAACTCACGTAGTTATCTTATTACATGTTTGAAAAAAAAAGGCTTCAAGAATAACAGGCAGGTTCACTGACCATGAGACACAAAAACAGAACAATGTTCACACCAAGCCAAGGTGCTGATTGCTGAAGAAATGTGCCATTTACTTGGTCAACTTTAGCACAGACAGAAGTATCTACTTTTTAATTTCAGTACATAAATGCATCAATGTCCTTTGAAGACAGCTTTTATTCTATTACGGCTTTTCGAGAAAGGTTGGTAGCTGAACCAGCCCCTTTATCAGATGGCATTTCCCACTGGTATAATACCTAAAGATGAAAACAAAATTAATCTGGCTCTATCATTCACGTTATTAAACTCATCTTTAAAATAGGACACTGGAGCCTACCTTTATGTGACAGAAAGCCAGAAAGATTTGTTCAGATACCTCCCATATATCTTACATTTAATAGTGTAAGATAGGCAAAAGTACCTTCTTTCTTACATCCATCTACCCCATGTGCATTTGCTTCTCACTCTTTGTACTTTTATATATTATTAGGAACCCTTACAAGCATTCTAGAATTATTAGCGCATGGAAACTGGAGCTTATTATAGCCAATGTATCTCTAGATCAGCATAGCAGCTCTGGTTCAATGAGATGTGGTGAAGCTTCCACAGGAATTTTCTAGCCTGTGAGGTGAGTGTAGTGGTCAGTGGAGCTGAAGGGATAGCTACATCAGCTAATTTACACAATGCCAAATGCATTTTTGCAGCTGTACTGGAAGAAAATGAAAATCCTACCCTCTCACAAGCCTTCCTGAAGGCAGTATGAGAAAATGATTACATGCATAATAAGCCCATGAAATCTCAAATCTCAGCTTTGGGCTGTTCAGACCTGGGATTTTGACTCATGCCTACCTCTATATAAAACCTGAAAATCTAAGAAGAGTTTAGCCTATAGCAGGAATTCCTTCTACTCCTTGAGATGCTTTGTCTGCTGCCCACCCTCCCCTTCCTTTCCCTCTCCC
>VZRZ01001142.1:431040-446840 GCA_013398175.1 Climacteris rufus
CCACCCACCCACACAGAGCAAAGCAAAGCTAGTCAAAAGAGAAAGAATGTGAGAATGTCTACAAAAAGTCGGGTTAAATATCTGCCTTGCCTAGTTAGCATTTCACCAAGGGGTGGCCAATGGCTGATGGCCAAGAGAGATTAAAATATTAGACAAAAGTGAGTAATCAGCCTTTTCTTCACAGAAGGGGTGATTAGACATTGGAATGGGCTGTGCAGGGAGGTGGTGGAGTCACCGTCCCTGGAGGTGTTTAAGGAAAGAGTGGACACGGCACTCAGTGGTGGTGTTTGGTCATAGGTTGGATGATCTCAGAGATCTTTTCCAACCTAAATGATTCTGTGATTCTGTGATTCTGTGATGTAGTTATGCTTCCCTAGTACATTTTTCAACTCTCCAGCAACCTGTAGGTCAGGGCAGTCCTGAACCAAAGAAGATGTCATCCTTCTTGATAGGTCTTGATGTTGTCTAGTAAGCTTTCCTAAAAACTTTTCTAGGCCCAGAAATATCTGGTACCCACAGCAGCCTACAACTCTGCATTCCATAGGTCACCCATGTGTTACAAGAAGGATCTGATTCGCTGGGTTCGTGCACTGTCAAGTTGCTTTGCACATACACTAAAATTCAGACTCCTGATCTCCTGCAGGTGTGAGGAATGCAAAGAGTCCCATTCGTTCTTAAGACACCCTGTCTAGGGGACTGGATTGGTGATGAATTCATTGCCATCATTGTTGCTGCAGAAGAGTTTTTGAGAAACAAAACCCTCAAAAGTTAAAAGAAATGAACTTTAAGGGGATACTCAGGTGATTACCAGCCAGGTTACAGTGGCAGATGGATAACTGCGATGCAAAAGCAGAAGTTGCTTTTGGGCACCTCTCTTTCCCAGTACCATCTAGTCAGGTCTTCATAAGTTTCGACAGGTGAAAGCTTGTTTGAAGTCCTCTACTCAGACCTGGTATAGTTCAAATGACACTGGTGGAGGAATGTGGAGGGCAATAAGGGAGAGACAGCTGCTCCTGTAGAGTCTCCAAATGTTACTCAGCACCACAGAAACATGCCTGGGGAGAGTGTTGCAACTACAGAAGCAACTTACACATCTCCCCAAAGTCACTTCTAGCCCACACAGCCCCTGCAGAGGCTGGGATGGGAAATGCTACATTGTCCCCAAGGAAAATGCAGTAGTGGCATGTGGAAAGATTGTGGTTAATTTCCACAGCCACAACTTTCAACCTTTGAATTTGAGTTGATGGATCAGTGCCCAGGTTTTTCTGCAGGATGAACCCAAGCTCATCTCAGCTTCTGTTTCTGATAGGTTTATGTTTATGTTCAAGGTGCCCCATACAGGCTTATAATATGTTGGACCACCTTTTGAGTTGCACATATCTGTGTTCACAAGATGTTACTTTCGGCACCACATTCAGTGCCCTGGGCTAACGGAGAGGATCAGAGGAGAAGAGAGCTCAGTCCAGCTCTGTAGTTCCACACACCTTGACAACAACGACCATTGCCTGGATTACCCAGTGGCATCTCCCCAGCAACCCACCAACTTGTAAGAATTGCAATATACCAACCTTACCCTGGGGGAGTCCATCACTGTAACTGTGAGTTGTGGGGTTCATGTGCACTGCACTCAGTTCTGACATCAGCTGTGAGAGACCCAACTGCTATGAATGTGTTGCTTTTTCTTTTTTTTCTTTTTTTTTTCTTTGGGTGGGGGAAAAAAATAATACTTCTCATGAATACTTGTAGAGGATGACTACAAAGAAGTTATTCATGAGATTAGATTTATTTTCATTCCACTAAAATATGTGTGCCCTTTTTTATCTTGCAGTACTTGTTCAGTGTTGGAAGCAACCAATCAAACCACAAATTTGGCTTTATTTTTAAATTACAACCAAAGCCATAAACCCAAACAAGGCAGAATTACAAGTAAACCAGCCAGTTCCTCTCATCTGCTATGGACCTTTGCAGCAAACTGTTTTACAGTACCTATTCTTCCTCATAACCATATCCTTTTTCTCCAGGGGATCATTTTAAGCTTTAGAAACTGCAGAAGCCATCCTAAAGCCATTTTTCCTGAAGGGAGTACTTAAATGGAAAAGAACCCTCTTCCCTTGATTTAGAGTGTGTAAAATGCTATCCTGATCCTACCAGGCTGAAAGCTGCAGTCCTCATTCTTTCCCCAAACTTTTGCATCTGCAAAGGGACCATTGAATGCAAAAAGGCAGGGAAGGAGCTTAGCAGCACGCCCATGTGTTTTGCATTGTAAGAAGGGGCCTAAGAAACCATTTTCCTTCCACTTTTCAGAGAAACCTCCCTTTTATTACAGAAAGCTTAATCTGCTGGGATGAAAATTACAACCCACTGAAAATCCACTTAGAATCTAGAGACAATCCCATTTTCAGACACTGAATATTTTCAGTTACTTTTAAACTTTTCTCCTTTTTTTTTGTTTTTGTTTTTGTTGTGTTATAATGCCCTGTCTCCTGGTTTCTTCCCATTAAAAAAAAATCAGCATTGACAGCATACCACAAATGAGCCTGTACTCCATATATATCCTTTCTGGTGGGAAGTAGTAAATATGATGAGAGAGAAAAATTGTTCCTGGGAGATTTTCAACCTAATTTCATAGACTTAAGATATCTGATTGTCCTGGGAACTCCATGCTTGCAGCTCCCATTAATTTCAGTAGCAGGTGTCTAAATATCTCTCATACCCAGAGGTTCACATATTTGTAGGAGGATGTAGATAAGGTTTGGATAAGCATATAACAATTCTCAGGTTAAACAAAGCAAAACTCCTTGCCTCTTGTTGTTCTCTTACTGCTACTTATTGTTGTATATTAAATATGCAGGTGATGAGGATGTACCAAGCTGATCTGAGAGAGAACCAGAGGATGGTTTCTATTTCCAAAAGCACAATGCCCTCTGTGTAGATGTGTGGTGCAATTTGTAAACTCTCTTTGGTCTGAACACAGAAATGTCTTCACTTGGCTTCTCAAATTTTGTGACGAAGGAAAAAGGGAGCAAAGGTCATTGACTGCATCATCTGTTTTCAGAGATTCATTCTCTTAATCTAAGCCATTTTATTCCTTCCCTCACCACTTTTTGGTCCCTGTAGGGAGGAGTATGCCCTATCCCAGGATAAACTTTCTGTGATTCAGAAGAAAGGAAGCCCACAATTCTCAAAAAGTACATGACTCATGCTTCCAAGGAGATGTTTTGCTATTAATGTAGCGCACTTGTAGCGTAGTGATTTAAAGACAACTGCAGTGAGAGGACAGTGGCACGACTCTTCTCTGAAAAGTCAATTGCTGCTGAGCTGGTGACACACACATACACACACAAATTTGCTTCGTTTTCATCTGGTGGTTTTGACTGAGCAAATAGCTGTGAAGTGACAAATCATCCTCAGTGCCTTAGCCTCACTGCAAGGAGACCTCTGTGTTACAGCTCAGTCCCAAAGCTGCCTTTGACCCTGCTCAGAGTGTGGCCCATGGAGTGCATGCCCAAGGCACAGAAATGGTGCTTAGCCATAGTCACAGCTCCGCAGTCGTTCACCCTCATATGGCTGTGGTTGACTTAAGGAGCTGACAGGGACAGTCTGGCCAAGTGGGAGGATGAGTCCTTTTTACTTTCTGCCCAGCAAAAGAATTCGTGATGCTCACGTCCATCTCGTCTATGACTTGTCCAGTTACAGCCCTTGACAAGCCAGGACCAAAGGGAAGGTCCTTAATGCTTCTGAGATTAAAACGTTACCACTGCTTTCCTATCAAAGTTTAAATTGCAACTTCAAAATGTGATTCATCCAGTGAACATTACAGCCCTGCTTATATCATTCAAGTGGACCCTGGTGATGCTGCAGCCATTTATTTCTGACGTTAAATATCTGAATAGTTTTGGTTTTTTTTTTAATTAAGTTTGTTTCCTTTCTATTTTGTTAGTAGTTTGCTTTATTCCTCTTAAGAAAGTCTTAAGAACTATCATTAAAATACACTTTCTAACAATACTGGTGTTGGTAAGGGGAGGTAGTATGAAAACATGGTTTTGATAGATGCAAAAGCTATATTTCCACTTTCTTGTTTAAAAAAAAAAATAATACCTTGTAGCTTGCCTAAGAGCTAGATATGTAAGGGCCGATTTTTGGCCCTTTCTTTTGATTATTTATTTTTCCTTGTGATTTTTTTTTTCTCAACTTCTTAACAGTGTTGATACATAGTTGTGATATATTAATGCATTGCCAGATAGACCATTTGGAAAGATAGAATAATATAATGCTGATGATGTAAAATGCTTTAAAGAGAGACATTATTTTAATATTTGTGGTTTTGATCTGGATCTAGGATTGTGTCTCTCCAGATTTCTCTTTTATCTATTCATTGAATGACTTGCCTTCCCACTTCATTAAGACATTCTTAAATTTGCATTAAGTAACCAGAATCAGGCATTAAAGATCATCTAATAAAGGTGTCTTAAAAGTTGGGCAGTTCATGTTCTTGCCCATAAGCCTAACATTGCAAATTTTCTCTGAACTCTATAACTGTGAGATATTACTTAGTTTAAAATAAATAGAAAATCTTAACATGAGCCATGCTTCTGTGAGTGAAAGACATGGAAGACATTTTTGTGCTTTTATGATATGAAAATGTTCTGATTTATTAGATTTTCTTGCCCTTTAACTTCAGATGTATCTTGAATGTCAAGCTTGATTTTTTCATGTTTCATGTGCATTCATTTAGCAATCTCAAATAATTTTCCTGCCTTTCTGTTTAAATTATGCCTTTTAAAAGGTGTCCTTTAGATAAATAGTCTCTGTTAACAGGAACCAAAATTTTACAGACATACTAGTTTGGCTTTTTTCCTCATCAATTTAAATTGCCATATTCCTGACTTCTTTTGAGTTGGATTTTTATAATCTTTTTTAAAGGAGTGAGGATACTCATAGAGATGATACTGAGCTTGTTTTTTACAATGTTCTTACGATTAGTTGATGGACTACAAGGTTGAAATCAATTGTTCCTACAGCAGGTTTTGAGCTCTAGTGTTTTTACCCAGTGGCTAGATCTGTTGCAGATACTCTGTTCTACATTTCAGAGAAAAAAAAAAAAATCATCATTTCAGAGAAAAAAAAATCATAATTTCCCCCTGTGAAGGATTACTGAGTGAGTGAGCTTTCAAATACCAAGCTTGTGGTTTCGACACAAGATGCAAAATGGCTAAGGGATATAAAATTAAGAGTAAGCTGGAAAAGAATGTTTTAATTAGCCTGAGATGTTATTCTGATTTCATTTTACTTTGCAGAAAATAAGTAATAGTGATGGGTGTGGCACTACAGACAGTAGCAAGAAACGAGTGATCTGAAGTCCTCTTTGAAGAAGGATCCCTGGATGACGCACGTCTGCTCAACCCCCACAGACCTGGCTTTGCTGGCTGGACCACTGTACTCGTGTGTTTATATTCACACTAGATCAAAAATCAGAGTAGTAGAAAATCTTGGCTTGAGAAGCTCCAGGTAAATAGGAAAAGGCTGAAATTAGGACAAGAACAGTTTGGTTTTATAGGGCAGATAAAGAAAATCTTTATTTCTAAATTTCTAAAATTATAATTTTTCAGTTATTTCTGCCTATAAAAGTATTAGTTCCTTGTTTTTTGACCTTGTCCTACCCCATGAACTGGATCTTTCACAAAACAGTATCTTCTGCAATGCATGCAGGTTGCTTTTTGAGCCAATATTGGCCTGAGGTTCACACAGGTGAAACTCCATTTTTCTGAAAACATCAGTCCCTGGCTTTGCAATGCAAGTAATAGTTTACCATTGTCATCAAGAACAACAGAAATATAAAACAGTGTTTGAATGAAATCCCACAAATACTCTGATTATTTGACAGCTGTTTCTGTATTTTTTTGAGGATTGTAATTTTCAAGTTAGATTAAATATCAGTATTTTCAAAACATATTTCAAATATAATATATAATACTGGTTGATAAGGAAAGCAGCAACAAATCCTGGCATTAGAACCACTGGCAGTACATTCGTGCTTTTGCTGTACAATGTGTTACACCTCTTAGAAACAGTTCTGCCCAAGGACAGTGCAGCAAAGAATTAAAATTCAAGCACTAGAGGCAGTCTCCTTCTTTCCTCCTGAAGAAATGAAGGAAAACAGAGAAGATGGGAAAATACAGAAAACAAAACAATGAGTGATTTTGCCAGGACTCATACCAAATGTTGCCATGCTTTATCAATGCAGGTTTAACTACTGGTTTCCTGTCTGAAAATCATGATGTGTATAAAAATATACAGTACAATACTCTAGTCGGACCAACAATTACTATTGGCTTCACTGGGACTGCAGATCATGACTCAGGGGGAAAGTGGGCACAGACTCCATGGAATAGACGTGCAAATGCATATGGGGAACTTGTTATATATGGGAGTTACCTCGCATTACACTCTAAGGAAAACATAAGCTTACAAGTTTTTAGTGTTTGCAACACATCTGCAAAATAAATGCCATGTGCTTAAGAATTTTCCAGTGAGAGATGGGAGAAACACTTTGCCTGCAATAAGTATAAGGCACAGGGAATGTGACCAAGGCAGAGTGAATAAATCGATAGGCCCAGTATTCTGCAGAGAAAGCAGAGTCAGCTGAAAGGTGATGTTACACTAGGGCTACATTATTTCTCCCCAGCAATATGTGGGGATGCCAGAGGAGGGATGAACACAAAGAGTCCCTGGGGCAGCTGTGCAGGAGGGAGATGAAAGCCACCTCCCTGCACCCCAGCTGAGGGGAAGGGGTGGGAGAAAGCATCCCAAAGGTGAAGACAGGATTGCTGGAGAGGGGCAGGAGAGACAAAGCTGTCAGAGCTGTCCCTGAGGACCACCGTGCCTTGCCCATGCCCTGCAGTTGGGGTGCCACAGGTTTGGCAGGAGCCCTGTTCTCCCCTCCATGAAAGCACATCTGCCTCCTCAGAGGCATGACCCAGTCTCAGCTGTCCTGAGGCAGTGGCATTTTCCTTGAAAAACACATCTTTATTGCTTTACAAATTCATTATAACAAGGGACTCATGTTCAGAATGAAGGACACACTTATTATTGTCCTGCAGTTTTCAATTAGTAAGTTCACAGCGAACAGTTTTTAAGTACAGTGAATCATGCAAATTTCCATATCACAGCGGCTAATTTATTTGTTTATTGGGGAATAGCAGGTGCCACATGAATCTTTTTTGAAATGAATTCCAAGAAAGGCAGATGACTGTGGTCCAAGCCGCGGGAGGAGGGAGCCGGAGGGACCGGCAGGATAATGTAACGAGGGCTCTGTGCAGTGCAGGGTGTCTAATGTGGAGTATGAACGTGAAATGAGCAAAAGCACAGATCTAATATCCAGGGGACTGATCCTGAAGCACAGCCCTTACTAACAGGGGGATTTCTGTCCAGAACTAACATGACTGCGTCTCCAGGTTGGAATGATAAAATCCAGGTGCTTTCTGTATATGATTGCCAATTACTTCATTCTGTCTTCCACATACAGTTCCAGCTTTTGTTCCCCAGGCAGTTTTCACTGCTGGTTGCAAACACAAGGATCATTAAGTTACAAGCTGGATTTATTTACCGTTTGCAGCTAGATCTGAGAATAGTTGTCTGTTGTACCAGATTTTAATTTCAAGTCTTTCTTATGGGTATATAAGATGTGTTCCTACCTGTTCTTGCAATTTCACACAATTATGCTTTGGACTGAGTTCTGCCTGTAAAGAGCCATAACACAGCTCAGAGAAAGACTCAGACAAGAAAGGCACTGCTGCGTCAGAGGTTTGCAGGACACAGGAATGTTGTGACTTGTGGCATTGCTTCTGTACAGCTCAGACATGGGCACAGCACCCAGACAGTTATGAAGAAAATGCGTCAGGCTGTGGCCATCTCTAGATATTTCCTGAACTCCAGTGGTGCAAAGGCCCTGCCCGGTGTGGATGCAGCTCACTCAGTGTTCATACAGATAATTTGCAGCTCATGTGAATGCCTAATACTGAAGTTGCCACCGTATTTTTTGAACTGGTCTATGTGGAGAAGGAAATCCAGAAGATATTTTCATGACCTTTTCTAAATAATCAACTCCTTAGGCAAGGAGCTGGGCTCCAGATCCATCTCACTGAATTTTAGGCACCTGAGGCTTTTAAGTGGACTGTCCTCAGCTATATCATTGGTGAAGGGAACTTAAGAGGTTTTCTTCACCTCAGGTCTGGTACCTTGATTTCGGTTTTACCTATAGAGGTGGACTAGGAATCCTGAGCTTCAAACAGTGAGATGATCTGAGCTATCCAAAAACTGGGGAGGGGTAGGGGGGTGGTTCTGCAATAGCAGCACCCTTTCCATAGGTGGCAGGTCACTGACTCACCTTTCTGAGTCCTCTTCCAAGTCTTTGTTGTTTTTTTTTTTTTTTTTTTTTTTTTTTTTGTTATTCAGGCTGAGCTATGGGCTAAACAAGTCTGCAAGCTATGCATGTTGGCCATTTTCTAAGATGGAACTAGTCCTCCTTATTGTTGTAGTCATCTGTGCAAATGATAGCCCCTAAATGCTTACACAATGAGGCTGTATTTTAAACTACAATTTAAATGTAAAAGTGACAGGGGGCCTAAGCAGGCTATCCAAGGGAGAGATTGAATGATGTTCTTGATGTTTGAAATGAGATGAAAGAGTCACTGATACGGAGAAGCCCATTTGAGATAATGGCAGCGGAAGAGGAAATGGTTCCTGCAACACGAGAGATGAAAGTGCAAGAGGGAACCACTTACGTAGATGTGAGAGGAATTTGTCTGGTTGTGACTGAAAAAGAAAAGATGCTGAAAAGAAATAACATTGTGAAAGTAGTGAGGGGAAAATTATGATGAACATTTTTTAACAGAGAAATAAACCACTGATTAGAAATAGGCAGGAACGTAACCAGAGTGTAACAGTACTAAAAACTTTCTTGATGCATCTCTTCATACAGGATGGATATCCACAATAAGTGCTAAGATTTAATTAAAAACATATTAAACTGAGTAACTCCTCTGACTGTCCTACATGTGTAATTTTTTTCATGTTTTTTCATTTTGTTTAACCATCCAGAATGGGGAAACTGCATATTCCTGCAATTCAACGAACCTGACTTGAATCTGATGGTTCCCTTTACAACTCATAAAACTCATATGGATAATAAAGAGGATTTCTGACCTTCAACATTAAGATCAGTCTGACTGCTTCCCCCATGTTCAGCCCATCTGTCTTCTTCTGGATCTGTACTTCTCTTCAACAGTGAAAAAACCCTGTAACAGGAATGGGTAAAAGAAAAAAAAAATTAAACTATTTAACCTGCAGAAGACACAACAGTACTAAAATAGTGTCTTTAGATGCGATTTACATTCTTCTGTTTGATGGAATAAAACTCAGATGTCCCAGTGTTTTTACTCAGTGAAGACAGAGTCAGAGCATCATAGCAGACAGAATCTAGGATATCCCAAAATCTAACATCAAAATGTTGGGATTCTTTTTCATATTGAGAGCAACTACTGATTCACAAACACAGAGTCATTGTAGCATTGCTTGCATCAGGAAATTCTGTTCCTTTGAAACAGAAAAGATCTCTCACCTTGGACAATATTCTTCCAACATAATTTCAAATGTTTTAAATAAGAAATAAATAAGTAGCAAAAAAAAAAAAAAGGTGTTTGTTGTGACTTAAGTGATTCTTGCATACTACACTGAGTTCAAATTCTGGCCACAAACACATTTAATATGTAGAGAGTTGTTTGTAACAAAAGCTTTCAGAAACTTGATTTCTGGAAGAAAATCTTACCACTTTCAGCACTCAGGTAGCTTCACCAAAGTCAGTGGAGATATCTTCTTTGTCAAGGTGGACTTTAAATCCTGCTGTGGCAATAAACAAAAATTACATACCCAAGTACTGCTTAAATACCAGCCAGCTCTCAGGGGAAAAGAGAGCATAAAAAATAAGATCAAAAAGAGAGAAGGGGAATGAAATAACCAGAAGGGAGGAAAGGGGAAAAAAAAGATTGATCTAGAGGATAAATAAAGGACATGCTTAATTCAGGGGAGAAGAAAATGTCAGAAAAAGAGACAGAAGGAGAATGACAGGGAGGAATATTTGTGAATGAAAACAATAAAGGAAAACTGAAAGCTTAAAGTAAGAGTGGTGCTGGAAATGCTGAAGAGATAGAGAGAAACAATTCTAAGAGGGAAAGAGGAGAAATACTGGCATGAGCCCTCGGTGGCACTGTGAGGAGAGAGACTTGAAAAAAGCCACAGCTAAACAATAGAGGGATGCCAGACAGAGGCATCAGGGGAGCAGCATGGATTAAATGAGAATCAAATGTAACCATAACAAAGGCTCTGAGATTTAGGCAATGAAAGCATGTTAAGTGGGAAATGTTTTGTGTGTGTTCACGTGTGTTTTCACATACTGGAAAAGATTCTCCCTCCCACACTCCCCTCCACCCCCCAGAAATCCTAAGCACCTCAGTCTCAAAAACAAAAGCCAAGACCACTCAATGTCATTCTGGACTTCAATTACTGTTTGGGGTGTTTTTTTCTACCTTCTTAATTTTCAAACAAGGACCTCTGTGGTTGCTGCCCCTCCTTCACATCCATTTAAAAAAAATTTCTCTTGCTGTGATAGCCACAAAAGAGGTGACAATTGGCAGGCTGCTGCTGTGCTGAAACTGGTGTTTGTCATGCTGACCAGTTTTCTAACTGTTTCCTTGCAATTTCTAGATAGCTCGCTGTACCTGCTTATTGTCTTTTCCCCTGGAAAGGAAGCATTTTAGGATGGGACAGTCTCTGTGCTTGTGCAGCAGCCAGTGAAGAGGAATATTAGCAAAGATTCTCCCATGATTGTGATAGGTCACTTTTGAAAATTTCTGCCTGTGTCTGAGGGATTCAAAATTGGCCTTTCCTTGGTTGAAAGGAGGTATTTAGCTGCAACACTGCATTACTCTTTACACATACTACACCAGAGCTCACTGAAAAGCCTCCAGACCTGAAGGGAGGTTATGGCAGCACCTACACGGACCGATGGCTGTAGCCCAGAGCCCTTATCCTGTGCAGCAGGGGCAGCCGAGCCTCTGTGGCACAGGCTTGTCATGCCAACACGTCAGGCTTCCCACTGTTGTGTAGCCATTGTGGCAGGTGAGTGTGCACAGTTCCTCAAGGTAAGTTTGTGTTGCCCCCGTCACCCACAGAGTACTGCAAGAGCCAAGAGAGCATGGGAAAGAGAAGCCAAAATGCTCGGGTTTTTCTGTGCCTGGAGAAGTAGTAAATCCTCCTCCCTTTGTGCCCATGCTCTTGTGATCAGTGCAGAGTTCAGGAGGGTTCCCCTGGATATGGACCAGCTTTGTCTGCAGGAGAGTGGATTCAACACCCTGATGTCCTCTCAGACCAGGTGGCCGCCAGCTGTCCCACAGCACCACCCTGCTCTACGCTGACAACCGTCGTGTTACTGGCTCAGGGTCTGCACCTATGCCTCTCTGTCAGGCATCTCCTTCCCCAGCCCCTGCACAGCAGATATGCCCTGAACCATGGGAAGCAAGGCACCTGTATGCTGCACCCATCTGATGGGAAAGGCAGCTGCTGGTCCAGCTGGTGAATGAGTCCCTGGAGCGACCTGCTCTGAGCCCCAGCCTCAGCAGTAGCTCAGCACACTCTTCCCCAGGATTTATGAACCTACTTGCTACTCAGTTCTCTTCTGCAGAACAGCACAGAAATACAGCACTACCTACGCTACCTGCCGCTCAGGCAGGTGGTAGGAGAGAGCTCCTAAATATACGTGCAGCACTTTGGGATATTTTAAGATGTTTCTTAAATATTGACTGTTGCTGATGCCTTGTGTAGATTTTGCTTTTCTAAAAAAGAACTGCAGAAAGAATTGAACAGGTCACTTGGGACAGGAAGAGAAGTATGGAACAGGAATACAATTATTTACAGTGTAACTGAGCAGTTTTTTACACAGAGGGTGATAGAAGAACAAAATGAGGAATAGCTTTTATCTTGACATAAGAACAGCTCCTTGGTTCTTGCTAAAGTTTTTATTTTAATACTCTTTTGTAGCATAACCAGGGAAAAGAAACTCTTGAACTACTAAGTGCAACATATGGGGCAAAGAGGGGAGCCCATGTGGATACCATACAGTGTTTCAAGGAGCTAGTGCTCCTCGAGGTACTTCTCAGGTGCCATTCAATGCAGGCTCAGGTTGTGAAATTTGCATCAAAACCTGCAAAGAATCATAAGCTCCCCTAAATCTATTTGTGGCTACATTACTGGGAGATTGCAAGGATGGAGTTATGCAAGTTGATCTGAATTTCCCAAAGGTCTGAGCCATTTCCATGCCAAGAAATTCACATTATTGAGTTTTTAAACAAATGATCATTAATGATGATCTTAATGATCATTGACATTGTTATTGTAGAAGACCCAGAGAAATGTCACCTAGTGCAACTCTTGCTGCTAAGGGGTTAAACACTTTCTTGGCTAAGTCTGCTTGCTGATCTAGCTGAAAGAGAAAAAAGCTACAGGTCAGTCAGTGAGATTGCCCTTCCTTTAGAACTGCCCAGGAAGATTACAATAAGTGTGTAGAGACTAAGCTAGGAATTAGAGACTAGGGAGTGCTGATTTCAGTTCTTTTATGTGCAGCCTTTGGGCTGAAATCCAGGGGTTGTATTGGCATAAACTATTCCAGTAAGAGAGGATATATTACTAGAGCCCACCTAGCCTGGGGGCTTGAGCATCACTGTACCTCAAACTGCTGACACTTGGACAGGAAACTGACAGAAGAAAAGATGGATTGGTCTGATCGGATAAGTAGAGTCATGCCTAAATGATTACATAGGGTAAAAGGGGATCTCGGTAAAAAGGCATTATTAATAATCTTTAGATTTCTCTCTGTGAGATTTTTTTTCCCACTGTCCAGCAAAGAGAGAAAGGGAGATGGTGAAGGCAATGTTGAACATACATTTACAGAAACGGAGCTGCATTTCAGTCAATGCACAGGATAGGAGATTGTATAAAAAGGATCAAATTTGGCAAATGCAAGACTTGATCTAACTGTAGGCCTATTAACAAGGTTTGGAATCTTGGAAAACAGCAATAGAGATGGTTCTCAATCTGCTATTTCTGTGGGTGGGCAGAAGCAGAATAAAGAAAATGCAGATGCTTGTCTGTTCTCAAAGGTAGAGATTAGAACTGTTAGAGCTATGTAATTTACCAGCAACAGAATCTCCTCCTTAGCATTCAGAATGTCTGGTGATGCTGGGCAGCCCGTGTCAGCCACATTTATAACTGAGAGCCAGTGTTTTCTTTTAAAAATGTTTTAATGACCTGTCTGTTTGAGCTTGCAAGCACCCAGCACCCTGTGTCAGCTGGCTGGCACCTGTTCTCACAGAAGTAATAGAAGTAGTATATTACACTTTGGAACAGCAATTGGCTTGTGACAGTGTGACCATGAAGAGCATCACATTCAGCTACAGCCATACTTCAGCTTTTGGTATTAAATAGAGGCAAATACCCACAGTGGATTCATCAACAGAGGTTTGGATAGGAGGAGAGACAGGTGGCTGTGCATTGGTTCAAAACTCAGGTCACAGATGTAGATTGGTAAGGCCTGGAAGTGCCTGTATAAGAGTTCTACAAGAAACTGAATGGTGAATCTGAAAGCAATTCCTTAGGGTTTTCCCAGATGAAGCTGAAGAGAGGGTGCAAAACACTAAGTAGAAATCAAATGGGAAATCTTTCTGGAGAAAACCACCTGGAGGCAGATTGATTTCAAATGTGGCCTTGAAAATCACTCTGAAACCATAGTGGACTGCCTTTAATGCACTGAGACAAGGATCATCTCCCTTCTGTGCTGACCTGTGCTCCAATGCAATTACCTCTCCAGTTGATTGTACAATCCTCTTCCTCACAACTGGGAGCTATTTTCATAGACCTCATTGTTTTAGATAGTTTTAGAAATGATGGTCTATTTCTAATGCAAGAAAGCCCTAACAGTGGCTTCCCTGCTAATGGACTGTAATTACAGGATTGATCCCACATCCCTGGCAACATGAACCCTTCTGTGCTTTCTAAGGCAATAACAGCATAAATCAATGGCCTGCTACAACAAACTTCAGAGGATTCAGGGAGAACAAACCTAGGTATATACCAGGTAAGGCTTGCTAAATGGGGACAACACACCCCTGATTAGCATAGTATCATTAACTTATCTCCGTGGCCATGTGAAGGATTGTCCTTGCACTGCACTTCATTTAACAGCTCGCAAGAAACCGATCATTCTCAAAATGGGCCTTTACACTGGAGAGTGGTGCTATCTGTGTTAGAGGCAACAGCAGGACCTGCAGAAGACATAGAGCAGATGTTGAACAAGATTCTTCCCTTGGGGAAGAATGATCTCTTTCTTACGTGAAGATATAGCACTGGCATGTTATTGGATAGGAGCAAGCATATCACAGCATGGACATTGACTTTTCAGACTCTCATGGATAAAGTGTCTGCAAATCCATGTTATAAAGAGAAACACTTGTCTGTGGAGCAATAAAGAGGAAGCCTTTCAGTATATTCATGAAAAAGGAATAGCTACTTCATACATTCATATTTGAAAGTGAGACATCTGTTATGTTAGCTTACCAAAGCTAAACCTACAAAATATAATACATCAGATTCTTCTCATTCTGTGTGTATTGACAGGAACTGTTAAGCACATTGCATGAAGGCCTTGGTCCTTGTCACAGCTGTTTTATATGCCTGGCCATATACCCCATTGATGTGAGTTCTGACACTGACAGGCAGACTTGGCCTCCTGGCTTGACTTGAGACCTGCCTTATTACTACAGACTTGTCTGCCAATCTTGGCTCTAGACTGAAGCCAGCTCCTGTCCCTGGACCTGCTCTGCTCACATTGCTGGGCCATTAAGTAGTTGTGCTGGTGAGAGCTGTGCCCTGCCCGCTTTGCTGCTGTCTTGGCTCCTGGCTCAGCTTTCCTTAAACAGTCTGTATGATCAGTTGTTTGTGTCCAGAAAAGACACCTAGATCCTGTAACTCTCATTTCACTGGCAACAGTGACATGACAGAAGTAGACATTGTGGGGTCCCATAGCAAGCTTATACAGTATTCAAATATGAGTCTTTGATAGTCGCACTAAGGTGGATCCAATAACATCCAGTGTACCGAGAGTCTTTGTCAGATTAAGTTGTTCTGAATGTCCTAGAGGATGATCTCTAATTTAACAACATAAAAATGTTTACTTCTTATGAATCAAGAATCTGTGTACACTGTCACATCAATCAAACTGGTGAGTAAGAACAGTGGTTCAATTAAACTCTGAGGGAAATGATCCAGTGATTTATCTGAAACTATTGCTGCAACCAGAAGACATTGCTTATTATTAACAGTGAGAACAGTTTCTTCAGGTTTTTATCTTTTTGACATCCTATGTAGTCCACATGCAATAATAAAATGTTGTCTAAGGGGACAGAAGAATAACACCCCTGCCATCAGGAAGTGTACCCAGAAACTAAAAAGTTGGCTAAGAACTTTCTGTGACTTTGCACAACATGATGTCAATTGGGTCCAGACAGAACAAGAACAAACAGAGAGAAAAGGAGCCAGATGAAGATGTGAGTCTGGGACTGAATCTTGGTGTTAGTGTCCAGCTGGCCCCATTATTAGCCAGATGGCAGGTTCAATATCAAGCCCCTGGAAGGGTCAACACAGCAAATTACAAGATCTGCCAACTGGACTTAGGAAAAGAGACAGAAAAGGCG
>VZRZ01001142.1:446849-552749 GCA_013398175.1 Climacteris rufus
GGGGGGGCGGAATCTCATATCTATCATTTCCATCTGCTGGGCAGATGAGAAGCCAGAGAAGGATTTCCCATAGTCTTATGTACATGTGATCCAGGGCTGGAGCAAAGTGGTAATTCCTCAGAGCACAGATTACACCAAGATATCTAATCCTTACAAAACACAAAACAATATCTTGTTTTGCAAACATGTTCAAGGCAATCTTTTTCTACATCTAATGGATTAAATCTTTCTTATCTTCTAGCCCTTGTTTCCATACTCCCATTTGCATGTTTGATTGCCTTTGTAAGGGCATGTGAGGAGTGGCAAAATAAGAACTGTAGAAATGTGGAAGACGGGCGTTGTTTGATATAAAGGATTTGGCACAGTCTCATTGATCGTAATGCCAGTCCAGATCACCCTGGAAAGTTCTGCAATGATCTTCCCAAGATACACCCTTGAATCAGTTTGTTACCCATGCTGTACATAGCAAAAGCATCATATATATCCTTAAAATTAATGAAAGCTTTTGGTAGATACCTATTCCTCAAGTCCTCCTCTGAAAAGGCTTCCTTTTTCAATCTCAATTTAGGGCTGTTGTTGTCTGTTTTTCAAAGTACAACAGCAACATTTCAATGAAAAAATCTAACAACCTAACAGACATTGCATGGGACTTCAGATAATTGGGAAAATTGAAAATGTCATTTGGAAAAGACACCACATTTTCCAATTCTCCTTCAATATTTTCCTTTAAGAGAAGATCCCACAAATACCTGACTAGAAGAAATGCTGCAAGAATATCTAGGACCATTAAATCATTGCAAACTTGCTCTTAAATATTGCCTGATGTTTGTGGCCAAGTAAGAATTATGGTCCACCTATTACACAACGTTTCATATTGATCTTGCTGCAACTTTTGCAGAACTAACCTAGAACAACTTTTGCTTGTGGATAAATATCACAATAAATATGTTTTGGGCACAAAGATTTAGGACTTTGAGCTTTAAATCTTTAGATGGGCCCTGTGCAAACTAGACTGTCTTACATAGGATAGTGGTGTTACAGGAACACGAGGAAAAAGGAATATCCAGTGTCATATTCAAATCTTAAGGTCTAATGTTGTTATAAAAATTATGTTCAAAGCTACATCAAGACTCTGAAATACTTTTTTTAACAGTAACATTTTGGTTTACCTTGCATAGTAGCTTGGGAATGATGCTACAGTAGCATAATTCCAACAATTTTAATTCATGGTGAAGTACTGCTGTGGGTGACAGAGGGTATTTTCACCCTTTATTCTATTCCAGATAGGGTTGTGGTGAACTGGGAACTGATCAGGAAATTAGCTTATAATATATATGTCTGATCTAAACTAAAACATTGATGTGAATGCACCTGTAGCCAGTTGATACAGCATAGTTCATGGCTAACTAACACTTCTCTAATTCCCAGGCAGGGCAACCATGAGGACATGGGGAGGAAAGCCAGATTCAATTACCAGCTCCAGTAGATGTGCTGCTGATGTCTGGGTGGATGAGTAGTTTATATTTCATGGAGCTAGAGACTGTTAATCCTGTGATAGATTATGGTCATCCTAAATTTATCATCAAGAACTACAGACAATAATTTTGGCAGATATCTAGAATAGTAACTGGAAATTTGAGTAGGAAAGTAACAGAGACCCCACAACAAACCTCTTTCTCTCCTCTGCTCTTCCGGAGCTCCAATAGGGAAAAAGTTGATGAGGACAGACTCTGAATGAGATCCTTGGCACTCACTTAAAGCTGCTTTCTCATCTGCTCTGCATAGAGTCTATGTTATGTGCACACAGCTGGTGTGCATGTGCAAGACACCCAAAGTCAAAAACTTAACAAGAAGGAGATGTGAGGAAAATCCCAACTTGTGAAAGAAACAGCGATGAGCTGTGGAGTTTTTAAATACTCAGTGAAGGAAGTATGTAATTTTTCAAAACTCATACAGGCATCACAAATATTGTGTCACAACTTTTCAAGTTGAATTCACTGTGATTTCTTGACTTTTCTGAGAATTCTTGAATTTGTCATGGAAAGCATGAAAGCGGGGGCAGTGGCTGGAATTTGGCAAGTCATGTAGTCTGCAACAGAGTTTCTCAGCATGGGTGGATGTGCTAACATCACAGCAAGCTGAGGTAGAGACCAACCAAATTAGGAGAAGCAGAGAGCTGAAGCTGTGCCTCCTGAGTAGGAGAAGAGTTGCAAACTTTTAGACAAAAGCAGCATGTCTAATAAGTGAACCACAAAGGATTCTCCCATTGCTTAGAGTCATCAAGAGTGATGCTAACTTGTCTAATCCAGCAGAAATCTTCATCACTCTTAGCCTAGCACATGAAGTTGACTCAGTGCAAACCTTCAGGAGGCAATATTTATCCAGGCAATATCTTAATGTCAGAAGGTAAAACAGTAACACAGCAGCAACCAGGTAACTGAAGCCATACCATGCCATTAAAAGTAGGTCTCTACAAGGTGACCAAATCTGTGGAAGTCAGACCCATGTGAGCTGTTATGACCATAAATTATCTTTATCCTTTCACCACGTTTGAGATCTCATTCCAAGCTGGCAGCCTGTGGCAGCAGACAGCAAAGTTTTGCTGAGATGCCATCCCAGACAGAAAATATGTGACAAAATTGTACTCACTGGGTAATGCCCTATTTATAGCTTGTGTTTGGGAATGGTCTTATCTGTGTTGTTTTATACACTGAGAGAGTGATTAAAGCCTCATTTTCATTTCCTTTTGTACCTTACTCTTATCATCCAGATAATTCTGGTGTCTTTAATCAACATTTGCAGAAGTAAACAATGCTATGCTAATAACAGTGTTGTGCTATAAACATTTCCTAAGTCATGAAACGTTACCACGAGGAGGATAAATGTTAGATTGCCCCATTTTTAGGAAAAAGGGACTGTTGAGTGGTCCATATAATAGTGTGTCAGACTGGATATTCCACCTTGTTCTGTATTTAAGCACCAGAAAGTCCTTCATCTCTGGTTTTGAAGTTCTGAAAAAAATCTCTTCTATGAATTAGTCTGTAGATTCAACAGGAAGAAAAAAAAACCCACAACACATAAAACCCCCCCCCCCCAAAAAAAAACCCAACCAAATCAAACCCAAAAAAACAAAGCCAAACCCAAACCAAACACCAAACATAAGGAAAGATTTATTGTCATCCAGTGAAGGACAACTGTTTCTGTAACAGGGAAGTGAATTACTAGAGAAATAGATACACAAGTTCTATTCACTCACTACCTGTTCCACAAGGAAAAAGCAAGGATGATGAACAAGCTTGTTAACAGATATGACACCCCAACTAACCATGAAACATTTGCTGAAACAGTTGGGATTTTAGTGCCAAACATCTTGATCTTATCACTATCACATTACATGGCTAAATAATACAGAAGTGAATGTGAACTGTTCTCTCCAGTGACAACATTATCCCATAAATGGAAAAGTGTAGAAGCTGGAATGTGCTATAGAAGCATAAAATATAGATGTAGGCCTTAATTTTCACCAAAATCAATGAACCTGTTTTGTGCTTTGCACTTGCATAGCACATTCCATCTTCCCTATGTTATTGTCTCACCAATTAGAAAAATTAAAAAGCCAAGACAGAGGTAGTAGCTGCAAATTTCAACAAACACAGAATCCAGGACCTGAAGAAAATAATGCATGTTTTTCATAAAAAGAGAAATTATAGAAAGCTCAAAGGCCAGAGGCAGTCCCATTTTCTTTATCTCATATTCTTACTTTTTTTTCAATTTTTTTTTCAATTTTTTTTTTTTTTTTTTTTTTTTTTTTTTTGCACTTATTTCTCTGTTTNTTTTTTTTTTTTTGTAGTGCCACTATTACTCAGCTTGCCTGGAATCAGTAAACAATGGGAATATGACAGTTTCTGACAGAGCACACCAGACATTTTATCACTATAACAGACACTCAAGATGGTCTGATTTCAAGGGGCAAAATATGCCTGGTCAAATTAATGTATGGACCAGCCAAGAAAAACAGCATCATACCAGTATTTCAGACATCATGCAATAAAGTTTATGTGTACATAAACAGTAACAGGGGATGTCTTGAGGAGGATACAAAACCAGGAAGAGAATGCTTCTTCCCCAAGGCCAGGTGGCCTCCCCCACCTAGCTGCAGGTTAGACATTGGGGATGGCACCAGTGCCTGGCCCCTTCCTGCTGTTGTGCAAGCCTGAGCATCACCATGGAGCCTTTAGCAGTGAGCAGAGGGGACAGTCATGGTCCATGTCCTGGTCCTGTGCTCAGTGGCTGTTAATTGCCTGATATAGACACAGACAAATGTCCCCACTGTCACGTGGATGTCACAGTCCCAGCCCCCACCAAGCCTGCCTGCCAAGTCTGTCCTGCTGAGCCACTGGGGTTGGTCTGGCCCAGCCCAGGCAGGTCTGGTTCAAGCAAGGTTCACACTCCTGTTCACATGCTGGGTGCACTGGATATGGGCACGGCTGAGCACATCCAGTGCAGCCCAACAGCAGGGAATCTGAACGCAGCTCAGGCACTCTGCAGCCCCTCCGAGGCCAGCTGATAACCCAGGTAAAGCCAAGAATCAGGAAGGAAAGAAAACAATCATACTGCTTTGTCAGTTACTGTTTCGTTCTTCTGATAGAGCAGACATGGCCGAAGGTTGCAGAGTCCCAGATGGCACATTGGATCTAGACATGTGAACCTTAGCAAGGGCAGTACTAGTTCTATGTTGACCTGAACTTCTGTTTGCAATTCTTTCTATCATAAGCATTTTCCCCAGTATGTGATTGCAATGGCAGATGAGAGAATGTTTGGTCTAAACTAAAAACTCAGTATTTTTTGTGCATATCCTTCTGAAAACTATGTCGGCAAAATTTGTATGAGAATGAAAATCATTTCTATACATCCTGATTCTGGTCACAATTAGAACCTAGACAGCTGGGAGATATTTAGATGTTCTTTAGGCCTGATAACCCACAAGATCTGTCAGAAGGCCCATTTCTCAGAAGAAAAAAGATCACATATATTGCAGATAACTGAAGAGTGGAGACTTCTTGGAGCTACACAATTCCTGATTCAGAGCTCTGTTAAGACAAAACTCTCCTTGGCCTCTATGAACTTGGAATAAACTTGAAAGCAGATCTTGGCTATCATATTACTTCAAAATCCTGCCTAAAATGTCAGTAAAGGAAAGCAATCTAATTATTATCTGGGAAACAACTGCCTGATGCACTGGGAAAAAATGCCACACATTCCTACTGTTCTTTTCTACTTTGATTCTTATGACAAAAAAAATTTGGTTTCATTTTTCTTTTAGTAGATAGATGCCAACATGAGCTGATAGGAGGATGTCACTTTTTATAAGTAAATTTTAACAAGTTCACTGTTTAATCTTTCTGGTTGGCAAGTCTAAGGGACCTGCACTGTTAATCAGTGCACCAGCATCAAATTAAAAACCTTTCTCTGACATGCAGATGACTGACTGGCTAAAGCAAATAAGACACAAGTCCAAGAAGCTGCTGTGCTTTTCTCTGTGAAGTGAGCAAATGCTTTCATGTCAAGTATTTCTATGCTACAAAATCCAGGCAGAACACCCAGGGAAACCAGACCAAAAAGGCAGATGTTTGGACTGGCTACTCACTACAATTTGATTGACACATTGGTTGGCTTTGCATAGTTACTGAGGAAGCCTTCATGTGAAGTGGGAGGATTCCCAAGAATTGTAAGGCCACCTGCAACTTCAACCCTTCCTTCCTCCTACAAGTTAAATGGTACCATGGGGATTCCTGTACTGGAATGCTGGTGTGTCTGATCCCTCTGCTTGAGTTCAGGATAATGGTATTAAATGTGTTAGAGATTGAGCTCATGCAGCAAATGACAAGCAAGAGGTTCTTGAATTATTTCATACAAATATTTACAGATCGATTACCCATATTCCTCCCTGCATTCTGTACCTGGCCAATCACTTAACCATTTGGGTTGCTATTGCTGGCCCAGGGGCCTGAAATATATTGGTCAGTGTGTGGGAGTTGGAATATTTTGAATAAACTAGGTCTAAAGAGAATAAAACATTGCAGACAGTCTTCTAGCTGAGACATTCCTAAAAGACATATTCAGGGAAGTGGTAATTCAAGAAAAACTGGATAGGAAATTGCTCAATCAATGTAGTTTGATGTTTACATATAATTTCACAATATGCTATTATGTTAACCGCTTGATTGGCATATATTTATGTTGTGGTGATTTCCAAGCACTCAGGAAATGTGGACCCAAGGAAGGGGTGATTTCTTTGGGCAGTGAAATGACTGTCAAATACAAGGAATACTGATTACTAGTCCACTTTGCTTACCCATTTCTGGTGTCCTTAACAAGAGAGATTAAATGGCACACCCCAGTGCAGCTGACAGGTCAGAGATGAAGAACAATATTTCTGAATCCAAGAAAGTTCAGTGCCTTTGTGTTTATGATTTTTTTTGCACGAAGTGCTTCCAAAATCTGCTGTAAAAGCTCCCAGCCCTACCCTGCTTCCCACACCACTGTAAGTGTGGAGCTGACCCTATCATGGCTCTGGTCGGCCAGCACTTGTCTTTACCTTCTGTTCAGCCTGTTCAGTCCTGCTGGCTCCTCACAAAGGAAGGGTTTTCATGCCAAATAAGTAAACAAACATTTCATATTGGTCCTTGCTTATCATGGTTAGTCCTGTCCTTATAAATAACATTAATAGTTCAATAGCTTTTGTACTTTTGCCACACTACCACTTAGTCAGTTTCCATCAATCACATGCTGAAATAAATCTCTGATAGAATCAAATTAAGTGCTCTGTGAACAGTTTACATCACTTCCCGAGCTTGGTCCCTGAACAAGGACTCTCCAGTGCCTTTTGAATATTTAGTGCATGCTACCCACTGCACATTGCACTCTATTGCTCTTATCCAGAATCCCCATACTTAATAAGTCTTTTAGCATGTGGGAAGCAGAAGTTTATAAATAACTACACTATCAGAAAACACCCTCAAGCACTTCCTTTTACAGTATTTACTAACAGCTTTTCTATGTTATTTTTATTATTTATCTTGAGATTAAAATCAGACTTTATTGTGTCATGTTCAATATTCTACTGGAAAATATACGTAGCAGATCTTGTCTCACCAACTGCCATTCACAAATTGCCTGCAAGATGCAAAGCAGAGTGACATGTGGCCCAGAAAGTCATTATAAGCTATGATAGAGCCAATTGTGTCTGTCCCTAATGGATTCTTATAGAAATTCTGCCCATAAGGTTACTTCCACAAAAAACAACATTCAAGAAGCCAGTCTGTATCCTGGAAATGGCTGCATGGACACATCTTTCAACAGGTGGTGTCTCTTCTTTGTTCCTAAATTCAAAGTAAGCCCTGCAGAGAAATGCTTTGCAGAATATTGTGCTAATTCGGAAAAGGGAATAGTGTCTCTGAATACATTCTGAATAAATGGATGTGAATAAGGCATAAGTATGCTTATCTAGAAGTGTTGCACAGCTCTCCTTCTTGAATTTGATCATGAGCAGAACTTGGTGTTAAAGATCCCATCCTTGCCAAAAACTAGGGAACTGTCCATCGTTCCACAATAAATCCAAAATGGATTTAAAACAGAGTTTTTATCCTGAAGTCTGTTCCTCTCCTGAACCTAGAAAGACATGTATTGGAAAGAGTTGCTATCATTGTTGATGAATTTGTCTGTTCATATTTTTTTAGCAATTATCAAAGCAGTAAAAAACCTGCTTAGATTTAGAATGAACACTTACGTTTTCTTGTATCTTAAAAAATATTAATTAGTCTTAAGTAGAAAAGTCTCTTCTTTCTTCTAGCAGCATAGACGTGTAGATTTGTGTGCATACCTGTATTGGGTTTACTTGGCAAGATTTTTGTGGTGGGAGGGAGCTGCAGGGGTGGCTTCTGTGAGAAGACACCAGAAGCTGCCACTTTGTAGGACAGAGCCAGCTCCAGCCAGCTCCAAGACACACCCACTGCAGCCCAAAGCTGAGCTCACCAGTGACACTGGTATTGCCTATGCAATAATGTATTCAAGAAGTGGTAAAAACCAGGAGCTGGGAGAGAGAAACGAGCACATGTGAGAAAAACAACTCTGCAAGAGTAAGGTCAGTGACAGAGAAGAGGGAGGAGGTGCTCCAGCACCAGAGCAAAGATTCCCCTGCTGCTTGTGGAGAAGACTGTGATGGCACAGGCGATCCCTCTGCAGACCATGGAAGTCCGCAGTGGAGCAAAGATCCACCTGCAGCCTGTAGAGGAGCCCACATGAGAGCATGTGGATATGGCCTGAAGGAAACTTACAGAGAGCCCATGGAGGAGCAGGCTCCTGGCAGGAACTGTGGCACATGGAAAGGAGTCTGCTCAGAGCAAGTTTTATGGCAGGACCTGTGACCCCACAGTGGAGTGGTTGGTTCCTGAAGGACTGCTCCCTGTGGAAAGGAATCACACTGGAGAAGTTTTTGGAGAATTGCAGCCCATGGGAAGGACACTCATTGGAGCAGTTTGTGAAGGGTTGTATCCCATGGGAGAGCCTCACTCTGGAGCAGGAAAGAGCATGAGGAGTAAAGAAGAGCAGAGATGAAACATAAAGAACTGACCACCTCTTCCATTCCCCATCATCCCTCTCTGCTTGAGAGGGAGGAGGCAAAAGAGTTGGGAGGGACGTTCGGGGTGAAAAGGTAGGAGGGGTTTGAGAAGGTGGTTTATGATTTATTCCAGTTGCTCATTATCCTGTTCTGTTAAATTCTCTATAACTTTAATTATATTCCCTAAGCTGAGTCTGCATTGCCCATGATGGTAATTGGTAAGTGATCAGCCTGAACTTATCTTGATCCAATATTGACCCATGAGCTTCTCCTCATAATTTCCCCCCATCCTATGAGGAGAAGGTGATAGAGCAGCTCCGTGAGCACCCAGCAGACAGCCAAGGTCAACACACCGCAAAAAATGTAAATATCAGGTCATTTAAGAGGGAGAAAAGACCTCCTCCTGCCAAGGTTATAGATAAAATTTCTCTTTTATCCCTTTTCCACAAGTTTCTATTAGTTCAGAAGTGGGATGAATTAGTACAGATTCATAGAACACTAGTTATATACTTCTATTACTATAGATAATGTATTTATTTGTTGTGTAAAACTCCTAACCATTTTCAGATGTATCAATGGTGTTTTTCTTCTGTTGCAAATAACACTTATAACAGCTAGAAATATTAAGATTATAAATGAAAAATCTTTCTATTTATAAATAAAGTCCTTGGCTTCTTGCAAAATTTGAAAAGAAAATCTGTTATGGCTATAGTATAATTGTTTACAAATACATCTTTTATTGGGCTGGGTTTTTTTTATTCTGTAAAGAAATTTTTCATATTTTGAAACATTTTCCCTGGAAAGAGGAACTCCCAAAGTGGAATTTTTCTATGAGTTTCCAGGAAGAACCTGAATGTATAATCTTTGTTTTTGACATAAAAAGAAGAGGTTTCATGGCTTTCTACTTGGGAAGCTCACAATATATGTCACCCTTTTGTTCTTTTCATAAAAGGAGAAGAGAGAATAAGTGAAAGGACTTAATTCTTCACTTTTGCAACATTTTTTCAGGGAAATGGATGCATTTCAAAACAGGTACATTTCCGAAGAAGCTCTTCAGAGAGTTTAAAACCAAGAATTATTAAAGGTTTTTACAAATAGGGACTTTTAAGTTTTATGCTTTCTTATCATTCTGCAGAATTCTACTTGAAAATTGACAAAAATAATTTCTAGATTAATTTTGTTTGATACAATGTAGGAACTTCAGTTTTATACCCATGTATGTGTGATTCAGGTGGGCCTCTTTACAGAGTACACCGCTACTTCAAAGATATCCCTACCTTCACATCCCTGCATTTTCACAGTTAGGCCTGGGACATGGATAAATGAAGAATGGGATAGGATGGCGGCACAAACTTTTTAAAAAAATTCAGAGACAGTGATGAAGATCTAAGATGTGACTAATTCCTTCTGTCAAAAACACTTCCATCACTGAAGAACATGCCTTGCAATTCCTCTGTAACTGCACTAAAGCCCACTGAGATGTCAGCTCAAAATGATGGGAAGGTTCTTATTCTCTATCACAATAGCTCTGAAGAAGCTATTGAATTTTTTTTGGTAAATAGTAAGTCCAGTTGCAGGAGGAGCATAAAACATCATGCTGCTCATACCAAAAGTGTTAGCATGTAATGTCAGTAGATTAGGGTTTATTTAATTTTGTGATTAAAGTTTTTATTGATTTCTCTGCAGCATAGAATATATCAATATCTTTGGTTTCAAAGGATCATTCAGTAGAACAGAAATAGAGAGATCAACATAGAAGCAGGTGCTTTATTTTAAATTTATGAAACTCCACAGTGAATCCCCTGAGCATGCTGTCAGCAATATCTTTCAACTGTGCAAGTCAGCCTCTGTTGTCAAACTAAGTCACTTCGGTGCCTCCTAGTTGACGTGTTGGTGCTTTTTAACTATAAAAACAGTTTGTTTAGGAGTCAATAGGAATTAATATTATCATATAGAAAGCTTTCAAGCCATCAGGTGAATTCCACTGGAAGTTACTCTAAATCATGTATGTCTATCCTTTCTCTGCCACTGCCAGGTGTGGAAACCTAACTACAGTCTCAGTTGCTCCTTGGTTGCATCCAGGACAATTGGGAATGTGGAGTCTTCAGGAAGCTGTTTCAAACCAACTAAAGGGTACAGCTAGTAAGAAGTAGATCCTGTGGAGGTGAGACAATGCTTTTTTGATGCCAACTTCCCCTTTTTCATCATAAAACACAGCTGCACAGTGTCAGAAGGAACAGGGTCAAACAGCTGTCCTGTCCCTACAGGCGTCTGTGGCCCATCAAGGCACCCCCCGAATCTTTTCGAGAATTCTCCTTTGGAAGACTACACAGGCCCCATAGTGTTGCATCAGAAACAAAGAATTCCCTCCCTGAGGAGAACTCTGGGTGTTCCCATGCCAACTTGAATGTATGTAACCCGAGAAACCCTTTGTTTGGTGGGCCCACCCCCCCAACGGATGAAGACTTGACCATTACTACAGCAGAATAGAAATAATCAGGTCGTGTTGCTGGATCCACGAGTGGCAGTATCTTTTCTCTCCGCTACCTACTCTTATTCTTTCCTTAACATTCTTTTCCTGAAGTATTTTCTTTGTGATATTTCTATACTTTCATTGAAAAGAACCAAGGTGGCCACATACTACTTTTCCACTGCAATTACATTGTTTTGAAATAAATTTCCCTCATGTATACACTGGCCATTCAGTGTCATTTCACTCTAACTCACCCCAAGGGATTTATTAACAGAAATCTCAGTTACCCTGCCTCAGAGGCAGGTTGTATCAGCAGGCTATGGCATATTGCCTGGGAGAGGAGGAGAGAGGCCCTTCCATCAGAGCCTATGAGGACAGGTGTGAAGAATTACAACCTCCCTAGGCTCAGCATGGATGATGAAACCAAAGCCCTGGCCACTGGCAGACACATCTGTGACTTCTGTGATCTCTAGAAAGACACAGACGTGCTAGAGTGGGTCTAGAGGAGGGACACAAAAATGATCAGAGGGATATAACTCCTTTCCTATCAAGACAGGCTGAGAGAGTTGGGGGTTTTCAGCCTGGAGAAGGGACGGTTCTGAAGACACCTTATTTCTGCCTTTCAATACTTATAGGAGCTCATAAAAAAAATGGAGAAAAGCTTTTTACTGGAGCTTGTAGTGATAGGACAATGGGTAACAGTTTTAAAGTAAAAGAGGGTAGATTTAGTTTAGAAATAAGGAAGAAATTCTTTACGATGAGGGTGGTGAGGCACTGGAATGGGTTGCTCAGAGAAGCTGCCGATGTCCCTGGCCTGGAATATTCAAGGTCAGTGTGGAGAGAGCATTGAACAACCTGTTATTGTGAAAGATGTCCCTCTCCATGGTGGGGCAGGGGGAGTGGTGGTGTAGGAACTAAATGATCTTTAAAGGCCCCTTCCAACCCTAACTATTCTATGATTCTATAAACCCATATTCGATTCATCCATGGTTACAGAACTTCAAACAAAGCCACTCATCCAACTTACACACATGTTTTTCCCTCAGGGTTTTTATATAGTAGCACATTTCAACAACAAACATATTGGCAGCCTTACATGGGGAAATCATTACAGCCCACTCACTCCTGAGTGCATGTGCATAATTCCTGGTATGTCATGAGGAGAGCAGACCATATAGGATTGGTGAATTAATAAATGACATAGGTAGAAAATGTTTTCACAGAAAATACAGCCCAAATCCCCTGGAGTACTTGAAATCTCCTTTGAGTAAACAGAGAAAGAGCCAAAGAAGAAATTGAATTCACAGAAGGAAACTCCAGATAAAAATGGAATAGAATTTATCTGAATGCATGTGTTAGTTTATTAGTGTGGGTTTTTTTCAGGCAGGAAGGATGCTGTTTAATAGCCTCTTTGACAAGCACCTGTCTGATCAGCTCCTGTTTCCACTTTAGAGAGAGACTCCACATCTAAGTGGTTTGTAAAGGGTTAATCAATTATTAATAATGTCTGAATAAATAATAGGCACAAGGGGCTATGCCACAGCTGGATGTAAACATGCCAATATAAGCTGCTTGTGTTTGAATTGGATAAAAGCAACCTGTTGACCCATTGGACTTACACCCTGAAACACCTATGAAATTGTCGGCAAACCTTTGAATATGTTTTAGACCCTTAGTATGTTTTTAAATCCTTAGTAAGAAAATGTAATCCTTTTTTCTTTCATTTTTGTCTGTCAATTGCTTTTAAACATTAAAATGGCAGCACATCATAAGACAAGGGTGCAAAACCATAAGTGCAAAAACAACCAACAGAGGGAATACTGAGTGTTTGCAGCAGGACCCGAGGAAGCGTGCCGTGTCCTGCGCTGGGAGAGCCGACAGTGTGTGACGGCTTCTCCTCAGTAAACGAAACATGCCAAAAGAATTCAATAAACACAGATGAGCTTCATTTTTGCTACAAGGGTGGCCATTCCTTTTGACCCTATGAGCCGTGTGCCCAAATCTTTCTGTGGCAGAGAGCCATGAGACACACACCTCAGAGCCCCAAAAGGAAAGGGACCTCCAGGAGCGTTTCAGAGGCAGGAAACACTGACTGCTCCCCAGGGCGCCGTTGTCACAGCCGAGCCAGGGTGGTCTGCAGTGACCGCTCCGCTCGCTCCCCCAGTTCCCCTCCCCTTCCCCCAGTGGCAATTTCAGCCTCCTTGCCTGTCATGGCCAGGGCTCTGTCTCACACAGCAGTGGAGCTCCCTCACAGACCTGCCTGTACCATTGCCTCGCTTCATCCTGGTTTGACCACAGCAGAGGAGACACATTCCCAGTGCTTGCAATCCTTGAGCCACTGTTATTCTACAAGAACAAAAAGAGAAAATAAATTGGACAAAAGGAAAAGTATGATTGCTTTGCTGACCTTAGCTGTTATCTCATGCAGTCTCTGTCAATTTGTCCCATCTATCTATTTCTTACTGTGTGTAGATTAAATGACCTCTTGGGCAGGAATTCTGTTCTCATAATGTGATCTTTGCAATTCCTAAACAAATGGGTAAAAAACGAACACACATCCTTGTACCTAAATAAATCTATCAGGGAGCCACATCCACCTATCTGACCAGTACCCCAATCCTGTAGTCTTGGAAAAAAATATAAACTGCTTGGGAGTTTTTTCTGAGAGGTTTTGAGATACTATTCCTATTGTGGCTTTTAAAATGAGTTTGTTCCATTCTCAGTTCATGTTCAAACCACCAGCAACTGGTTAATAATATTATTATTATGGCCTTAAACCAGCATGTTTTAGTGCACAAATGCACGGTTTCTTTTTAAGTATGGACAGAATCTTTCCATTCTGCCAGGCTTAGTTTCAGATATCTTAACCCCACATAAACCTCACCACTCTTCACTGGAACACCACAAAAACCCCTAACAAGCAGTCAGGGAAACATTTGTTCCTCCTTTCCATTTGCAGAATGTCTGATTATTCAGGATCCATCATAAATGTTTCCTGGCTGACTTTGCCTTACATGTGAACTGTGTTTTGACGTTATTTTTCCCCTTCCATTTTCCCCCCTTTTTTACAAGCATCATTGCATTTTGTCAGCAAGCAACTTAGGCCAATCTCACAAACAATTTAGTTAACAGCTTATGAAATGAAATTATGAAAGGGACCACTCCAAACAGGGTCAATTTAAACAGACAGACAAGTCTGTAACCTGGAAGGGCTTGGATTGGGTTGAGGGAAGGCACCAAACAGTTTGGGCTCCCAAAGATTTCTGCCAGGTGGACTACAGATGTTCGGATCCAGTCCACTTGCATGGCATGCACTTAGGGAGATGATCATTTGGCCCTATGCATGTAGAAAATTAACACGTGTATACACAATCACCCTGCAAAGCCCCCTCTCCGAAGAGGTTTATAGGTAGAGTAAAATGGCTTCGTAGGAAGCCACAGCACTGCCCGTGTCAGTCCTGAGTTTGAATTCGTTTAGTCAGCTATCTCAGAAAAAAACCCACAGTGTGCCTTGCCGTAGATGGAAGCTGTGTTCCACGGCACATGCAGCTGCGGTCACTGTCTTGCAGCTGTTAAATGAAGAAATACCATGTGAACACTTGGTCTGGTTTCAAAAGACCTGAAAACACTGGCCAAGAAAAATGGTACATCACTGTGCTCCTTGGCCATTTGCCAAGACAAAGAAACTTGTAGATTTCCAGGGACAAGAGGCCATGTGAAAGGAATTTTCCTCCTTTCAAGGCACATCAAAATATACCAGAGGGGTTATTTATTTATTTATTTTGTGTGTGCTCTTGGCAAAGGTTTGATTGATCACTAATGCAGTATCAGCATTAAACTCACATTACTTAAAGACTAATCCAGAAAACAAGGCAAATAGGGATGTTTTAAAACTGTATGTCTGAGGTACAGCATTGAAGAGAAAGGCAGAATTATTTCACACAAAGAATAACAAGTAGATGGATAAGAGCCCCTAAAAAGCAATTAAAGATAAAAGTTTATAGAGAGGAAAGGATTATTCTGTGGTGAATGCTCAAGAGAAAAATCTATTGGAGCAAAATTTTACTTTTTTTTCTGACTCAGGCTTAGACATTGGCATGGATATGTCCACAGGGTAAAATGGTGCTGTGGAGCAAAGTTTAAAAGTTCTCCCACCTCAAATCCCCAATGTGTCAATATAGATACAATGCTCTACTAATGACAAATATTAATTTGGAGATGGGCTTTCCTTGTTACCTGAACTAATGCATATGTCCCCCCGGGGAGCTGCACCCAATCTCCTTTCACTAGATGCAAAAGAGAGACAATTCCAGTGCCTCATTTTATCAGGAATAATCACATGCATAACAGAAATCTGTATTTAGAGTCAATTGAAAAATTCATTAGAAATTCAGAAGAAAATAATAAGAGTTCTCATAATTTTTTGTGTAGCTGTTTATCTAGAAGGACAGAGGGAGACGTTTAAAAAAAATAGGCAAAGGGATATAGGACACCCAAAAAGAGATCAGGTCCTTTGGGGACAATTATATTTTCTTTATTCTAAAGCATCTTCTGTAGTTAGCTGTGCAAAATGTCTGGCTTGGGCCAGCTCCTGGGCTTGTTTATGTACTGGAGACTGGAGCCAAACTCTCCTGACAGGAAATGAGTGAGACTGCAAAGAGAATATTTCGACAATGCAAGAGAAACTCATAAGTTCTGGTAACTGTGCTATTTTATTGGTTTATTTGTTTAATATTGATACTATATTAAAGGTCAAAGGTACATTAGATGTTAGGAGAAATAAATATGCTGGTGAACAGATAAATGCTATGGAACTCTCAGTAATTAACAAGGTCCATATGTATAGTTTGTTCATAGGAGAATAAACTTTTTTCCTCCAATCTGAACAGACAAATCCCTTTTTTGCTAAATCCATATGCAGGGTTTATGAGCTAAACCTCACTGCCCTTTCTCAAGGGAAACTCCCATTGAGCTTAGGGGGAGTTTCCTCTGAATAAGACTTTGGCCTGTTATTTTGGCCGCCTTTCCACTGCCCTTGAAAATTCCCTTCTTCTTAAGGCACCATAAAATTCAGTTCTGGAGTCGCTCAATACTGACCACACTTTTCTGAGCAGAGGACGTGCTGTCAGGCCCTTTTCCCTGGTTCTTGGAAATCATATTTCCATTTTTGTAGATTTTCTTGCTCACATTCCTCTGCATGTACAAACCTAATGGAGGAAGTTGAGCTTCCTGTGGGTGTTGGTCTGAAATAGCATCCAAGGACTGGAAGAAGTGGCTTTATTATGGACTTACTCCCAAGCTCTAGAAATCAGGGGATTATAGTTCCTTTGCAATAGAGAACTTGAGAAAGACATTCGTCCTGCTCACAGTATGAGCCAGATAGCTCGTGTCCCACAGATCTTTGGTACAAGAAAGAGGTTCAAGTCAAAGCCATCAGAGCACAGAGTTACCTGCATGCATCTCATATGAAATATGCTTAGGAATCACGATCATGAGATTACTATGAAGGCAAAATGCCATTTGGAATTGAGGCTAAATGCTGATTAAAGGGAGCTGAATGTTTTGAGGAATGATCCCTCCCACAAACATATCCTGCATTTGCACTCCCTCTTTACTCTAGAAATCCTCTTTGGCTGCATTGTTATTCCTTTCAAAGTGTCTGTCCCAGATGCTGGAGAATCAGCACCAGCTGACAGATTCTCTTGCTCCCCAGAATTCCCAGAGCACGACTGAGCAGAGCTGGTATTCCAGCCTGCAGCTGTTGGCCCTTCAGAGACCTCCTAACTGTGACTCTGAACTTGTCTTGGAGACATTGATCAACAACTGAATTTATAGAAACAATTTGAAGAGTCAAAATCAATATGGCACCAAACATTCTAGCAAGAATTTTAAGTATTGTCATGAGCCCTGATCTTCAGAGGCAATTAAGGTTTCATACAATACCCTTCAGAGGTGTCCTGTTCTGTGAAGAATTTTAGAAAGATAAGCCCATGTGTTTTGGATGACATAATTTTTACCTAAGGAACAAGTCATGGCCCTCACCAGAAACATCATCAGCTAGTGCTGAGGCTGGGGGTTAATTCCCCCCTTTGCCCCTTCCCTGTGAGCAATTTCATCAGCAAGGTCACTGGGATTACTGTCATCAGGACCTGGGAGGAGCAACGAGGGGGTGAGCCATAATTCCCATGTTGAGAAGTTTCTTTGTAGGTCTGCCAGTCAAGGATTTTTCACATAACACTTGTTTCCAAAAAAAAAAAAAAAAAAAAACCCAAAGATTTTCGTTTTTAAAAATNGTAATAAATTACAGAGAGTACAAGGTATTCTATGCTTTGTGGTGTGATGATCAAAAGATGTTATTCTGTTTCACATGTTTGCAGACAGGTAGTTGTTACTCTCAGGAAGTTACATGCAGCTTTTGTTTCCCTTGAATGCTGAAACTTCATCTTGTTAAAGAATGGTTTGTGGGTGAGTGCACAAGGGGAAGAAGAAGAGGCTCTCTGCCTTTCTGGCTTCCCTTTCTGCCTTTTCCAGGATTCATCTGCAGACTCTCCAATGAGAATACTGAAACTAAGAGCAACACTGGGAAATAGAAAGAGGCAAAAACTGCAAGTTGCCTTTCTGGTTAGTATTTAGAGCATCCACTCAAGAAATTTTGATAGAATATCCCAACGTCTTAGGATGACACAACTCAGAGTTTCCCGGAAAATAGCAAATATTTGCAAAGTGTTTGTGCAATCCATTACTGGATTACCAGGGCAGTCCTCCTCTAAGGCCTACATCCTGATAGACACTTTGGCTTAAGAGTCATCATAAAAGAGGCCAAACCTTTTTTCTTAATCTGAAATAATCCGAAATTTTCAATTTTCAGGGTCCTTTTTTCTGTTTTTTATGTTGTCTCTACTTCTGGGTTTCATATGGTATCTAAAATTAAAATGTTGTGAGTGGCAAGTCTGGTAGTACAGCTGAGATGGCAAAGAATGAAGGTAAATCCCAATTAAAAAGCCAGCCACATCTCAGACTGACACCTAATCTTGATTAGATTTTTAGTACTTCTTTTGAAAGTTTCTACTTTGCATCTCAGGAAATAATTCTTGCGTTTTGTCTTTAAATGGAAAAGCCGTTGGATAAACTGAATCTTAACACAACAAAAAACCAACACCACGAACAACAAAAAAGATGTATTGGTAATACAACATCAAACAATTGTTCTATTGGCACACCTTCATAATGGTTTCTTTATGCAAACTTTATAGCCTTCGGACTGTTTCCTGATTCTGTTATTTCCAGTACATTTATTTCAATAAAAGCAGCTATAAACCTTTGGAACAATTCTGAAGGTTGGTCCTTATTCTCATGATTTAGGATGTGCAGTTATATAGACAGTTTGCATAAACTGGTAGTGGGTGATGTAAAGGGAGCATCCTCTTCAAGATACACCATTTGCAAGCCCCATGTAAATGGTTACTCTTTATGCTATACTTCAATGCTTCTTTTCATTTCCTACAGAGATCCTTTTTTATGTTGTTGGACAGATGAAGAACAAAATAGAGAAGCAGGTAAATTGCTTTAAACAAATGTGAACTGACCAGATCCTTTACCCTGACCTTGAATTAAAAAAAAATCTAAATTCTTTTACATGTTTACATAAAAGGGTTTGCATTCTACTTTCTCATTTAATCCAGTCCTGTGATGAGAAATCTGCTAGTACACCAATCTAGTCACAAGCCACCAATACTGCAACATTTCAGGAGGCTCTGTGGTGGCAGGATTTCTACTAGTTTCTACTCCATATGTTCTAAATTTCCAGAAATATTTTGGACATCTGAATCTTGAGATATTAACAGAGGTAATCTAAGCCATGGGTAGAATTGGCTGCTAAATCTCATACTATGGCTCGAGTCCCATCTCTAGGTTTGAGGCTTGTTTGTCATCAAACCAGAATAGTGATAATATCATACTAAATATGCTTCAATTTCTATCTCAGCAATTTCAGTACCATAATATTTGTATAATAGCAAAATTTACATTGCTTTCTTGTCTTCTCTACATCTTCAAAGCATATGTGGGATTTATTATTATCATTATCCTGCTTCAGTATTTTATCTGTCTCCCCATCTTCCTTTGTTTTGCTGAGAATGAAAAAGTGAATCAGATACAATAAGTTTTGTTTTTGCCTTTGAAAGTTATGAGATCTGCAATCACACTCACCTTTTTCAGAAGAGAACATTGCAATATTTGGCCATATGTTAAGAGGATTCTGTGACTTGCTGAACTTTAACAGAAATGTCAGCTTCCCTAATCAAAGTATGTGTCAGAGTTGCTCTTTCAAATGCTGGAGATACCATCTCAAACACTTCATTTATGGTGTCAGACTTCTGAAAAGGATTTGCTTGAGTTTAATAATAATTAAGAATAATATCCTTAATGTTGTGTGGTTGGTATTGTCCTATTTGTCTCAGTAACCTTATCTCTTAGCAAAGTAGATAGATGACAAAGATATTTTCTCTAAGGATCTTTTACCTGTTGTGTTGCATGTAAACTGCACAGAAAGCTTGCAATAAGGTATATTAAAAGATGTGGTTTTTCTTACCCTTTACATAGGCATTAGTCTAATATTGCTGAAGTCTGTCACTGTGAATGGAACTACTCTGTGAATAGCAGCAAAAAACCAAAAAAAGATTGGAAAGATATCAGAGTGGAGACTTTATAGCTTTTTTCCCCCTAAAAAGTGAACACTGGAGCTATCCCAGGGTCCCTGCATTATGTAGTTTAGCTCTCCTAGCTAGTCCCTGGCAGTAGGATGCTAGGAGCAGACACAGTCCATTTTTACATGGATAAAATGCTCAGAAAATAAGCTCAAGAGGTTGTAAAATGGTGAATTTAAGGGCATGATGGTGTTTTCCCCTGAGTCTTTTCAATTTTTATTGAAATCAGTATGTGTGAAAGCTGCTCAGATCCCTAACAATTTCCTTTTGAATTTATGAGTTTGCATACTAAAAGCAGTTTTACATATATCTTCCTTTTAATTCACATGGGAAAGATATTCACTGAACATTTTATTTCTTTTTTTTTTTTTTTTCTCATGGAAGAGAGAGCTGCTGTACTCATCTGTATTTCTGCTTTTGTTAACTCTTTTCAAATATCCAAGCTGAACACAGATTTAGCACCTTTCACTCAGGAAGAAATCCAAATGAAACCTAGGTGCATTTAAACCAACTAAAGCACATAAATTGTTTTTTAATGTTTTAATGGAAGTGCAACCCTGTCCTTTGACAGAGCCTTTTCCCACTCATGACCCTACGGTCTACTGAGCGGTTTTAAACAGAAACATCTTTAGACAAATCTGCACCTGTTAAAGAAATATGCCAGTTTCAGTAAAAATGACAAAATGAAAAGGTAAAATGTTGCAATAACTTATTTCCTATACTTCTCTTCCTTTTACTTGTTTGGACTGTGGATTATAACATTTATAGAAAGAAAATAAAAATAAGTCTCTGTAATAGTGATTATGTCTAGGGTTTTGAACAAACCATAACAATTGTTAATGTTTTGCAATAGGCCAAACCAAATCAAAAGGCTGTTTTTGAAACAGCAATTTTGAAAGGTCTTTCATTATTGGGCCTACTTGGTCTATAACCTTGTCAGGTTCCTGATGGAGGCAATGACCCTGGTCTGTCCATAAAAGTCCAAAGATCCTTGAGGATGCTTCTATGCAGCAGACATATGAGGTGCATATAAGCATGGATGAGCCAGCCCCTGGAAGACTACTATCCAGAATATTTACTCAGCATACTGCACTATTACCTAGCACAGCTGGTTTAAGGACTCTTTGGGCACTGCAGAAAAGATTGCAGTGTCACTGGGCTGGCTAGGTGTCCAACTGGATGTGCTCCTGAGTAACCTGCTCTTGACCCTCATAGTGCCTTCCCACTTTAGCCAAGTCTGTGATGCTGCACTATGTCTGCTCTCTTTTCCCCTGGCTCTTTGAATATTTAACAACTTCCCCTCATTTCACAAAGCATATTAATCCAATATAACCATGGAATAATTCCACCTATCCTTCACAGGACAATTCCCCCTCCTCTCCATTCTTTACTGCCTTGGCTCTCAGCAAGGAGCCCTGACAGATCTGTTTTCTCCCCCTGGCTCCCTTGAGGGTGACACCTCTGCCTTGCCCTGGTGGTGTGCAGAGCAAGAGCTCTTTCCCAGTCTGCCATGCTGCCATGCTGCCCGTGCCAAACACAGGACTGGGGAAGTGGGGAACTTCCCAGTGGAAAGTGGAGCTGGCTGAGCAACACCAACATTCAGGTTGCTGCTGCTCTTTCAGACAGTACTTTTCCGGATAATGTAATGAGGAATAAATTGAGACCTGAATGAATGCTCAATAGGAGAAAGGTGTAAGATACCCTCCTTCTCTCAGTGGTGTTTTTGCCTGGCCCTCATTTCAACTGCTGAATCCATTTAAAGTTTATCATTGTCTTGCGGTAGCAGTAAGCAAGGCTGGCAATTCCCCCAGTCCTATAACCTCACTTTGCTGCCCTTTCCTTGGATGTGAGCATTTCCTGTTAAAAGGATTCCATTTAATACCCTGCAAATTATCTTGGGTGGTGCAGAGCAATTTATTTTGTAAGCCTTATGCTGTGGATTGAAATTGCTTTTCCTCATCTCCATGCATGTGCAGGGGGGAGCATAGACCCTCCCTGTGCTGTGCCTCGGACTGCATCCCAGTACTGAGGCACTGCTGCCACAGGCTCTGTCAGCACCTAAACCTGCTCCTGGCTCCTTCCAGGGGGCAGGAAGCAACAAAACAAAGCAGACTTTACACACATAAGCAGGCTTTTGAAGAGTCTCAATTTTTGAATGAAAACAAGGCTTTGACTCACTTTACACCATCAGAGGGAGAGAAAAGGTTAAACCTGCTCTTCTCACTTGGGGTTTGTACCCAGAAAAATGCCTAAGTTGCAGTTCCAGATATGGGGCGAGTAACTGGGGGTCCTGGCACTGACCCGAGGTGCTTGCACAGACAGAATGAAGGCACAACAAAGTCACACAGGGTGATAGTGGTGTTTTACCCTTCATCCAAACTGTTTTAGAAATCAAAAAATATCAGCTTTGGAGGAAAGGAATCCCCAAACTTTCTGTTTTTTCCTATGAGCAAAAATGTCTCAGACTCATCTCAAATTAGAAAGAGGATACAAAAGAGCCGACTCGTTTGTTTGATATAGTTTAGCATAGAATTCCACTGCAAAATGCACAACTCAACATTTTCTTTAATTACGAAATACTTGCCAGCATAGAAAGAAAAGGAAGTTTAAAACTATGAAAGAACTCTCTCTGTTCTCTCCCCTATTTGCTTCCCTACCAGTTTTTATCTTTTTGTGAATAACTAAAAGTCCCAGCCACACCATAGCATAGATATAATTCAGACAGACATTGAGGATCATCCAGCAGAATGCATTCCCACATTATTTAGCAATATTTAGAAGAGGATTTTGTATGACTATGAATAAAAGAGCATCTTATAACACCTAAAATAAACTTGTCCAGATAGAAAACTTCAGGCTTCATGGTTTAGGTCAATCTCTAATTTCTAGGGATTAAAGTGAATCTTTCATAAGGATAGATTATGCTACCACTTCTTTCCCTGGAGTATCTCCTGCTGTCTTATGAAGATCTGCTCTTAGTCACTGCCAGAGGGAAGGCATTTCATTTGATGTCTTTGATTCCATAAGGCAGTTCCTACTTGATGATTTATATTCAAAAATAGGCCAGAAAGGTTAAGAATGGAAGAAATAAAGTAACGTAGTTCTTACTTTAGCAATGGAAAGCCAAGGCTTGGAGACTTTTGTGGCCTTTTTCAAGGGTATTTAAAGAATTTGTGGCAGACTTCTTCATTGTCTTATCCATAATAACTGCCTTATTCTTGACCAGTGTTTTTCTTTTGATTGAATAGCACGCTTAGTTTTATTTTTGTTTCAGAAAGAAAATCAACAAAAATTGCCTTTAGACTTCCAGAATTCATGAGAGTTTTATTTACAATTGGGATGCAGTAAAATTTGCTCACTTGTTATTGATATTTCTTCTAGGACGTGAATAACCAATTGAGGACTTGTTTAAAAGCACAAAAGTGATGGAATCTGAGATTCATGTAATGGGCACGAGAGGTACAGAGTGCTGAGGAATACAAAGATGTTTGTGACTACTTCATTAGAGAAACTCCTCATGGAAGATATAGTTGATCATGATTTCCCTGTAGTGCTGTGAAAATTAATACTGCCTGGGTTATATCTAACCTGTAAATAAAAAGAGCTCAAGAGAAATATCAGTGTTGGTCTTGCTCTAAAGAATGTGTAAATTTAGGGGGTCTGAATAGCATAACTTGCTTTGATCCTAGATCTTTTTCAGTGTTTCTTGTTTTCATGCATAATCTGAACATAATTCCACATTGTCTGTGACAAGAGTGTCTGCCCACAGAGTCATCGCAGAAGGGAAATAAATGCCACACTACTCATTTTGTTTAGATGGGCACACTATGCCACTAATTATTTTTTTCTTTTTTAAAATAATATTTTTAGATTTTTTCCACTGGTTGTCATATCATTTTAAATTATCTCTCTTGTCTCAGTTTTCTCAGCCTGTAAAACACAGTTAACAACTAATCTGGGAAGTTCTGCACCTAAAGCTCTTTCATAACATGACATGATAGTACAATTCAAGTTGTACCAGGTATTCAGAATGGGAAAATTTGCTCCATTTTAAAACCCAGGAGTAAAGATGAACCCAGAAAAAAAGAATGAAAGAAGACATCTGTCTCCTTCCTTTTAGGCAGAAAAGTGTTTAAAGGTGAGGTTGAAGTTATCACAATATTGTTACAACAACTGAATGACATAATGAATGATTCATAGAAGGAGGGACAAAAAGTTCTAGATAGTTGGTGAATTTTAGTTTATAATAAAGCTTATAAATTTGTTTTTGAAAACAAGAAAAAATTGCTTTATCATCTTTGGATTCCACATCTATCTTCACTTAGATATCCATGGCTCAAGCATGGGAAATGGGCTATTCAAACTTATTATCACACAAAACCAGATGGCATTTGATAGAAGGAAAACCTCTAAGCAGAATTGGTTTCCAGTCCTTCCAATGTGTGAGCAAGGATGATCAGTGTGCATCCACCTTGCACAATCTGCGTGTTTGTCAGTGAAACAAAGGCAAGGAAGTACATTTACAGTCCATAAATATGCATGGCACCAGACTTGAGGTTTCAGAAACAAATTAAATTCCCTTCCTTCTGGTCTTACTTTTATATAGAATGGCTGCAGGCTGCTATGCAGCTGCCACTTACACTGCCTTAAACACTCAGGGGTTACTGAAGGTTCTGTCTGGTTTGGTCATTCAGCCACTGTTTTACCAGGGTTAAGGGCTCACCGGCATTTTCCAGATTATATACAGGCTTTCTATTCACAGATAACGAAGTACCTGTAAAGTGATAGATGTAACAGCTTTTAGCTGCATATATCCTTGAACTGAGGGTCAAACACATGGGTCTGTTAGAAGCTTATCCCTTCTGCTTTAAACCTTACTGTAGAAGGACTTGAAAAATTCAGGGGCAAAATAAACAAATCAGTCTGACAGAATGGCAGAAAAGCAGCTTAAGAGAAGCCTGTCAGCACAACCTGCTCCCTTTTCTAACCTGGCAGCAATTCCCCCTGGGTTCCTGCCGTTCTCCTATGCATTTCCCTTCCAACCCTCATTTCCCTATGGAGCTCCCTCAGCCCATCCGATTTTGAACATCTGCTGGCACTGAACTCCTGCAACTCTCAATCTGTTTCCCCTTGGCTTCCTTCTTCCTTCCAGTTAATCTTCCTTATTTTTGTCTTGGTGAGACTTCCCTCCTTCTTCTGTCTTCCTGCTGCTATCACCATTTTCATCCCGTCTTTTTCCGAGTGACACCAGACTCACTCTCCCTGGTGAGGAGACCTGGGAGTGACTCCCCACCCCCCTGAGGCAGCTGCATCTGTCTGCTAACAAGCTACCACCCAGGGCCAGTCTTACTCTTCTCCTCCAGGCTCCCAGCATCTATGGGCTTCCTCTTTGGTTCTCCTTGTGTTCTTTGGACCTGAAATAAGCTGGAACAAGCTTGAAAGTGGCATGAAACCAAGCCAGTAGAAAACAGTGCATGGTTCTCAGTTCAGTGAGTCTGAACTGTCTATCTGACATAGGATGCTGGAAGGGGAGAAGGAGGAGGAGGAGGAGGACGACGAGGTGGTTTGATTTTCTTGCCTTCTATACCTGTAGTCCATAGTGGCAGGATTATATTGTGAGAAACCACCAGGTGTACAGATGAGAGGGGAGGTGTAAAGGGAGAAAAATACATGGATTTGAATAAATTTGAAAAATACATGGAACCACTGAGCCTACATCATGTTAAACTTGACCAAATCTGTTCCACCATGTGAGATATATTCCATAGGCTGAGAAATACTGTAATCTTGTACACACAGGCCCAATACATTGCTGCCTCCAAGCAGGCCTTCCCATGGGAGAGTGAAGCTGTTCCTGCTTATTCCCACAGTTATGTTAAATGAGGCTGAATATAAGCCCAGGAGCATTATAGCAATCCAGGCTGTTGTCTGGAGAAATGAAGAGAGGTTTCCCCACTTTCATCTGATGGTTCTTGAGAATAATTTTGTGCTTTGTCTCATCAAAAAGACACATAAACATAAATATCCATGTTAATTACATTATAATTCAGCCCTAAAGCAGAATAAGCTGAGACTATGGAGGCTAAGTGATATGTGTCTACAAAGGGAACAAACTGAGGTCAGCCCATCTCTCCAACTATTTGCCAAGATCAAGCATTTTAACTCCTTAGTTGGAAGAAACGCTATTAAAGTCCGCAGGGTCCAATGGCAGAAGCATAAAACTCGAGTTTGACTTCAAATTCTTCCAATAACTTTTTCTGAGTAGCCTCAGATAAACAATTTAGTTCTCTAATGTAAAACAATAATGGACACCAGTACTCTGACAGGCACATCATTCTTATTCCAGAACAAATTGGAAACCTAGTGTTTGGAAATAAAAAGCAGGGCCAATAAAAATTGAAACAGAGAAAGAGGGGACTAATTTTAGAAATGAATATACAGAGTGGTATAAAAGGGGATGAGGAAGTCAAATGTACATCCCTCCCAAGGGACATTTTTTCGGTCTATTGTCCTGTATATTTCCTGCCCAGAAGCACAAACTTTAAGCGACCTATAAAAAGGTAACATCTTTTCTTTGTATTTCTTCAGGTTTTGAAGTACTGAAATTAGACAGAGCTATTCCTGGTTCATGCAGTGTAAATGAGAAGAATCCAGCCCTGATAGATATCCGACCTGAAAAAAACCTATGTGTGTTTCCAATGCAGCAGCCTGCCTTATACTCCTTATGTCATGTAATACCTTGTTGTACCAACAGGCACTGAAGCATCTTGTCAGCAACAGTGACAAACATACACAGGTGTATTGTTAGTGTAAAAGAGTTGTACTTAATTCCCTTTCTTTCCTTGATTTTTTTTTTTTTTTTTTTTTTTTTTTTTTTTTTTTTTTTTTTTTTTTTTGAGGAGTCTTTTGTAGTCATCTTTTTCTATTCCTGTATGGCTGCAGTTGATAAATTATTTCTGTTCTCTTTAATCCATTTTTTATTATTCTTCCAGATATTTTTATTTTTTTTCTAGTGCTGGTGAAAATAAATCTTTTCAAGAGCTTGGCGGTATATTTGGAAGGATGTTTTGAACAGTATGAGTGCTTCTTCTACGTGTTAATGAACTAGAAAATAATGAAATAGTGGTTTGAAATGAGTTAATTGTCTTAACTTTAAAAATTCACATATTAATGAATGCTGTTAACCAAATTGCCATGTATTGGTTTTGACATATTGCCCACTTGAGTTTTCATCCTGTCTCTTTGTTTCTATGCTAAGTACATGAGCTGTGACCTAAAGCACCATGGTTCTGCAGTCCCATGTCCTATGGAAAAAAGGATTCTGCAGTCAGCTCTCAGGCTTGTACTCCTCCAAATTTTGAAGCTGTTGACTGATTTTGACAGAGAGGTAGACATGTCAAAGATATCCAGGTTCTTACAAGCTTTAATAAAACAAGTGGCCACGTACAGAAAGATCTTCTAAGTAACTTGACAGAAAGAAAGGAACATTATACATCCACGTATGGTCAGACTTCAGAGACTCCAAGGAGAAGAGAGACCACACAAAGGAAGAAGACAGCTTTAGTCAGATCTTCTTAAAAGCTGAAGTTAAAAAAACATAGAATTGTTTAGGTTGTAAAAGACTTCTTAGATCATTGAGTGCAGTTGTTAAACCAGCACTGCGAAGTCCATCACTAAACCACGTTCCAAAGTGCCACATCTACACACTTTTTAAAAATTTCCAGGTATGGTGACTCCATGGTGAGACCACCTGAGCAGTCTATTTCAATGCCTGACCGTCCTTTCTCCTTAGCCCTTCTTTTGTGAACCATTCAAAGACACATTTTTTATTGTAATTTGTGGCAGTAGCCACACTTAAGTTCTAGTTGGACTTTGGTCCTTCTAATTTTCTCCCTGCATAACCCCATTACATCCTTGTAATCCCCCTAAGTGACCTGCCTCTTCTTCCAAAGGTCATAAACTCTTCTTTTTATTCCTCTGAATTCCAACCAAAACTCTCTTCAATCAGGCCCATCCTCTTCCCTGCTGGCTTGTCTTTGTACTTCAGGAGCGTCTCCCGAGAGACTCTGTGAACTCTGTGAACCGGGCTCCCAAACGGGTCAAAGTTTGTCCTCGGGAAGTTCATGTAACAGTTCTGCTTACTTGCTCTCCTTACTTCTCCTATACCCAAGACAGCCCCTGACCACCACATCACCCATCAGTCCTTCCCTGTTCACAAACAGCAAGTCCAGCAGGCACCTTTCCTTGGCTCACTCACCAGCTCTGTCAGCATGTTATCTTCCACACACTCCAGGAACTTCCCAGACTGTTTCCTCTCTGCTGTGTTGTAATTCCAACAGAGATCTGGTAAGTGGAAGTCCCCTGTGAGACCAAGGGCCAGAGACTGTGAGTCCTCTGTCAGCTGCTTATAGAATATTTTGTCTGCATCTCCCTCATGATTGTGTGGTCTGTAACAGCTTCCCGCCAGGATATTCCCTGTTGGCCTTTCCCCTGATTCTTATGCCTAAACACTCAACTCTAGTGCCACTATAATTTAGTTCTAGGCAAACAAAACTGTCCCTAACATATACAGGGCTACCCCACCATGTCTCCTTCTTTGCCTGTCCTTTCTGAAGAGTTTATAGCCATCCCTTGCAGCACTCCTGTTGTGTGAGTCATCCCACCATGTTTCTGTGATGGCAGCTATGTTCATAGTTCTACTGCTGCACAATGTCAACCAATTGAGAAACATAAATCATATCAAATCAGACTTCATTAATTCTATGGCTCACCAACATAATTGTTTTCTTGTGCCAGCTCAACACATTCTCATTTTGTTTCCTTAGATGAACTTACATCTCTAGCCAGTGTATTTTTATTACTGTTTATTCTCAAAGCAGATCCTCCTGCAGCTGGACTTTTTTCCCAGGCTCCTGCTGGTTTCACCTCTACTGCATTTCCAAATATTTATCTTGCTTGCAATGAATCAAACTCTATCTCAATTTTAATAGACTGGGAAGCCAACTGAATCAGCACTGTGTCTGTGAATAGGACCTGTGGCTACATCTGTATGAGTAAATTAAGCATGCCCAGGAACATTTGCTGGCACTGAGGCAAACTGATGCAGAACAGCCTGAATTTGTACTATTGAATTAACTTACCCTCCAGAACAGGGTGGCGGAATGCAAAGTGCCTATGGAGAAGGATTCCTGCTCCGTGCTGTTCCTGGGAATTGCTTGGCATTCTGTTAGATGGGGTGTTTGTACCTTTGCCAAAAACACACCAGCCATCATCCTAACAATTTCACAGTATAAATAATCAATCTGCAGTGCCTGTGAATGTCCCCTGGCCCTGCCTAATTAACTGCATGACATGAAACTCCTTCATCCTTATCTACGGGCAGTTTTCACATGGCCATTTCTGCTTCCAGTGTGCCAGTTCAACTCAGTACGAATTGGGCATAATCTATAAGTTGAGTATATGAGCTGAGCCTCCCTAACCTGTTTAATTTCAAAAAGAGTAAGCTCAGACCTTCAATTTAAATGAGTTCAGATTGTTTTGACTGAAATAGAAAATCTGCATCTCATATAATCATCTCATCCAAAGGCTATGAGAGACAGCATTTCTGTCAGAATGGCTAAGAAAGCTGGGCAAACTAAGGAATACATGAACAAAACTGATTCCCCACAGTCCTGAAGCTCCAGGTACTCAGTGGTCATCCTTTTCTTCTTATTAGAGCTTAATTTTCCTGGATTTTTTCAGTGTAGTGATTTAAATATAAGGCAAACAGGTGCTGAATTGTTTTACAGTATTACAAGTTTTTCTTTGGTCTCAATCAGCAGTCTTATCATCTGCTGGGAAACTGTTTGGATTTGTTGTTTTCTAACTTAAGCCAGGTTTCCTCCCTCCCTCCCTCCTTCCCTCCCTTCCTTCCTTCCTTCCTTCCTTCCTTCCTTCCTTCCTTCCTTCCTTCCTTCTCTACTNTCCTTCCTCCCTTCCTTCCTTCCTTCCTTCCTCTCATTCCTTCCTTCCTTCCTCTCATTCCTTCCTTCCTTCCTTCCTCTCATTCCTTGTACTGCTTCCCACATTACAAAATACATAACTAAGCTGTACACTCCTTTAAAAAGCCACAGTCCAGAAAAACACCTAACCACATGCTAATCTCAAGTGAAGAGGCTACTCATATGCTCCAAGTTATGCAAGTACTTAAATGCTTTGGAGATCAAAGTCTGGATTTACTGATGTGTATCTGAAGATCAGAGGCTGATGCATTGCTCCAGAACACCTTGGAAATAGGTTTTATGTTTGCTCCATCTTCTCTGTTTGCATTCCTCTGAGACTTTGGTAATGAAGAGAACTATTTATTTTCTTGCTACTAACCATTCTCAATAGAAAAGCAGAAATCCTGTTTTAGTAGTACATTATTCTGTCTCAAAAAGGAGAAGAGGGAATGATGGGTATTGTTTATGAATACAATATACTTTGGATTAAAGTATCAAGCTACTTTATTGAGCCTTGTTTTGTTAACGTTTTTAAAGGGATCTGCTAGGCATAAAAGGAATTGGATTGGAGGGTCATGGCATTGCAGCACTTGTTCCTGGACCAAGGCTTTTATGCTTCCAGGCACCTTTTCTCAGGGCCTTCCTTCTCATTAGCAAAAGCTATGTACTCATTAAGCACATCAAGAAAAGCTCAGCTAAGGACAGTTGTTTTGCTTTCACCTGTAATTTCAGTCTTCAAATCATGAGTTAATTAAAGCAAAATCTCAGCTACAAAGCGAAGAATTATTTCACAGTCGCTGAAGCCCATATCTCTCTATGAGCAGCAACTCATAGGAAGAAGTAGAACTGGCTGATCTGTGGGAAAGATGAAAGCAAATGAACCTGCTCCCTTACAGCCTTGCCTCTTGGTTTCTCTGGACACTGTGGGAACTCCCCAATGAATAAACAATGGGAACAAAATTTTCCATGAAACTTAGAGCCAGAGAAGACCTTTATTGTAAATGTTCTGACTTTCCTCTGGGAAACCCACTGGGGAATTAATGGGGATGTATCTCTGGAACACTGATGATAAAAGAATGTTCCTATCTCTTCCCCAGCTACTCTGGGGATGACATTCATTTCAGACTGGGATGTTTCTCTAGAGGGATGATGGTGGTTCTGTGTATTAAAATGAGCTTCTCAGTACTCATCTGCAAGTGATCTATCCATCTTCCTCTTCCTAGTCCTCTTCTTCCAGTGGCCACTTTCATTGTGTATGCTAAGACTCATGCCAGTCTACTGGGAACATGACAACATCATTTGTCCAAAGGGAAAAAAAATATAACCAGTCCTTTTCAAGATGCCTTTGTCCTTTGCTCTTGGCAGGTGACAGTCCTCTCTGTCCTCCAGATCTTTTGTTTAGCCTGTGACTTCTCCTTAGCACAGTGACTGCCTGTCATAATGCCTGCAACCCTTGATGGGCTCTGTGTGTGCATAGATGCTGCATTTGAGAACAGGATGGTTCTGCCTCCACTGGGATCCAGGCATGGCCAGACTGGAGATGCAGGGCTTCATCCCCTAAACAACCACCCATGCTGTAGCTCTCTTAATGAGATCTCAGTCAATGCAGGGGCAGCACGGATTCTCTTGATCCTTGGAGGGGACCTTTGTTACTGCAATACGACAGCTAAAATCCAGTTTGAACTCATGCTGAATTCATCCCTCAAAGCTTGCAGAGTCTTTTTCAGTAAGTGGGGAAAAAGTCCTTTAGCCCTGATGTATGATGATAATACAGTCTGTGAGCCAAAATCCTTAAAAAATGGAGGTCAAAAGCCTCAAGGAAAAAAGCTCAAGGAGAATCAATTAGCACTTTCCAGTCATCAAAACCAAATATGCACAACCATAACTGTTCATCACAGTTGAACATATTCCCACACAAGCAAATACATGAGTGGTGAAAGTAAATAGCAGCATTACCCTAAGTGCCTCATAATCATCCTTAATTATGAAGAGCAACCATTATTACTATTATTATTACTATTAGACCTGATACACATAACACTGGCTTTAGAAGGATTTGAATTAGGCCTTAAAGTGTCCCATAGTAGTATGGCACTGCCTTATAATTTCCACCTCCGTTGTCTGATTCTTTCTTTAGTTGTACTTTACCATAGTAAAAATAAAACTATACTAGTGAAGAGATTTAATTTCTCAATTTCAAACTCTTTTGCTCAATCACTAACAGAATTTTATTGTGTCAGTTTAGTTTCTCGTTCCTACAGTGTTTGCAACAGCCTATATGTAAGACCCTGACAGATACAAACAGTTTCTATAAGAGCAAAGATCTCTCCCTAACATCATTATGCTAATTCTTTGCAAGCATAGCACCTATGGGAATTTCATGTTGTCAGGGTTTTTTCTAAAAGGCATGTGTTATGCCACTGTATAATACAGACTGTCTCTGCTGCAACATTAAACCAAGGGAGAGAAGAAAATTTAATCCCACTTGCAGGGCATTATTCAAAACTAAATAGAGCAGTCACTTTCAGCAGATATAAGAACAAACCAAAACTCTGGTGCAAACCAAATTCCTGACGTTTTATTTCACTCCCTACCTTTCTTTTTCATCACTATGCAGGCCTGATTGCAGTAAATCTGGTCAAGTTGTCCCTTTCCCTCTGCAGAATCTCGTGTCTTTGTTATATCAGACTTTGCCAAGAGGCATTAAATGACTTTCTGTTATGGTCTGGGAAGGTCTTAATTCCATGTGCTAGGTCCAGTTTTCTTTGTATACAACTGCTCACCTTTGCAGTCGTCCTGAAGGCACTCCAAGTTACAAGTCCTCCAAAAGGAATTCCAGGAGTTAAAATTTAGCCTCTTATTTACTATGCAGAATCTGTGATTACAATTAAAGCTGCTGGCTTCCTGGGAGCATGGTCCAGCTCTACCTTAATGGGGATTTCATGTCACAAAGCATTTTACTGGGAATGTAAGCACTTTAATAAGAAAAGGATTGATTTTGCAACTGGCAAACATTCTAATGATTAAAAATAATGTATTGATTTTTTTTTTTTTAAATTAAGGCCATCTTTCTGGTCATAATGGAATGTCCTGCCCTTCTTGAAATTTATCATCATAGGCCTTGGGTGAAGCTTGCAATTTTGCTTTTACACAATGAATGTAAGAGAAAGAATAGACTATTAAGATGGATGGTTTTTTTATTTTATTTGTATAAACGAGGTTAATGTTAGCTTTTTACGTAGACAAAGAAGCATGGGCAAGAATGTCCTGGGAATTAGGTGGGAAAAGATACATGAAAGGAAGTAGAAGCCTAGATTCTCTATCTTTCTGTACCCAGTGTACAGCAGGACTTGAAAGTTGTCTTTCAAGTTCAAGACTGAAACTTCAGACTTTCATGGGCCTGCCCACAGCTGCGAATGCCTGGTTGGAAAAGTGAGACTCAAGGCATAAACCTGAAATGTCACACTCTGCCTGTAACCTGGCTGTGTATATGAAAGCACGAGAAAGGAGGAGGCAGAGCACTGAAATGCATCTTGTGAAAGATGTCTCACATCCTTACAAATGTAGACTTGATCCCTCCAAGTAAATTTTCCAAGTTAAACTGGTTTTAGAGATTTCTCTAAGCTCATGGGTTCACATGTGCAAGGCCTGATGCTTCTGGGACTCATTCTCCAGCGGTGATGAAATTTTCTGACCCAGAAGATTCTGTAAGGAGAAGGTGTCTCTCTTCACACTTCAACTTTACTGATGATGATGTAGAGCACTGCTCTTTTTTTAAGACAGCATTTCGTTATTATTATTATTCCATTTCTTATTGCTTGTTTTGTTAATTTATGAAATCTGCTGCCTAGCAACAAGTGGCTTCAATTTTTTAAAAGTATAAATTAAAAAATCTCCCTAAATGCTAATCACTAACAAGTGATGCTAATAAAACCACACTAACTTGTCACTAGCTGGTGATTAAAAGAAGGGACAGAATAATAATATGCCTAAGGCAATGCAGTGTCAACAGTCACATGCACAACCTGCACTGAAGGAGCTCCGTTCCATCCTGCAAATGGTATCTTATTGAGTCTAGCCAACAGCAAACCAACTACTGGAAGAGGAATCTATGTTTCTGGCTCAGGAATAATGGTTTCAAGTTTGTCCTGCCTATCGGTGTTAGGAAAATGCTTTCCTTTTTTACTGCATGCTGGCACAATTACCTAAAGTTACTTTACTTCTATCACCTGGTATAATCTGCATGGTAAGCACCCTGTGCCCAATGATAAAAGCAACTAGACTGAAACCTTCCTGAGCAAAGAGCATGGGCCAGGTATTCCCAGTGGTGTAGAGTAGCTCCACTGAGGTAGGGAACAAGTAAAAGCCAATCACTGGACAGCAACGCTGATGGAGCCTTAGGGTATCTTGTGGTTATTTCTGTTCCAATGATATTCACAGTCATTGTGCCAACATCACACAGATGACTCCTATTTTCACTTTTACCTATCTGTAATATTTGATCCAATGCTCACTAAAGCAAATGGAAAGTTTTCTGCTGGTTTCAATGGGGTTTGGCTCTCACAGTGCTTGTGCAAATCGGAATTGTTTAATCTGCACTCTGCAAGCCATCTGCAGGCTGCTAGGATAATTTATCTAGGTAATGGCCTGCCCAAACCTCTCCCTTCCCCTGGGAAAATGTTCCCTCCCCTTCATGTGATTCCCATGTTTTGCAAAGATGGCAGCCAGGAGCAGGCAGGCTGGGTGGCTACAGGGGAATATGTGCCTGTCTGGCTTCCCACTTTGTCAGGATGTCTGGTTCCTACCTGTGTTAGTCTACTCTGCAATGTGTGCAAAGTCAGTCACATAAGCAGGAGCATATTAAAACCACGCATGTAGCAACAGGCACACAGTAGCCCTGTGAATAGCCTCTGCTCCATAAAACAAGTTATGTTCCCCTGTCTGCTGTAAGAGTTAGGTCCCACATGATCACAGTCATAACATCACGTACCCAGACCATAGAGACAGTGTGCTGGCTTAGTCTGCGGTCAGAGGGAAGGAGGTGTGTGGCTTTTGCTGCTCCTGCTGTAACCAGCTTTTCGTTCTTTCATAATGTAAAATTCTCTCTGGGTTGCAGCCCAAGTCTTTGAGGAGGCAAAACCACTTGCTGAATGTCATGAAGAAAGCAAGTTGCTATGCTAAAATGCTGGCAGGAGTTCAAACCCAGTCGAAAAGTTTCGAGCAGTAAGAAAACACAACACATAAAAATCATGTAAGCAGCACTCTTTGTCTACTGCAAATAGCATGCATGTGGGCAAGTTTTCTCTATCATACAACAAAATATTTTTTTAAGAAAAGAAGAAAAGAAGTGAAAGAGCATTTTCTTAAAGGGAGACCACCTGGTACGAACACAGCCATAGTTGTTAGCTTTGGCAGCAGTTGAGAGGTCAGTTATTCATCAGCCTGAGCTTGTTGGGAGTCTCTGCTCAGTCTAATCACTGACCAAGGACATGCAGTAGAGAAATTAATGGTTTGAATGGGTTTGTAAAGGTCTGACCTGTTTTGCTGTCTCTGGACCGACTCTTTCTAACAAAGGTACAGTAAGTCTGCTTAACCCTGCAAAGTGCAGTTTACAGATACCTCCAACAAATTAGAGGTATTAGCCCAGTTAAATTAATTAAAGCAATGTTAACATGCACAGACTGCTTCTGAGGCTTGGCTAACTAGCTCAAAGCGAGCTCCTCGGTTTTATGCAGCTCAGACATACTTTCGCAGGGCTGCGTGGGACTTCATCACTGTCACACACTGAGCACTTCTTCTGTCTTCCAGTGCTAACACTTGCTGTCTTGTGCCAACACTAGCTAGTCCCTCTATAAAAACACTTGGTTGCGCATTTTGCAGCTTCTGTAAGCCATGTTCTTGGCTTAGTCTCCAGAGGCTGCAATCTTCCCTGTCTCTCCCCTGACGTGTCAACCTCCTGTTGATTTTTACTTCTCCAGTTCCCTTCAATGCCTACTTCTTGCTTCTTTGTGTCAGGGAGTTGAAAAGATTCTGTTTCCTTCCTCTTTATACTGTTTTTCTCCCTTGATTAGGGAATATGTAGGCCCCCAATACATTCTCCTGGCCTCTCCCATCTCCTCTTCATGCTGTTTTGACTACATTTGCCGCAGTTATATTTGCCCTTTCCTACCCCATATTAGAGTTTCAGTTTTACCCTCATTCCCCTTATTTTCCTTCTTGCTGGCATAGTTTTGTTCATTTTTTGGTCAAAAGATAGCTAAATCAAACCTTGAAGTTCTGGCCAGCCTATCCCTTATCACAAAAGTGAGCATTAATTTTGCTAAAAGATTTATCTTTTTCAAACAAGCTTTCTCTTTTGAGCAGAAGTGTGCTGGTAACCAGAGAGACATCAGCCAGTCCCAGGGATCTGTCAAGATGGGCAGCACCACAAACTGTGACTCCTGAGGACAGAAGTCACATGGATGCTAAATAAGGATATTCTTGGATGTGCAGCTATAGGTTTTGTACACCCAGGAAATACAAATTCCTTTCTGCAACTCATCTCCTTTTTCTATAGTTGGCAAAAAGTCCCTTGATTCTCTCCTCCTTTTCTCCTCCTGTGGAGTGTCTTGAAGGCACATCTCAAAGTTTTAGTGGTGCTTTAATGGAAACAAGATAACCAGCCCGTGTAATGGGCAGTTTCCTGGCAGATTCTCTTTTCTTAAATGTACTGAGTTTAATGAGTTGAAACTCATAACTATAATTAGCAAAATGTTTAAGATACTACTCCCTGAACTTAATTGAATTTAATTTACAGTCTGAACAAATACATTTACTTGTTGAAGCAAATGTTTCCCTTTATTTTAAAGTATTCATCTCTTCTTATCTTCCAGACCTTAGTGAGGCAAGAGTTCACTCATTAAACTTTGTGGTAGTAGGACATCTGACTTTACTTGGCTTGAAAACTGATTTTGTGAAACTTGATTCCTGAACATATCATAAAAGAACTTAAGCTCTTCTAATGGAAAAAATGTTATCAGCTTTTAAATGTATGTGCTTAAGCCGTAAAGGAATGCTGTGTAGTGTTAGCACAGCAGCCTGCAAATTCACCATGGAAAAAAAAAAAAGGGCTTAACAGTAATTAAGCTGTGGACAGTGTTTGAAAAAATAGGGGGTTTTTTTGGTGGATTTAAATATTTATTTATTTCTTTCTTATTTGTTTCAGATTAATTTCTAAGCATTTTTTATGGAAAGTTCTGTTGCTCTAAATTCTGTCCATTTTACTCTGTCACTATAGGATCCTATTAAGAGAGTTTTTAAATTATGTCTGTATAAGAGACAGGACAGTTTATTTTCCTATGAAATTTCCTAATATTGCTTTGAGCCAAGAACATCATGCTTTACAGATCCAAGCACCTTGAGCAGAAATTCTTCACCAACCAGAAGCTGTGAAACCAAAGGCAGAAATCAGCATGAGAAGACCAGGCACCTGACTGTCTGCAGTGTTAATCCTCAGAGCCCATTAAGGTAAATAAAGGTCCCTTCTGTTCTGGACTTGGAGACAGAATTCAGTAGCAGTTGGGGACTTTTGCTGAAGCAACTAGCAGCCAACTATTCATCAGAATATGAAGTGTTGGAAAGCTATAGATGGCAATATCCTGCAGTAGCAGGTGCAGGGGCTGAAGTTAGACTAAGTAGAAGAAGATGGAAGAGCTGAGAAAAATATCAGCCTGTGAGCAGCAAAACATCTCATGGTGCAGGCTAGTGGAGAAGCTGGCACTGAACTCTGGGTTCTCTGCTGTCCTCCTCATGCTCCAGTATCAATATTTTTAGAAAGAGACTACTTCTTGGGAAAACAAATTAGAGAGAAGTAAGTGCAAATGCAAGATATCTGTGTGGTTACAGGTGTGCAAAGGCAACTTAGAAGACAGGTTTTACTCTCAGATGTTCCAATCTCATCCTGCTTTGGCAAAAAACAGAAAATTGTGATCTAAGCTAAACAGTGAAGGCTATATTCTGACTCTGACTTTTTCTCTTACCAAAGCCCTAAATGGAGTCTTACAGCTTCTTCTTACAGTAAAGAGGCTACTAGACATCACAGATCACCCGGCCTTATTTCTTCCTGTCTCTGGGTCTTTAGAGCTTGAAAAGAATCTCAGTCCTTTTCCTGAGTGCCGTGGGTAAAAATATCAATGTACAGGTTCATGATTTCAAATTTGATAGTGGTTAGAATCACCAAATGGGATTTATTAAATTGTCAAATCAGACACTCAACCCAGTGTTTGCCTCTGTTAGTCTTAGGGGCAGGTAAAAGTAAGGTATTATGGTTTAAAGGAGTATCTCCAAGAGTTTCTATGCTGACAAATGACTTGAGGCGTGCCAGGTGCCATTGGACTGGCTGGGCTGAGGGCAGCTGGCACAGCATCTGCAGTGTCAGCAGCACAGGGCTGACCCTGAGTGGAGTCTTATCAGTAAAGCACTAGAAGTCATCCAGGTATGTGCGCAGGACCTGCAGCAACCTTAGTGTTGCCTGAGTATACACCTGGAGCAAGCCCACACTAGTAGTTAAAACTGCAACATCCAGGCCCAAAATAAACTGATTTTGCCTTTGCTGAGTGAAGATGTTGTGGTTCCTTTCAGTGTCTGTGGAGTTTGTTTGTTTGTGTCAATGGCTGGCTCATTATTAACTTGCTCATTATTAACTTTTGATCACTACACCTATATGAAAACCAAGTGGGGAGAAGCCCACAAACTCTTTCTCCATGGTTCCACACAGCTCATGTTGTAAATGCTGTTGTGTTTTATTCCACTAACCGTTAGCCTCAACACATACAAAGGGGCTCATTTTAATTCGACAGCTCTTTCCAAATAGGTGTGCATGGGAAAAGGCCTGCACTGTGTGGGGTCGGCTGCGATTTTCCCCTTTGGGAAACCGTGTGTCCTGTGGAGTCTCTGCAAGAGCTGGCACTGCTTTGTGGGAGCCTGATATCCCATCATGCAGCCATGGTGTGCCACAGTGGAATTTGCTCTGGGCTTTGTGCAGCCTCCTTAGGACTATAAGGCTCCTGCCTGCTCATGTGGCTTCCTCCGTCTTCTCTTGGTTCAAACCCAGGAACCTGTTTGCAAGTTTGTCAGGCTTCCCAGCCCAGCTGAAATGGAGGGGAAGCCCACAGGCCCGGTGTGTTTGGTCACACACATGCACAGCCCCCCAGGATGCTGAGGGAGTGATCTGGGTGCAAAGAGGAAGGATAGAACCCTCACACCTTCTTTTCTCTCACACCCACACAGCCACTCGTGCATAAGGACGAAGATCTGATCCCATGCCTGTGGCTACCCTGCTTCCTCTTGAATCACACCACCCACAAAGTAAGCAGGCTTTAAAACTTGGCATTAAGAAAAACAGAAGTAGATTTTCCTGCTGTTAAATTAATCTGCCAAGGCAAACCCATCCCTTATAACATGAAACTTTAACAAGCTCTTGCATTGAGATGCCCTAATTTGAACAAGAAAAAGTTTGCAGGGAACTGAGAGCTGACTTTTCACTCAGAGATAAGGCTTTATACCTCTCTGCCTGCAAGCCCACGGGTATTTAAAAAAACCCACAAAACAAAACAGAATGTCTTTACATATTTAAATAAATTAAAATGAACCTGCTCTAGATGAAACATTCAATTCAATTCCTTAACTGAGTTTCTAAAGGGTGAGCTCCACTACAAAAGAAACTTATTAAAGAATAATGAAGACTGTCAAAAACCATATGCTTAAAAGCTAGTAAATAACAAAGTAAGGCTTTTAGTCATCTTGACTGGACAAGGTGAGGTCAAAAAGAAACAACAACACATCCAGCACCATGGCAATGGGCTTTTCATGCTTCTTGTCTTCAACAATTGCTTTTTTAGAAAGAAGTCTTCCTTTCCTGTGGGCATACATTCTCTTCTCTTAATCACTGTCTTTAGCCTGACCCTCTGAAATAGAAACTCTCTTTTATGCAATATTGTACTTGAAATTGATTTTTTGGTTTGGTTTGGTTTGGGGTTTTTTTTGAGGCTCTCTTTCCCTCCCATGGAACCACAGGCATCTGGATGAAAGAATAACATATGGGTGAAAGGCTCTTTCAAGCAACTTTATGTTGGATGGATCCTTGCGCTGTCATTTACTTGACATTCATTTATACTGAATCAGTTAATAAGTCAGATCTTGTGTCATGTTAAACATTTCTTCCTTGTTTATTTGCCCTGCATTAATAGCCATATTGCAATTGTACACAATGCTCTGAGCAAAATTTAATTCACTGGCACAGATTTACAACTGTAGAACATGTTCTGATGGGGATAGCTCTTGAAAAAAACATAATTTTAAAAGCATATGCAAGCATGAAGAACTGATCAGTTGACATCTAGTTTTTGCTGTGTGGGAATGAAGTAGTAATTAATTATTTTATTTTTCTTGTTGTTGTTGTTGCCTCTCTTGTTCTTTATAAGTAGACAAATGTTCAGTGGTGATCAGGTGTTGTTTTATCTTAAATACTGTTTGACAGCCTCAGGGTTAACAGAAATCTCACTGCAAAGTGTTCATAAACTCACCGTGACAAGAGCAGGGGCTTGTAGTACTGTGCTCAGTCATGTAAGAATGTGTCTGAAATTGAACTTAGAAGCCAATAATATCTGAACAATCAACTGCCTATGTTACACTTTCTTAAGTAAAGGAAATCATTCTTCAATGTGACCTTGATGTGTAAACAAGAGGTAATTAATAAAAGTACTGGTGCAATTTCATGGAACATGAACTTCTGTCCTCCAAAATCTTAGCACTGAAAAACAAAGTATATTTTGGTATTTCTGATGCCCACAGCATTAAGAAAAAAACCTGAAAAAAAACCCCAAAAACCAACAAAAAACCCAACCAACCAGCCAAACAAATAAAAACAAAACAAAAAATGAAACAAAACCAAACACCCCCCAAAAACAAACAAACAAACCCAAGCAAACAAACACACACACCAAAAAAAACCAAAACAAACAAACAAAAAAAAAACCAACAACCCAAACAAACAAACAAAAAAACCCCACCGAAGTCTGAAGTTACAGAGCCAGGATTTGATGGCTGAAGGACACTGAAGGGAACAGAGGAAATGCTAATTCCTGACCCTAGGAATATCATAATGCAGTTCTGCAGCTTTTAACTACAGTTTCTATTTTTCTTTTTTTATAATTCTTTTACAACAGCCAAGCAAACAACAAAATCCTTCTATTTTAACCTTAGTATCCTATGTTTACACTAGTAAACACAATGTATCATTTGCAATGAGAGGCTATTCTAAAGCTACAAAAATTTCTTTGAGTCTAATTCTGACACTGTGTAAGATTTTTGGATAAACCTCATGCATAATAAAAAAAAAGCATATTTAACACAGGCCATCTGTAATTTCTGTGTCAGTAGTGAGCCACATAATTGTTTTGAAAATATACATCATTCATTATATATGAATTATTATATAACAGAAAAAAAGACATTGCACAAATAATTTCAACCCAGTTTGAGCCCTAATGAGTATATAAGGTACCTATTTCCAAGATATAAAGTATATTTTAAAATAACCAAGTGATTTTATTAAAGGCTGTATAAAGCTGATATATAGTGTTGCATACTTACGGTGACAGAAGTGTTTAACTTTGCTTTCCAGTTGTCCTACCTTAAAAGCTTGTAAAACATATTGCCTTGGAAAAACTCTTTCGAAAAAGGGAGGGAAAGGGAGGGAAGTAGAGAAGAGGAAGGAAGGAAGGAAGGAAGGAAGGAAGGAAGGAAGGAAGGAAGGAAGGAAGGAAGGAAGGAAGGAACATATAGACAAAATTTCATTTTCAGTCATTCCTTTCATTCATACCATCAATGTCAAATTAGGATTCCTAAGTTTTATTGTGCATAATTATCTCTTCCTGCAAATTTAAGTCCTAGAACTAATTGCTAAGCATCACATGTAACACTGACAGGCAAGTGCAGTGATCTGTAGCATCTACTTACTCCATGTTATTTGAAATTCAAAATATGCTTGTGAAGCAGGACACCCATTTGAAGGTTTCATGCCTACATTTTAATCTCTTTTTGTTGATACTCTACAAGTAGCTACCTTGCCTGCTGCAATATTATTTATCTCAAGATTTTGCATCAAAAAGCTAACAAAAATTTGTTTACATTTTGTTTGTTTTTCACACAGGTAAATAGTATTTCTAATAGGATTTGCACACTTATCAGTGGATGTGATCAAGATTTGGAAATTCACCTTTAATGGGTTTTTGAGATCCTCGTTGTTTTTCATTTCACATCAGAAAAGTAGCAAATATTCTACAAAACAGAATTCCAAAATAATCATACCAATTGTAAAGTTAGAATTTTGCTTCCTTTTCATATTCTTTGATTGTATGTACTTAGTTCATGGTGTCATGGTGTGGTATACCTTCATTTCTTATAGTAGCATCTTTAAAACTATTAAAAGCTGTACTTACATTCATTATAAATCAACATCTTTTCCATATTAGAATCTCCTATTAGAAATTATCCTATCATGAAATGGCTGACAAAAAATCCAGTTTCATTTCTAGAATAAGCCAAACAGTATACTAATTAGGAGATTGATTATATTTTCAATATCCTTTGCTACATATTTTAATATTTTTAAAAGGACTGTTAGTCTAATTCATACCTTGAATAACTTATGTACTACATTAGAGTGTGTGTTGTAATAAAACTTTAAGTGACAAATGCTTTTGTTACAACACACATGGGTGATGCTGTGTTCCTGAAAAGGTGACGCATTTCAATTAGAACCAATTAATAGATGTTTGTAGATATTTTTTAAATTATGTGAAATGAAGTCACAGAATCACTGAATTGTTAGGTTTTCTCCATGGCTTTTCGAAGATGATAGAGAGCAGCAAAGCAACAACATCTGCCAGCTACCTCAGCACCCATGGGTACATCCTGTCGAGGCCCAGGGATTTGGGACTGTTTACTCTGCCTATCCAATCTCCAACCCAACTCTGAGACCAGGGACAAGTCTTGCTTTCTTCAGCCTTCTCTTACCTCTTTTGCTCTGTTTTTGTATAATGTACCATAATTCTACACTGCTGCTGCTAACATTTTATGCAAAATTGTAAACAAATTAAAAAGAAGATGAGGGAAAAACACATGGAATTCCTACTAACCTGACGGGAACTTTGCATGTTGATAGTGAGGTGGTAGCTATCAAATTTGTGCTTTGTCATTCACTTAGTTTACATGTCTGCATAAGAGGCTGGATGACCTTGGCCTTTTCAATGTATGACACAAATTATGATCAGCATTCAAATGAATCAATAAAAGGGAAATCACAGTTGATCAAACTGTGGACCAGGTGTGTATGGGCACTCAGATGTATCTTAGAGATAAGAAGCAGCCATCCTTTGAGAAAGAGGCTTCCTAGAATCTCAGTCCAAATTGGAATGAAATATTAGGTGATTCTGAAACTTCAAAGTGTTTTAGCACTGAGATTTGCTGGCCAAGTGCAGAAGGTAGACATGACAACAGGCTGTGAACAGGGCTACTCCCGCAGTATTTATGAATGCAGGTAGAGAAGAAAGCATTTTCATGCAAGATTCCCGTCTGAGTTTTGTAAACACAGAAACAACACTCCAATTAAATTCAAAGTGAGCCTGATGTGTCTGCACAGATAATAGAAACCTTAGTATCAGAAAAACACATTATCTGTAATTTGGCCAAAAAAACACCACTTTCTATGGAATGTCTCAATATTCATTTGTTATTCCTTTCTTCTTTTACTGCACTGCTGTAGATAATTTCTCTTGTTCTGTCTCACATTGTTCTTGGTTAGTGGCACTTGCCTGAAATTAGTTTCTAATTGGGATAAATGAACTGCATGTATTCATGGGGCCTGGGCAGTTGTTTTTGGCTCCCAGCAAAAAGCAGTGAACAAGCAGATTCTGTTGGCTGCTGACAGCTGTTTCACATAGGCTCGTGTTATCAGGGCAAACACATGTAAACGATATGAATAAATAACATGCAAATGTTTATAAATTGAGTGAATTTAACTTTATCAGATTATCCTCAAGCTAGTTTTAGACTGAATTTAGTGGCACTAAATCCTTTAGCAAGTATTGCAGTGTAATGCTTCTTATCAACAGTGAGAGTATGGTTCCTGTTTTTTAACTTCCCACTTGGTACTAATGGTGCAAGAATTTCTAGTTCAAGACAAAGCAAAGGCTGCAAGCAGTTTGTGACAAGCATCCTGGGTGTGTACTCATGGGAGCAGTTCACCATCCCATCCTGCCAAAAAGCTCACCAAACCAAATACATACAGAAATATGTTTTTATTTTCTAGCCAAAAACATTGCTGGGTTTGGCTTTCAAATGTTGGCACCTACAAAATGCTGTACAAAGAAACATTTAATGTGAACTGTAAATCATAGTGGATATTAAACAGTTGCTCAGTTTACCTGGTTGTCAAGAACGGTTTGGGAAACTGGAGACAGAATCCTTCATTCATCTTTCTTTATTTTTTTAAATTAGAAATTCACTGCAAAGGAAAGATTTATTCAGGGTGAGTTGTCTCAGTCCCCTGTGTTCTAAACAGAAATCACTGCAAGAAGCAACGAAACGTATTTAGGAAACAAACAAAGTCTAAGCTGATAGTCTCAGGGCATCTACTTCCACTGAATATGGTGCACACTTACCCTTCTCTGGGTCATATACAGCTGTCTGTCAATTTTCTGTAAAATTGTCAACACCACTGCAATGAATTCCCAAATTATACAAAATTCTTTTTAGAAGTGACATTTACACTGTGACACCTTCAAATGAGTTCTAACTTGGTAGCGGACAGTGTTGTTGCATATTGATACTCTCGTTTAGCCAGGCAGTTTACTTAACAATGTCCACTTTCCTCTTCTGCTGGGATCTGTTCTTGTCCTTGTTTTATTTATGACAAATTTCTACTTGCCCCTTAATATGTCAAATTGTCATTTTATTGCATCTGCTAAATATGTTTTTATCCATAATCCTATAGTGACTAAATTCATCTGTACATTTAATACCATTGATTCAATTACACTCTGAATGAATATTGCATATTGAATTCTAGTCTTTTTTTGTTTAGTATACATGGGAACTAACCACATAGGATTTTGATGTAAATCAAGAACTAAGATATTAGAGATGTGTAAATATCTTTACCTCCAAAAGTCCTTGGTGATTCACTAAAGATGTAGTGCTTGTAGCAGAATTGAGTTACAGAGAGATTCAAAGCTGAATCCAAACAGCCTGAATTTAAATTCAAATCAATAAAATTCTCTAAGTCCTTAGTATAAAAATATTTCATGGTCAGTTGATTATATTTTAATAAAGGTTTTGGATTCTGATAATTAGTAGTTATTACAGTAGCTGCTTCCATTGCATATTGAAAACAGGTTTCATGTCTAGCTAACATTTCCAGGGCTTTGGTCTTATCTTACTGGAGCTTCATTCTCTGAATTTAAGAATTCACTATACGATAGCCTCTTCCTTTAAGATAAAACTACCTCTTAACTTTTTACTTGAACAACAGAATAGGCAGTTCTTTCTGGATTTGAAAACAATTCAACACAATATATATTCACACAATGACTTGCCTGTGACCTGGAGCCTCGTTTGTTCTCTGCCTCCTATGAAATTTGGAGGACTGCAGATACCTTATTCTTTTCTTTTCCTATTTGTTCTCTCTTTCTGCTTTAAAAAATTCTGATTACACCTGCTTTGAGAATGAGGTGTCCTTCTGAGAATGTTCCTTCCAAGAGGGCTTTTTCTTACCAGAAGTACAGTTTGATACTAAAATGACCTTGAGAGTTAATCACTTATTCTCCACTGGGCCTTAGATTTGGAACAAAGTAATTCTGGGAAAGATCTGGCAGAGGAAATTATTTTATTTCTTTCTCTGGCATATTGTCAAGGTACATTTACCTGTGCTAAAAGCACCAAATGAAACCCTTATAAAAATAAAATCTGCTACAGCAAAATTTCTTTCTTGCTGTTCCACTTCCTAAGCATTATGCACACTTTTTTGTTCACTTATCTGTTCAGAGATTTAAAAAAAATATTTATAGTCTTCACTTCTGAGAGAAATATTATAAATAAATGATTCCTCAGAATAATCTGTACTTGACAATTTGACTCAGGACATCTTGGTGGATAACAAGAAAATCAGATATTGAGAGAAGGCAAGCACATCCTCCAACATGTTATTAGATTAAAAAATCAAATAATTGTTGTTTTTATCAAAGGAACTCATTTGTTGGCCACACTGAGGCAGAGATACGAGTTCTGCATGGTATCATTATGTATTGATGAGGAGACAACTCTTGCATTCCTGTGGAGCACCTGTGAGGGAGTTCTGTGCCCAAATCCTGCTGGCACAGCCCTTGTGCCTGAAGCCCTGAGCCTGCAATGCAAGCAACATTGGATCCTGTCTTCTGTTTCTGCATTCACTGAGAATAACAATTCTCCTCAATAGCCTGGAAAAACAGACACTCCTGAAAAGCATATGCATTACTTTACTCATATTGAAGTCAAAATGCCATCATGGAGGCACCAGAACTTTGGGTTACATAAAGTCACAAATATCAATGTGCCCCAAAGTAGAGATTTCACTCCAGCTAAAAAGCACCATGTGACAGAGGCAGCAGATGCTTAATGGCTGCACCATTGACAATGTGTTTAACTGATATTAATATTTATAATTCAGTAATGATAACCATGGCTCCAAAGTGCACTAAATGCACTCCCATTATTGCTTTAAGTTAAACCTTTGTCTCAGTTAATTGGCTATGTGTCCTACTCCTATGTAACCCATATGGCAAGGCCAGGAAATAATAATATTTTTATACTGGAAAAAATTAGTGATTGCTCACGAGTGACTATTTGGTCTCCAGACAATTATTGAACTAGTTTAGCAATGGTCATGCTAAACACACATCCTTCAGCCTCAAGGAAAGAAGTAATTAAACTACATTTAGTGAGATTCCTAGAAACAACAAGACTTGATCAAAAGTTACCCGTGCTACCTGTGGCCTGCGAGGCTGACTGGTTATAACTGCAGGGACATAAGGCTGGCATGGCAAGTTGTGGACAGGTATTTCAGCAGAAAATGTGAGTATAAAGCCATCAAAGTGAGAGAAGTCCTCATGGGTACGACCACATAAAATGAAGGAAATACTGTTTTGTTGTGGAAGTTGGTAGAAAGAAAGGCTGGGGATTTCTTGTTAGGAGAGTGACAATTCATAGCTAGTGAGCTCCAGGACAGACCCAGTGGTAGACTGTCTTTCAAAATGAAGATCAACCAAAGAACATATCCAAGAAGGATTTCTTCTCTTTGTCCTCAAAACAGAAAGCAAGGCTGCTGGCATTTAGCTAAGGGTTTGTTCCAGAAGGGTTAACAGCCATGCAACTTTGATCTTATACAATACCTTTAACTGATAGCCTTAGACTAATCAGCAGATCATGACAGCAGTACTGTACTTCATACTTGTGTATAAGATTGTTTTAAAATGTTTGTATATTTAGTTAGGCTCCATGCCTTCTTTTCATATAATTAGAGAAAATATTTTTATCTGACACAAGATTGGATCTGACCAAAACCAAATGAGAACCCAAACATTGGATGAGGGATTGAAATAGCAGACTGCAGTTTTGCTTATATCTGAATTACATATACAAAATTAAGTTATATTTAGCAGAGAGAGACCCTTTCACTCACCTCCTGGGGATCTCGAGAGAGGAGACTGAGCTTGCTCAAGCTATCCGTTACAGTTTTGTTTTCCAGCCAAAACATCCTCCTTGCCACTGGGCCAAGGCACTAAGAACATTGACATCTAACCATCACTGTTTTTCTCTAAATTTTCTTTAAAAAAAAATACCTCATAAATAATCAGTTAGTTATTAAATGTCACTGTGCCAGAGTGTATTCATAAATATGTGACAACTTCACATCTACAGACGTACAGAAGAAATGACCAGTAATGCATACATTTTTAATAATTTAATTAAAAATAAACAAAACATTAAAAACAAAACATTAATAAAATCAAAAATAAATCAAGAATTTAGAAAAAATGTTAAAACAGGTTGTCAGCTGAAAATGTTTCATAAAGATTCTTAAATCTGGAATTGTTCTCTTCTGCCTCATCAAATCTCAATTCAAAACACATTCCCTGTCCCTGCTCATTTCCTCTATTCCATATTGGTATATACCAAGAAGTCATGTCCCGTTATTGGTTGAAAAGTGTCATGTGCTAGGTTCATACATTCTTACTTTAACAATATATTTAGATTATTGGTGGAAAATAGTAGTAAAATCACATGTACACATTCATAAATGCATTCTTGCCATTATGTTCAACATTTCTTTGCCTATGGATGTCCTGATTTTTGAATGTTATGCTAATAAAATGGAGAGTATAATTGCTGATATTTCTGACAGATATTACTCCTAGTTTCAGGATCTTCTGGAAGCTGCCAGGTATTTGGGAAAATGTTTAAGTCCTAAAAGTTACATGAATTATGTATTTCTAGTATAGTAGAAATTTCAGATGATCCAATGTTTGTTTTACCCTATTTGCTATTCATCATTTGCTATTCATTATACTTGTATTTATAAGTCTCAGTTACCTAATCAGGAAGTGCAGACAATAGTATGTGATTTGGTTGACCAGTCAAACACTTCAAACAGTGAATAGATGACACTATTTGAGAACAAAAAAATAGGCTGAAATCTGTTCACATAAAACTGTTCAGTGAATACTTACAAATAACAAATGTGTTTGTAGAAATCAGGACTGTTTCCAGAATGATTCATGAACTGCAAAACGGCCAAATTAGCAACAAACACTATTTGCAATGGATAATTCAATCAGTTATAGATATAAGAAAATTCAGTAGAGTCTGTGATTCTCTTCTCCAGAAATGTTGAGTAGTGTTTTCTTTCTCTGCTCCACCATCAAAGCTTACTGGAAAACATGGTCTTTTCCTGTAAGCTTCACTTTGTACAAGATGCCAGTCTTAATAACATATTGCAGGTTGTTGAACTCCCTTTCTTAAGTATCCAGGTGTCTTTTAGTCACATTCTTTGGCAATAAACTGAGGCCTGTCTGCATCTGTTAAACCTGAAAACCCATGCCTGTTTAGGTACCAAACTAATCAATCAATTTTGAAGTTTAGCTTTAGAAACCTGGCTTAACTACTTTGGGCAGCCCCAGAAAGATGGTGTCAGGACCAGATCCTCTCTCCTTTCAATGTTTGCAGTTATCTGTGAGAGCCACAAACAGACCAGAAGCTGGTGACTGCTCTCTGTACTTTCAGGCAGTCAGACTAGTGGTGTCACCATGGTCTGCTGGGATGACTGGTGCCTGAGCTGTATTCCACAGGTACAAACTGGTGTATAGATCTGGCAATGCTATTTGAATAATATTCTAGCACAGGGAGCAGGACTGACATCCCCTACCTTTGGCCATGCCAGGACTACTCTGGTTAATCATCTAGGTTCCTGTAATTGAAAAAGGAAAATTCATCTCTATTAAGTCACCTGGAACAAGAACGATGACTGACAGTGGTAGGAGACCAGAGGATGAGCCTTTGGAAGACACGATGGGGAATCCATAGGATGATGTTAGAAACACACAGTATCCCATGTAGCCTACAAAGACCTCTCCAAAAAGCTGTGGGTCTCTCCTAGGCTCTATGCCATAACTGCACTGCTGTCCTGCATAAAATTGTGTAAAATTGAACTAGATATCATTATATGGGCAAGTGAATTGCTCTAACTTTTATGTGACAAAGGAAGTTGTTTTACCAAAGTTTTTCAATTACTCTTAAATGTCTCCTCTTACCTGTGTTTTGATGAGATGATCAATGACATTTAGATGTCATGAACTAGATTTCCTTTGTTTTTTATTTAAAACCCACAATACATCTAGGAAATGCTGGAGATTGTGCTTAGGTCTTAGGTGCTATAACAAATAACCCATAATAATATGGAAAGATCACAGAGTTTCAAAGTATGGGATGGTGAAAATTCTTCCTTTGCTTTAATGACATTTGCACTGTTGCCTCTGTGCATGTGTGTGCACTACCTGGCTCACAAAGCCCAGAAACAGAGATTGGCAAGGAAGTCAGAAGAAAATGCATTTGCAGCCTGTACAAGGTCTGTGAATCAAATGAGTGGTCCCACCCTAGCTCCCTGCTTGCTCCACCCTCTTTGGAATGTAGGAAAAACAATAAGAGACTACCTGTCTCCCATCTGACCACAGCTTTTGGGGCATGCAAGATATGAGAAATACTCAGGTTGCTTCTTACTCCTCCTCTCTCACTTGTTCTACATGTATTGTTTCTTGTTTTCCTCACCAAGTTTTTGTGCCAAGCTACAATGCAATCAGCAGTAAAGCAGCCATGCAAGGTGGGGAAAAGTGTCACAATGAGCTGATTGGTCAAATATTTCTCAATATATTCCAATACTGTGTACAGTACCTACTTCAATTTCCTTATAAACTGCTCCATTGTCACTTTTTTTTTATATATATGGCAGCAAGCTGCAAAAGCTGCATTAATTGTTCTCCTTCTTAAACTATGAGAATGGTTTCTTCTGCTGCTTATAGTTTGGATACATATGATTATAAGAAAAATCTGCTGTATATTTTAAAATGTTCTCTTTAATGTGTACAACTATGTTTGTTAAGTAACAAACCCATGAAAATAGAAGGCAACAGAATGAAGTACATCAGGACAACACTGAAAAATTGTTCATTTTAACTTACAGCACTTGTCACAATGAAATCTCATCTTGAAATTCATATTTACATTTATTTATCATTTTAATCTTAGGATGCTTTAATCTTCAGTCCTGGATATGGGAAAAAATTTAACATTAGTTAGCTCACCAACTTTGTTGCTTGCTTCATTATTTTGGGTTTTTTTTTAATATATCTGAAGTCTATATCTGGCTGTGGAGCTATCTTTTTTTCTCTCTATTTTTTTTTTTCCCTAACAGGAACATGTTGCTGTTTTACAAGCCTTAAAGGTTGCTTTTTTTTTTTTTTCCCCCGATTAATTAAAAAAGGCTTACCAGGCTTGTACAAGAAAAAAAGCAGATGGGATGACTCTGTAAGTAGAGTCATTCATTTACATCAGAGCTTGAAATGAGTGGAGCTACTCAAGTGCGTCAAGTCGCATAAGTAAAGCACAGTTTGGATGGTAACACAGACTATTGCAGCTAATCAAATGTTAATGCTGGGAGTCCAGGAGTGACCTTAGGTTACCAAATCTGGCAAGATGATTTTACCCACCTCACGGTGAAAAGTGTCACAGAGGAGAGCCTAAATGTTCACTGGAGAAACTCTTTAAAATAGAAGCATCATAACGTCTCTGAGTCACAGAGCCTTGCAGAATGCAAAGAGGTCACAGCGTGGTCATCCCCTTGAGGAAATCTGAGTAATATAAAAATTTTCTGCCCTCTGACTTAACTGCATGGGTGGCTGAGCTATTTTACCACTCAGGAAGTCTTGAACAGCAAAAATGCTGATCAGAGGACAAAAGTTGCAGTACTGTTTTCCTTCCCCATTCAGTTTCTTTCACGTTTATTTTGATATTGGGGGGTTTAAATTGCATGAAGTTATTTGGCTGATTATTTTTCCCATAGTGTCCTGGAAAGAAAACCTATTATGACTTGTAAAAAAGAAAATACTTTTTGCCTTTTTTTTCCTTAAAAGAAAATGTATGTTAAGGAAGCAGAAGGTAAACTAAGTTTTAGAGAAAGAAAACAAAATAAAAAATGGTATATCTCAGCCATATGTAGGAAGACATGAGTGCTTGCACATGTGCATCCCTTGTCAGTATAAAAATAATACTGAAATATATGCAAACACATCAACTCAGACATTTTTATAGTCATACAGGGATACTAGCACAGGCACACACATTTTTGCATTCCTTATTCATCATATGACATTATGTATGGCATACACTATATCATTTACCTTCATCTACCTAGAAATCTTTTAGTCTAGCGTCACTGGTTTTTAATAATTTTCACAGTTTATTTATGCCAGAATATGATGTTCCTAAGAATAAGACAGGGAGAGTCTTCCTGGGTAGTTGAAAGTGGTGTATCTCCTAAAAGCTTATATATTTGCCTTTTGTTGGAGTGCTTTTTCATCTCATCCCAAACTTATCAAGAAACTTATTGAAGTATGAAATTCTTCATAGGAATGTTTAAGAATGAAATAAAAAACTTAGAAGTGATGAATTCATTAAGAACTCTTCAACAAAACACAGCTACTAACACCTCTTTATCTTCTGGCTCCTATTCCCACATTCATACATGGTAAAGACACAGTATGGAAAAACCTGCTGAACTGGTTTCTTGGTTAAGCTTCTTCCCATCTACTCCTACAGGTTATATCTTGCCATTAAGATAAGATTTTTGGAATAAAGGACCATATCTTGACTCCGTATTTGTATGACAGCCAGCACAGTGACTACTGCAAAACACAACAAAAGGGAAAATTCCTACTCACAAGGCCATAGATGAATGCAATACCAGCTGTTCTGGCTTAGGCCAACAGCCCATCTTGCTGAGTATTTTGTGTCCATCAGTATCCACAGCTAAAAATCCAAGGGAGGAGCAAGCATATGCAGTGCTCTGCATATTCAGACTGCTACTATTTTCAGCTCAAGGATTTCCTTATCTTGATGAGATTTTCCTATTTAGTAATCTCCAGAGGGCAATTCTTGCAAGTATTTGTCCAGCTGCCTCTTGATATCATGCAAATTTTATGCACAGCATCCTCTGGCAAGCTGTCCCACAGGTCCATCACTCGTCATATGGAGAACCATCCTCTCAGTTAGTTCTGAACCTGGCCCTTATGTTTGAACATGATGGCCTCAGTTCTTATTTTTGGCAAAGAAAGTGAGCTGACAATCTTCATGTCACCCATAATTATACTGAGCTCCACCAAAACCTCCCTAAGTTTCTTTTCAATGCTGAGGAGCTCCAGCCTATGAAGCTGCTGTTCATGCAGAAACCATTTCTGAAAAAAAGGAAACTTCCTTGTTGCCCTTCTGTGGATCTTTTAAAATCCTAATACACTCCAGAGACCATTTTATAAAGTAGAGCTGGGACTGCTTTTCCTTATGTGCATCACTTTACATATATCTACATTGCATTTCATCTATCATTTTATTGCCCAGTCACTCAGTCTTTGAAATACTTCACAGTCTGCCCTTGTCCTACAGGTCTGAATAACTTTGTACCATCAGCATATTTTACTTTATGGCCTACTTTCTTTTTCAGGTAATTTTTGACATTTTTCTCTGAGGCAGTGCTGGTTTAACCAGCTTGTACCTGCTGCACACCCTCAGCACAGTTGGAATAGCTGTCCATGACCTGAACTGAGGTGACACAGTGACCTGGATCAGGAAAGTGACCTGCAATTTTTTTTGCTGGACTATTTTTAAATGGGAAGGCAGGAATATGGCAGTTTATTATTCCACTGCCCCAATGCTGAGGTGAGTGAGCAAGTTTAGCCTATTTAAAGCTTAACTCTGTTTCAAATATCAGCTTTAAATGCAACACTCAATGCATATAAATCTTCATGGCCACTGTACATAATGTCCCAGATTATGAATAAGACAAAGCATAAGGAAAAGAAGAACAGGTAAGTGTATCCTACTGGGATTAATCATTGTCACATGTGTATTATAAGAGATTCCAGCTAAAAAAAAAGCAGGCCACTTACCAAGCTCTGTGGAAATGTTAACCAAGAAATCTTACAAGGAAGAAGATAGAAGTGGATTAAATTTAGTATGGCTGCAGTATGTCTCTAAACACTAGGCATCCTAATTCAGACACCACAACTTCTCATCCCGATCTCCCTTTAGCCAACAAAGGTGGGTATTCTTAGAAAAAAATACATACAACATCTTTTGCATATTTACATTAGAATGAATTTCAATGGCCATATTGATTATATCACCACTAACTGTAAAGAAGTTTGGAAAATTAGTTCAGAAGTAGATATCTTCTGCTGTTCTGAACCCCACCTTCAATCTGTCCACCTTGTTTGTGTCCAGAAAAAGTTAAATAATGTAGAAGATGATAGCCCATGCATTGAAACTGAAGTCTAAACACCTTGGTTAAACCTTTGGGCAATTTCTCAGAATGACTTCCTAGGTCATCTCAGTCACCCAGGTCAACTAATATGGAGATCACAAATAATACATGCAATTTTTCTTCATTTATCACACTTGTCTTCTGCTCAGAATTTCTAGCATGAGCTCTAAGTTTCAAAAATAAAAATCTACTTCCAAACAGCTACAGCAGTCTCAATGTTTACCCACTGCTTACCCACAACTATTTGAGCAGCATTTGAAAACAATGACTAAAAGTGTTTAGTATGAGAGAAAAAATATAGGTTGTTTTGTTTGCTTATTTTTTTTCATTTTCTTCCCTTGCTCAAAATCAATAAGTGAAAGCTTTAGAAATTTATGAACTACTGAAAACAAAGGACTGGGATGGAAAACATTACACAAAATTAATTATAGTGATCAGTGTTGCCCTGATTGTGATTTACAGCACATCCCTCTCCTTGTAGTAAGAAAGACATAAAACAGGATATGGAATTAGTTGGAGAGCAATACTATTTCTCTGTGTTTTCCTGAGTGCCAGATTGCTAAAAATTCCATGACTGTGACCAGTTTCCTCTTGCACTGCAATCACACTGTGGGTAGCTTTATTTCCAAATGTGAAAGGCATTAGATAGTGTGTCCTAATACAAGATTAGCTGACCCTCCTTAAGGCAAGCCAAGGAAGCAGAATAGGATGCTGAAAAGTGGGATAACCTTAAAGCTTTGGGACATCTGGCTGCTCTGTACAAGATGGAATCAAGCAGCTGCTAAAGTGTCACAGGAATGCTCCACATAGGCACACAGGAATTATCTTTCCAGATCAAACTAATGGTACCAATACCAGATGCTTCAGAGGAAGATGTAAAACTTCCATAATAGGCAATTATGCAACAACATGTTGGTGAGGGAAGTTTCTCCTTTAACTCTCAACCATTTAGTGTATGATTTATACCCTGAAGAATGTGGATTGATTTATGTCCTGGAGAAACCACAATTACCCAAATCATTCATATAATGACTAATCCTTTTTTTAAAATGTCTTCAAGCTTTTCCTACATGTTGTGATAGTTGTGTAGTATTAGAAAACAAATATGAAAAAATATTGAAACCAATTGAAACTCAAGAAAGAACAGAGAGGGAAAATGTAATGATGTAAATTAGAATATGGTCAAGAAGCCAGGCATAATCTCAAAAAAATGCAATACATGTGTTTTCTCTTTTAAACACGACAGCATTAAGAATGGCACAAGTATCCTAACAAAGCACAGGTTGCAGCATTCAGGTGTGAAGCTGTGGGAATGGGGGGAGTGGGAATGAGCACTGCCAGTTTTCTAGGTGAGGCCCCTTTCCTTTCCTTCTGTGTGTCAGAGCTACCAGCAGCCCCGACACCATAGAGGAGAAGCACCAACAAGGGCACTCTCCAGCCCCCTTTGCCTTAATGACTAAAATATGTACATAACTCTGTGATTAAAATACACCCTTACATCCCATTCTTCTCAGAAACAGAGACTGTATATTCTGATCACATGGCACACAGTCTGGTATTATCTTTGGGCAGCTTTAGTCCAAATTGTGACCAGGCCATTGAGCTGCTTTTGAGAGCTGTTAAAGGATAGACCAAGCCAGTCAAGTTGTGTTACTGCGATGGTTTCTCTAAGGAGGGTGTTAAACACCCATTGATCGGGGCTGCTGCAGTAGACTGAGCAATTTTTTTCTCTCTCAGAGTGTGAGTGTGTATTCTAAACTATTTATATTAAGAAAATGCATGCCAGGATCTGAATGTTTTCTAGGGGTATGACATGACAGGCACACATGCTACAGCTGTGTACATCCTGCTGCTGCCAGAGACTGTATTTCATTTTGAACTACTTAAAGAAGTAGTTTAAGTTTTATGGCAGCCCACAAAGTGCACCAGCATATAAACACATTCTCATCTGAGAGAGGAGTTTTGGTCCATGCTACCACTTTTCAGCCAGTACAAAATAGTGAAGATACAAATGGGAAATATTCATTTAAACATAAGCAGACTGAATAGTTAAGTCACTCAAGTATTTCTTAGGTTATAAAACTGTGAGGAACCACTGTGCTAATCTAACCCTGTCTTTCTAAAAGACATCCTGTGCTGAGTTACAGATTTCCAGAGACAGAGTTTCGCCATAATCCTTGTTAAATTGTTCCAGAGGTTAATCATCTTCTTCATAAAACTAATGCCTTTAAATTGGAATTTTTCCAGCCTCAGCATCCATCTACCACATTTTGTTATGTCTTTGTCTGTTGAACTGAAGAGCCCCTAATTATCAAATGTATTTTTTCCATGGAGATACTTATAAACTGTCATTATGTCATCTCTTAACCTTTCCTTTGATAAACTAAACAGATTGAACTCGTTGAATTTACAATTCTTGTTTTCTTGTTCTCTAACCATTCCTGTACTTCTCCCCTAGATTGTTCATCTCCCCTCCCAAGTTTGCAGGCACCTTCGTAAGATGGTGAACCCCAGAAATGGGCATGTTAATGTTGTCACAACCACACCAAATATAAAAAATAACTTCTCCTCACTAGCCCAAGCATCACAAAATCATATTTTTCCAGTTAAGATTCCCTGTTTATATTTTGAGACCTAACAGTTAGCCAGTTCTAATAAACTCAATGTTTTCTGTGTTGATTTTTAGTCATTAGAATTTCTTAAAGAAATGCTTTCTGGGTGCTCAGATGAATGCCTGACATAAATCTATGTATATTGTATCAGTGTTATTTACCTTTATTAACCCAGCTTGTAATCCCATCAGAGAAAGACATCTGGTTGGTTTGACAAGAACTATTTTCATAAACTCATGTTGATTGACATTTAATATATTATGCTCTTTTGGAAGTTGCAGTATCCCAAATGTTATCATTTCATAAGGAATTATTCTGTCAGCTGTTGAAAGACTAGGTTCTGTCCCTGTGGAAATTCTGTGGGTCATTTTGTATTAACTTGATTCTAACTTGTATTAAACCTCTCTCAGACTTTCATCATATACTATAATTCAACCATCACTGCAAGGGGGCTGCCTTACACAAGTGCAATGAGTGGGATAAGAGTGCCAACACTTCACAACAAATTAAACTAAGCAGGCATTCATATTTGAGCCTTAGGCTTCCAGAAAATCAATCTTCTCAGGCAAGATCTCATTGATCTACACCCTATGTGAGTGTGTTTATTTTGAAAACATGTTAAATATATGATTATAATACAAGTATATATTATTATAATACAAGTCAGTATATAGGAGGATGCATTAAACCCAGAACACCTAGATTTATAGAAAGCATGTGTCCCAATGCTAATACTATACTAGGAGATAGGGAAAATTCCCATCATTTATTATAAAACTCTTCAATCCCCAAACTTCATAAAGGCAACAGAAGTTGTACAATATTGCAGACCTAAACTGCAATGGACAGAAGTGTAATAACATAAAATTTAGTCAAAATGTCCAAAGTTCAGAATGGGTTTGGAGAGACATCGGTAGTGGATCTGAGGGTAAAACTTAGACCATAAGTTCAAATTCAAAGTAAATTGATGTGAAATTACCTAGGTTTTCCTGGTGTTCTGCAATCCTAAGACTAGGTCAATAAGAGCATTTTAGACCACTGTAGCCTCTAGTCTTTAATTTACACATCCAGGTTTGCCCAAAGCATTGCAATGGATAATCCTGTAAGATGTTCTACCCAAAGCAACAGAGTCTGCTGTACTGGAGTTTTTTTAAGAAATTACAATAAAAACATGGGTTCTGCATCCTTCCTCCTTGATCCCCAGGGTTTGGGCACACATTGCTCCCATTGCTGTGCTGATTTCTCTCCAAAAAACTAGGTAAATACCACTTTCTATAATGGGTTCTTTTAGAAACCATCTGGAGAAGGAAATGCTATTATTCCTCACTCCTATTTTCCAGAATTTCCAGGGGCTGGAGCAGTCATCTAGAGAATGGGGTTCTGAGTTCAATTCCCTTCTCTGTCTAATTAATTTAAACCCTGTTCTTCTAACTACCTAAGGCACTACATTTGTTAAGAAGGGCTTTAGAGGCTTGTGAAGTGTTGTTCTATTTCCCTCATACAGAAGTTCTTCCATTATATGTGACCCATTTAAACAACGAAATGGAAAAGAGCAAGCTGACTCTAAATCCCAGGGTTTAAATTGCTCACAAGAATGTGGAATAGTAAAATATTATAATAAATAGGAGAGTTCCCTAGCTCAACCTCTGTTACTTGGTACTTGCCTTCTGTCTTTCTCAGTGAATGTTTAAGTTGCTCATACAAAGCAGAAGAGTTTTGGGTTAGGACAATGAGGGTATCCACACCTTCCCACTCAGGTTAGTGGTAAAGACACATTCCAGGAGACAGGAGATGAGGTCTCAAATCCACTAGACCTAGGGAGAAGCTGAACTTCTCTCCTGGATTGGTGTCCTATCTGCTGATGAAAAAAGTCACTAGTTGTATTCCTGCTTCCTGGCTTTATTATTCCTAGCAGCAGAACTGTTGCTAGTTTGCTCTAGAAGACACTGATACTTACAGGAGAATCCATGTGAGTTATGGCAAGATTTAGGCCAGGGACAGGTCTTGAACTGTTTTGCAAGTCTGCCTAGAGTGGTAATTTAAGAGAACCAAAGAGGTTCTATCTCAGCAACCTTGAAATGACTCACATGCAACATATTTAATCTAAGTTGTCTGGGAGCACTCTGTAATGCCCTGAAGAAACAGATTCTGTGAGAGAGAAAATCACTCCAGCTATCATAAATGACACTTTGCACACATACCTGGTTTGCACCAGTGACAAGAGAAGGAGGCAAAACAACCCAGTCAGATTGGAACCTCATTTTTAATGGATCAGTTAAGGCAAAAGGAATCCTACTCTTCAAATCATAGATATACTTCAGGTTTAAGGAACCACTATTGAAAGAGTTGTGGAGCTAATTTGTAGATCTGAGTACCTGCAATGATCAATCCCATCTAACACTCCTGGTTATGCTCCAATCTGTTGCGGCTGGACTGAAGCAAAAACATCTTATTTTTTTCACAGAAACTAAAAATCTTCCCTTTAGAATTCAGCTTGCAAGTCCAGCAAGAGATATGAAGTGTGGCTCCTCTTTTCTGTCACACATGGTTTCCCTGTACTTTTCCCTTTGACTGTACCAGCATAATCTCAAGAAAATGTTCTTTTCAGGGCTTAACTCCACTGATGAGGTGTGCTTATTTGTGCCAGATGTAATGTACTTTACTGAGCTCCAATTCATTATCAATGTTGACCCAAAGCTGACCTGAAGGCATAAGATAAGGTCCAAGACTACCTGGCTAGAACCAATCAAAATTTCTTTGTATTGAAGATAACCATGTATTAACAGAATTTTCTGTATCCTTGTGTTATCTCAGTGATCATCAGAAGTGTATCTGCTCTGACTGCTGGCCACTGACTGGTAAATTGATTCCTTTCCTGGCTTGCAACAAGTGACCATAGAGAATGACTGCACAGATGAGAGATATCTGACATTTCCATTCTCCAGTTCTCCTGCATTCTGAGAGAACCCATGATTAATTTTCTTCTGGGTGAGAGGGGAATAAAATTGAAAAGAAAATTTTTGATTTTGTTGAAATCGAATTTTTTATTTAATAAGTTATTCTGACAAAGCATTCCAACATAATGTCTATTTCTTTAGTTCAGGAGAAAATTTTTCTGTTCTCTAAAAATAAAACAGTGTGCCCAAGGCTGTAAAAAAGGTACAGTCTGAAGCAAACAGGACTCATGCACATATTTCACTATGCTGTTGAGGTCTGTTCTGAGATGGTAAAAAATTGTCTGAGTTGTCTACAACAGAAGTTTATCATTGCTTTCAATAGTTTCAGGACTGTCTGGTAAGTACCATACATGCATGGCAAGAGCTAGGGATAAAGAGAAATAAGTAGGTTGGGATCAACTGCTGGAAAAGCTTAAGGATTTTGAGGAGACCCTATAGCAGCCTTCCAGTACACAAAGGGGGCTTAGAAGGATGAGAGGCACTTTTCACAAGGACATGTAGACATAAAAGAAGGAGGAATGGCTTTAAGCTGAAAGAGAGTAGGTTTAGATTAAATATTAGGATGAAATTCTTTGCTGTGAGGGTGGTGAGAAATTTGAATAGGTTATCCATAGAGTATGTGGACTTCCCATCTCTGGATGTGTTCAAGACCAGGCTGGACAGGACTCTGAGTAATCAGGTCTAGTGGAAGGTGTCCCTGTCCATGGCAGGGGCTTGGAACTAGATTATATTTAAGGTCACTTTTGTGTTTCTAAGCATCATTGCCAAGGCCTGTAAGTTAGATTGTTGAACCTGGGTTAGTGGCATTACCAAGTCTGACAGCCAAGTCAAAATTGTCATGTAGCATAGACTTGGTTGCAAATCACAGATTCCCTAACCAAGTACTTTCAAGAACTTTCTCTGCAAATAATCCAGGAGTCTAGCATGATCCCCATCAACATTACAATATGTTATAGCTAAATAATTAAGAATGCAGAGACTGGAATTAAATGTACAATGAACTGATTCAGCTGTCATTTTCTGGTTCTGATAAAATCAGATACAATACATAGGAAATTCTTCATCTTCTTTTTTCCACTCCCTTCATCAATTCTTAAGGAATGTCACATTTTCCCATATACAGAAAAAATTGAAGGCAACTCATTTTCAAACTAAAACAAATATTTTCTTAAACCAACTCTTATTTTCCCAAATATTTGACAGGAGCAGACTTTACAGTTCTGAAGAAGTTTAGTCAGCTGTGCAGATTGACTTTTGAAGTGTAAAATAAACCTTTACTTAACAGATGTCAAGAATATGACTTTGTGAGATAATCACAGGTTTTGTAATAAGTTGGTGGTAGTTCTTTCTAAGTGGAATGAATGAAGTTTTGGTGCCAACTCTTTTAAAAAATGACAACATGATAATTAACAATTGACTGGAATCAGAAAAGAAAAATCAACAACAAAACTGACTACTTTTTAATGTGTGTTTGGGAGGCATAAATTGTTCGCCATATTGCATGGAAGTACAATTATCTTCAATGGATACACTCTTTCTTCATTGGGAAGTGGCAACGGAACTAAAATCAAGTGCCCATCTTAGGCCTCGTCTTGAGACATCAGCCAAAGCTGACCTTTTCCTTAGGCCAATCTTCCTCTACAGGATCCAGATATCCTGATTCTGTGTTAATTTGATGACAATTCCAAGAGATGAATCATCCCTCATCCAGTCAAAACCAGTTCAGTGCCCCATCAGTTCACCTGACTTCTATGTTTGGGGACAGAAAGGGGGATCTTCTACATAAATCATGTCTTTTACCATCTTCCCAAAAAACAGGGCTGTTCCTGCTGTCAGCACAGAGAACAGCGTGAGAAGGCCATTAACACACCCTCTATAAATATTTCATACAGAGACAGCCCTTTGCCGTGTTAAACACCAGCAGTGAAGGCTTGGAAAAGTTGACGCACCTGAGATGAGTGGCATTACATTTCCCTGCTGGCTGAACCCATTGGTATTTGGCATAGATTCCAGCAAACTTTCCCACTGTCCAAAAATATCCCTGTGGACTGTCATGGTACCGCCTGGTTGGCTGCGAGTGTTCTACGCCGTCAGACAGAGTATATGATCTTGGGCTGGAAACAGAAATGTGGGCTTATTGCAGGATTTGGAGAAAAGATGAGGGATGCTTTTATCTCTGGTGGCCTTACACTGAATTTGTCTGATGGCAATCAGGAGCTGCTCTAGGCAGACCTGAGAGTGGGAGTTTTCACAGAGACTGGGTCCCCATTCTAAATGAGTACTAACAAGGACATGTGTACTGGCTCTCTTCTCACTTGCTGGCATTGTGCCTGAGAGCCAGACCTGCTTCTATATATATATCAAAACTTTTGAAGTCCCTTGGGAACAGCTATCCTTTGCCAGTGAAACCATGTGTTGCTCATCCCCCTGTCAGTGCTGTATTGCCAGCTCCCAGCCCTGCCAGCTGACACACTGCTGAGGCCAGCAGTGGAGACGGTGGCCAGCCATCCCCACCTGCCTCTTGGGTCATCCAGGGACCAGTGCTTAACACCTTTCCTGTTTTTTCATTAGTGTCCTTCAGACAGGGCCTTCCAGTACTTCTGCTACTCCAGCTGACCTCTATTTCTGTCCATTTTTATTTGGGATCATCTTCTTCCTGCCAGCTCCTCACTGCTTTGTTGAAATAATATATTTTCTTTCCTCTCATCTCCTCCTTATTCCAATTTTCTTTGTTGTTTCTCAGATTCCACTTCCAAACTTCAGGTTCCTAAACCTCTGCAGCCAGGTTTATAGCTCTCCTGCACACATTACTTTACCTTTCCTTGACAGTCTTCTCCACTCTGTTGCTTCAGATTTCCCAGTCTATTATATCCCTGAATATCCTGCACAGGAATGAGGACTGAGATGAGCTAGAAGCACCCAAAACCTTTGTACATTAGCACAAATGCTAAAATTTGAGACGAAAGCATATTAAAAAGTGACCATTAATATCCAGGCCAAACATATTAAAAAGTGACCATTAATATCCAGGCCAAACATTATTTCAAAGCAATCTTCCTTTGCACTATGAATTGCTGTATTTTGTTTTCGACAGAACTTAATAAAGAAAATACTTTACTCTGTGGAGGGAATTAATGCAGCAGGCCTGCAGTGGCTCTTCTGGAACCCTTCTCATCTACAATGAAAATCCATGTAAGTCCCCTGTAAATACACACCCTGAGCATTTCTGCTAAATGCATGCTATTTACACAATAGCCCATTACAACAGCCCATCTGTCAACCCTCTTTCATGGCCACAGGTGGAAAATGAAAAATTCTTTTGAACAGAGCACTGAGGGTCTTTGGAGGAAAGCTTGTTTGCCGCTGTATAGCCAGACCTCCCATGGAGCCAAGATCTGCAACCTTCTGGGGCTCCCAGCCGTGGCTGGCCTTTAGTCAAAAAGCGCCCAGGGCAACCCAGAATTTCATGCCTTTCCAAAACGTTAATTGATTGGGGATAAACATTAACCTAGAATTTCAGTCGTGCACTCTAGTCCTAAGCATGCTGGGCAGACACCCAGCTAACCCACCCCTCAGGCTAACCCTGCTTCAAGGGTCTTTGTAGAAGACCCAGAAGGTCATGGAAGTTTCATTCATTTTATGTTACAGACAGCTACAAAGCATCTAAACATTTTTATTTTTAAGAGTTTTCTTTTAATTCAGAAAATTATTGTGAAACTATGGTAAACAGAAGCAGGACATGTGACAAGCTCTGGAGATGGACTCCCTGGTTCAGAGATCAGAGCAATCAAGCAGCACCTCAGCCCAGACTGCAAAGTGAAGTCAGGCAATTATTTAGATCACACGCACGCTTGCAATGACAGATAATCTACCCGTTCCCTGAACTCTGAGAGACATCTTGCCCTTCCAAAAATGTCGTCACAGGTTCTCAGCAGATCTGGCAAAGAGTAAGTACAGTTTAAATACCACTGGCCAGAGTCCAACGTGGAGCATATAAGCCCTGGGCTCTCACCCCATCCTTCCGTGTGGGAATAAAGTTTCTAAGAGGCAGCTAGAAATCAAAGAAAGAATGACAGAGATTTTTGTGACACTCTAAAAACGAGAGCTGTAAGGTTGCTAGCCTCCCTATTTTTTCCAGTATGATTCAATTACTCAATTAAAAAAGAAACAATCCATATTGACACACAGCGCAGGATAAAAAAAAAGCAGCAGCAGCAGACTGTCCTTAAAGTCTGGTTGCCCCTTGCCTTGGCCATATGGGAGGTATCTACTGTTTTATTTTTCCCTTTTTATTTTCTTTTTTTTTCCCCATTCTATTCATCATAGAATCGTAGAATCACTAAAGTTGGAAAAGACCTCCAAGATCATTGATTCCAAATATTAAGCTTGCACAATCATGTTCACCAACATACCATATCCCCAAGTGCCAAATCCACATGCCTTTTGGCGTTCCTTTTGGAACACTTCCAGGAATGGTCATTCCACCACTTCTCTGGACACTGTTCCAGTGCCTGACCACCCTTTCAAAGAATAAATTTTTCCTAATATCCAACCTAAATCTCCCTTGGCACAACCTGAGATAATTTTCTCTTGTCCTGTCACTTATTACCTGGGAGAAGAGACAAAGTCCCACCTCACTACAACCTCCTTTCACGTAATAGAATCTCAGGTAGGATCTCTTCAGGTAGGTGTAAAATCATCTCAAAGTTTGTTCATAATGCTGCATCATCCTTGCTCATCCCTTCTTTCTTTCTTCTTTTCTTTTTTTACTGGAAATTATTCTTTCTGAGCCTTCTACCCCAGTTGCACCCTATTAGAACATGAAACCAGTAACACTAAAAGTAAACTTTTGAACCCAAAATGTTTGAGTTAGTTTAAAATTAGGTAAAACCATCTGTACACCAAGGTCCTCTTTATGTTGAAAGAAGAAATGTAAAGATAAGACATGGAGAAAGTGGTACAGATAAACCTTTCATTCTCTGCAGCATCATCAGCTGAGGACACATCCACAACTGCCAGTGCAATACTACACCTTTGGCTGTTGCCCAAATCCACTCTAAGCAAGAGCACCCTGATACTGACACCCTAGCTCAGGTCCTACATTTACATAGTACAGGATTCTGATAAAATTACTCTTCCCCTCAGCATGGCTAATCATCAAAGACACAACATTACCCTGAAAACAGATGAGAAGCCAGTTTAGGAATATCGACAGTGTGCTGTATAGTTCAATATAGATATGCCAAATTCAAGCTACTGTTCAGTACAATCCTTCCTGTGAATGCTACTCCCACAAACGTCAGTCAGAATCATATTTCTGACATAAAGCACCCAATGACAGCAACTGTGAAGTGTTTGGGAGCCTGCTGCCTTCCAACTTTTAAGTCTTTTATGTATTTAAGATGCGTAGCTGTCAAAAATAGAAGTTTTTCCATTATTCTTTGTCCTTTCCATCATTTATCTTGCAACTAGGCATATTTGCTCCTGCTGATAGTTAAGTTTTCTGCCTGTGGTGCATAAATGCAAAATACTGGGTTATATGTGGACAGGAAGGGTTATTGTCCATTAGACCACAGAAATTCAATGAAAATGTGGAACCCCAGAATACTCATTTTCATCAGCCTAATTGTCCCATCATAGTCCTAAGTGGCTTGTCAATTGTTCATTTTGAACTCCAGTAGTGTTGAGATCTGAGCAGCTGGAGAGAAAATCTGCCCCAGTAATACCTTTTAGAGGAAAGAGCATCAGATCCTAGTGCTTTTCCCATTGTTCTTTTTTTTTTTTACTCTCTGTAACTTCTCTCAGATGAATAGTTACAGCTCATAGAAAATATGTCCTGGCTATTTCATATGGTCTTGACTATGGATCAGTTCTAACTATACGTACAATTTTGCCTGGGTGCTGCTCAGAGCATGCTGGTGATCTGTGATACAGAATGCTGTAGTTCTTTTATTTTGGGTCTGCACTGTCTGCCTGCCTTATTTGTAGCTGATGGCTAAATTTCTCTCTTTTACAATTGCTGAAATAGCCTTGAAATGGGAACTGCCTGTAATTGATGTAGTGATGTCTACCAGCATTTGCAGAATCTAAATGACAAGCTCCAAACTAGCCTCATCTGGAGTACCATGTCCAGTTCTGTTTATCCCTGTTCCAAAAAGACATATTAAAATTGGTGCAGGCCAGGAAAATTGCTCCCAGTTTGGCATGGAGAATGGATTTCATTTTAGAACAAGACAAAGTGAGAGGATATAGACAGACTTAAGCTCTCCTTAGAGAGTTGGATCACAGCACTTCACTTCCATACCACAACTGGGTCACACCTGTCCTGCTCAGAGCATGGAAAGGGTGATTTTTGTATGTCTGTGTCAACACACAGATGCATGTGGCCTGTTCAGCCTAAGAAGGCAAAGGTGTGTTAACATCATTGTTGGAATTCAGATTGATTTTGAAGCATATCTTGCTTCACCTTGCAAAATGGTTGTAGGAGGCATCAGATGGATTCCTTTCAGATTAAATTAATCTAGAACATGTGACAAAAGCTCATCTGGTGAGCTGCTGCACTGATGGAAGCTGAATGGGAGATTCCTCATGAAGGAAAGTGCGGGGGCTGGCACCAATCTCTTCTCTCTGATGACCAGTGACAGGACCTGAGGGAATGGCAAGAAGTTGTATTGGGAGGTTTAGGTTAGACATTAGGAAAATTGAACTAAGAGACTCCTCGCTGTGCCTTGCTGCCCAGCTAGATTGCTCCAAAGACTCCTTGTTTAAAATTAGCTCAAGCATTTTCACAATGCTCTAAGTTAATAAGACTGACAGCAGTGAGAAAATTAAAGAGAACCATTAAAGTTATAAAGTTCTGGGTCATCTTTTTAGCCAGATGAAAAAAGTATAAGATGTTTTAAAAAGGTTTTAACTTTGTGGAAAGGATTACATGATCTGACTTCTTGTGTTAATCAGGGGATGGAGAGGACTTTGTAAATTTTATTAACTGATTCCAAGGGGGCCATATCCTTTGTGATTTGTCAAAAGGTACATCAACTTTGGCACTTCTGTATTCACTGGAGTGCACAGAGTCTAGCTGGTATCTACACCCAGCAAGAAAATTAGTGCTAGTGCCCGGAACTCTCAAACAAAACAGATCTTTACTTCTCCTAGGTACATGCCCTGGGCTGTTGCAAAATGGAAGGATACCTGCTGCTGTGACAAGTACCTGTCAGAGATCCACCCAGAAGGAACATGCTCCTGAATTTCCTTAGGCTAAAGTGGCAGAAATTTGATTCTGGCCTTTCATTTTTTCCCTTAAAAACTTTGTTAGATTATACTTGCTGTATAGGGAATTCTGATGAAAGAACCAAGTACACGGACACATCTGAACAGTCAGTTCCTCAGCAGCAATGGAAAAATCTCTGAGGTATGCAGAAGACATGCGGTTTTGTGATTAGTGAGCAGGACAGAGAGGTCAGGAACTCTGGGCTTCTCATTTCTTTCACTGTCTTCCTCTGTGTCCTTGGGAATGTCACTTAAACTTCTGTGCCTCAGAACCCACATGTCTGAAATGGAGATCATGAAACCTTTCTACCCATTATGATCTGATCATATTTGTAAAAGTCACTTCACATCCTCAAATGGTAGGACTTTATGGGTCCTAAGAACCATTAGTGTGGGCTGAAAGATATGCAAAGTAAATAGCCAGAGTTCCACTACAAGAGTTATTTAAGGAAAGTGTGGGTGTTAGCGTAATATAAGTCATGTTCAAGAAACACACTTTCTTTGTTTCATTATTCATTTCCCACTTGGCATTCAAAATATTTAGAAACTAATCATTTTTAACACTTGTGTATGTTTTTTCCTGTGACTAAGGATGCAGCAGTTAATAAAAGCTGGACAAGTTTTAAATAAGCAAAGTAAAAATCCACAAACTTTGGAAATTTGAGAACAAATTATTGTATTTTTTAAGGGGGGATTTTTTTTTTTAATTTACATACTGGCTGTACTTGTGATGAAATTAAAATAGCATGACAACTTGCTTTTCAAGAAATGAGAAACTCCAAAAATATCAGTATGATTGTTACTTAATTCTATAGTTTTTAAAATAGTGTTGTTTAGAATTACCTTCTTAAAGTAAATGACACTAAAGCACATATCAAGAACAATCTTAAGGAATTACATCAAGCACCATGTGTTGTCTCTGCCTGCTGTGTCTGCCCATCTCTTTTAGTGCCACAGCTGCTTAGTGCTTGTTCATAATCAGAATCTCTCCGATTCCAACAAGAAGCACTAAATCAAGTATCATAATCAGAATTATCTTTAAAGTCTAGCAGCAGTCAATGAACCCTCTGCTCTGCTACCTGGATTTAATCTATGGATTTAATGTATGAAGGTCAAAGGCTGACTGGAGGTCAAATTATGGTTGTTGAGGTCATGTCCAAAGTGGAGTGGATAGGGAGTAGAGATCTGATGCTGGAACGAAGACTTAGCTGGTTCCAGGAATGGGCCAGTATTTTGGGATAGGCCTGTAAAAACTTCTGGGTAAATTTTAATTTCATAGATATATGACCAATACAAGCAATGATATGAGGAGAATGTCCCACTCTGCACTGTCGTGGCCTCACCTTCACCACCCTGTGCAGTTTTGAGTACCAAAACAAAACATTTAACACTATTAGCCTTCATCCAGAACAAGATGATGAAGGGTCTAGTGAGGAAGTCAAATGAGGAACAGCTGAGGTCACTTGGTCTGTTCAGGCTAAAGGAGAATGAGGGGAGATTTCATTGCAGTTACAGCTTCCTAACAAGGGGAAGAAGAGGGGCAGGCACTGATCTCTCCTCTGTGGTGACCAGTGACAGGACCCAAGGGAATGGCCTGAAGCTGAGTCAGGAGATGTTAAAGTTGGATATCAGGAAAAGGTTCTTCACTCAGAATGAGGTTGGGCACTGGAACAGGCTCCCCAGGGAAGTGGTCACAGCACCAAGCCTGACAGAGTTCCAGAAGCATTTGGACAATGCTCTCAGGCACATGGCGGGATTCTGGGGATGTCCTGTTCAGGGCCAGGAATTGGACTTTGAGGATCCTGATGATGATGAAGACTGTGGATGTGTGTACCTGGACTTCAGTAAAGCCTTCTACATTGTCTCCCATGGCATTCTTCTGGAGTAGTTGTCTGCTCATGTCTTGGATTGGTGCACTCTTCACAGGGTTGAAAACTGGTTGGATGGCCAAGCCTGGAGAGTGGTGCTGAATAGTGCCACATCCATTTGGTGGCCAGTCAGCTGGGGTTCTCCATGGCTCAATACTGGGGCCAGTCCTGTTCCATATCTAATTGACTGTCTGGGTGAGGGGACCGAGTGCTCCCTCCATGAGTTCACAGACAATGCAAATAGGCATTGGAATGGGCTGCCCAGGGAGGTGGTGTAATCGCTGTCCCTGGAAGTGCTACGAACGTACTGGACATAGAAATACTTAGTGCTGTGGTCTAGTAGACAAGTGACCAGTTAAAAGTTGGACTCACTGATCTTGGAGGTCTTTTCCAACCTTAATGTTTCTATTACTCAGTGATCCTTGTGGGTTCCTTCCAAGTGAGGACAGTCTATGTTTTTGTGAGTTTAAGCCAACACACAAATATGCAGATATAACTGTTATTTCATATGCACCTTAAGTCAGTATCAGTCAGAACTCATGCCAACAAAAATGACCTACCACTGTAGGCTGCCTGTTCCTGCCCTTATTTCACCATATATTTAAAAGACCTGTAGATGTGACACTTAGGGACATGGTTTAGTGGTGGACTGGGCAGTGCTGGGCTAATGGCTGGACTCAATGATCTTAGAGGTCCTTATACAGAATCATAGAATAGTTTGGGTTATAAGGGACCTTAAAGATCATCTAGTTCAAACCGCCCTATCATGGGCAGGGATGCCACCCACTATATCAGGTTGCTCAGGGCCCCATCTAACCTGGCCTTGAACACTTCCAGGAATGTGGCATCCATAGCTTCTCTGGGCAACCTATTCCAGTGCCTCACTACACTCTGAGTAAAGAATTTTTTCCTAATATCTCATCTAAATATCTCCTGTTTAGTTTCAAACCATTCCCCCTTGTCCTATCACTATCTGCCCATGTAAAAACTTATCTCTCAGCTTTAATTACTGGTGTCCCTGAAGTCTTCTCCAGACTGAACAAACCTGATTCTCTTGGACTGTCTTCACAGAAGAGGTGCTCCAGCCCTCTGATCAGCTTCACCACCCTCTTCTGAATCCCCTCCAACAGGTACATGTCTTTCCTGTGCCAAGGACTGCAGAGCTGGACGCACTGCTACAGGTGGGGTCTCATGAGAGCTGTGGGGCAGAATCACCTCCCTCAACCTTCTGGCCATGTTTCTTTAGATGCAGCCCAGGATTGGGTTGACCCTGTGGGCTGAAAGCACACATTGCTGGGCCATGTCCAGCTTTTTATCCATGAGAACTCCCAAGTCCTTCTCTGCAGTGCTGTTCTCTATAAGGTTTTCTCACAGTCTTTACACATCTGGTATTGCCCTGACCCCTTACACTTGTTGAAAGTCATGTGGTTCTCTTGGGTCCAATTCTCAGGTTTGTCCAGGTTCCCCTGGATGACAATCCATCCTTCTGTTGTCAACTGCACTGCTCGGCTTTGTGTTGTCCACAAGTGTGCTGAGGGAGCACTCCATCTCACTGTGTCATTGATAAAGGTACTAAGGAGCACCGGTGACAAGACAGGTGACTAGCCACCAAACGCAGCTGGACATGGAGCCATAGACCACAAGTCTCTGGGTGTGTCTATCCAACAATTCCTTATTCACTGAATCATTCACTCTTCATATCCACATCTCAACCTAATTTGGAAATAAGGATGTTGTGTGGGACCAAGGCAAAGGCCTTACAGATATTAAAAAGGCCTCAGTTATTAACCTAAACAATTCTACTACTCTGTGATTTCTCCAATCAGGTTCATAAGAGAGTTCACATGAATGGCTTTGCCAGCCTTACAGAAAGAGCAGTGGGAAGATAGTGATGATAGATTCAGAAGGATATTGGGACCTCTTAGTGACAGCACTCACTCATGTCATTGCAAAAATGTAGCCTATGTCTGCAGGAGAAAAAAACCACTGTTTTCATGGATGCGTAGTTCGTGTGACTTGTATGACTACAAGACACATCTTTTCATTTGTTCCTGTATTGTTTGTGACGATGGGGAAAATCAGCAATGAGCTCCTATCAATAGAATGACTTGACACCAACTTACAATTTTAATGTGATTTTCATAAGGGCTTTGCTTTTTTCTTGAAAAGAATTGGAAGGAAAATAGACTTTCTTTCACATTTTTGAAATCAGAGGAGGTCTCAATTGTATTGCCCTGGTAAAAATCTCATATGCAAGACAAAGTCAATCTTGTATTTCAGATGTCCTTGTAGAAACTCAGCTATTCTTTATGGCACCTGATTTTGATCCAGAAAACATGCTACTTCTGGTTTGAATTCAACGCAAAGCTAAACCACAGAGAAAGCTGAGGTCCAGAACTTGGAATAAAATACCACTAAAAGGGCACAAGTGGCATTGTTGAGGAATTTCTTTGACAAGTCACATTTGGTTACATCTCAGCAAAATGCCAGATTAACGGCCTGCCAGTTACTGTGTAAGTTAGATTCAAAACAATATTGTGGTTACTCTGATGCAGAGTCAAATAAGGACAAGTTAGGGAAGATTGTGGAGGACAGGCAAGGGTCACAAACTGAGAACAAACCCCATACACTCAGTTCCCAGAATGTATAAAGGCAAACAGACCCCTTCCCACTACACAGCTCTCCAAAGCCACTCCTCTGTTCTGTGAGACATGTGTTAGGTAGGTCCAGCTGGACAGAAAAGCCTACCATCATCTCTGGTCAGGATAAGGGTGGGACAGGAGACCAGAAAGGATGAATTTTGTAGCTGAGCCCTACACCACAGCATGTGGCTGACCACTCAGAAGACCTGAGACTCTGTAACTCACTCACTCGTGGAGAAAATCCTGCAGAGCTCTGTGTTAGAGTCCTCGTCTCATGAATGTCTCTGCAACAGGCACTGAGAAGTGCCCAAAGTCAGGCAACATGGCTGAGACAGAGCCAAGGAGCTATTAACAAGAAACAATGGATTTTCTGAAAAAGGGGAAACTCTGTGCTTCCCAGCTTGCCAGGAGGCTGTGAAAGGGATGGTGCTACCTCTGGCACAGTCACTGCTTTGGATATCCCTTAAGCAGCTTTCTGTGGCTCCCAATGTCTCTTCCTTCATTTTACAGAGACATTTAATATAGTTGTTGTCCATGCCAATGCATTCTCCTCATTTTGTTTGTGATATTTGTGAAATTGCCTCACAGGATTTTTGTGTATTCAGTCAGGATTTATGAAGAGGCTCTAAAGCAGAAAACCTGCTGCTGAATATCTATGCTCAGTCACACTTTGCTAACCAACCAGTTAAAAGGTTAAAATATAACTTCTGTGGCATAGGTTTCCTCTCACTTTACTACAAAAAGAGATTGCAGACAGGGCCGTGTCACAACAGAGCCCTTCTTCCTGTTTTTCTGTCCTATGGCTTCATAAATCTCTGCTTGTGACATCATAATCTGTTGCTGTGGGAATCCTGCTGGTACCACAAACAAGGGATTACGACCTCAAAGCAGAAGCAAACAGAAAAAAGAGATTGGTTTCGTGAGAAACAAAACATCCTTAGGGAAGATGAATAGATCATCCTCTCAGACCTTTCAAGACCAGGCTTACCCATGTCCTGGAAACCTGAGATTGGATTCCAGATTGCTGTCTCTTAGTAACCTCATCTTCAGTGTCAAGAACCTACTGAAGACCCCCTTCACATCTACGCCACCCCTGCACAATTCCCCACCCCCCCCAAAAAGAAAATGTGACTCGATAGGGATGCAAAGTAGACAGTCTTTTAGAACAAGTTCTTAGGCAAAATATAGAGAAAGATCTCTTTTGTGTAAAAACACGTTCCTACCAGACCGGGTAAACTAGCTACAATCCACATGTATAAAATGAGTTTATAGAAAGGAAGTTCAATTCAGCCTCTATGATCTGCCCATTTAATAATTTCATTTTCATTATTTCATCTTTGAAGAACATGCCACAAGGTCTTGGCTGTATCACTGTGAACAACTATGGTAAGGGTCCCCTGTGGAAACAGCTGCAGGAGACACTGTCTAAGAAGGGCACTTACATCTGAGCAGCTCAGGAACCCACTGGGTCACAGGCAGGTGTCAGCGGTATCATGCACACTACAGTTGCTTCAGTAAGTGGGAGGAGAGCACCTCAAGATGTTCAGGGTGCCCATGCTATGGCATTGAGACCCCTGAGAGTCACTGCAGCTTTGGAGCTGATGCCAGGGCTCACGGGAGCAGCTAGAAAAAGAGAAGGGGTTTGGTGCTCTTCTTCATAATTTCCACACAGGGCTCTTCCAATATTTATCCTTTATTGCTAATCTATTCGAATAGGATTTGAAGGAAATGCAAGATCAGTAAAGGCATATGCAAATATAACTTTTTTCTTGTAGGTCATTGCCATAGAAACTATTGCTACAGGATCTAGAGAGACATGGCCAGATCATCAGGCCACAGAAATGAGGGTCTCGGCCTCTTGGGTCCAGTAACATTAATTCTTGTGAATCTTTATTCTGTTTTTTAGGCAAATTATTTACATTCTTTTTCATAGTTTTGCTACCTGCTAAAGGGAAATAAAAATCCCAGTTGATTTCACTGGAGTCCTAGGAGGAAGCCTCATTTTGTGTGGACAGGCAACTGGAGAAGACAATACAAGTGCTTTTGGGAGTGACTTTTCAAAGAAGTTTAACCTCTGTTCCAGACTCAGGCCTGTGGAGTCTTTGCATACCCCCAGCCTAAGGACCTTCCCCAGCTGGTGTCTTATGAAAATAACTGAGTGTCACCTAGCAGACCCTGACTCTTCACTAAGTGATGGAGCTGACCAGAGTCAGTCCACAAAACCCTGTATTTTACCTTACATCATGTGCAATACCTCTGCACCAGGGCAGCACATGGTGAAAGCAGGAAAGTCCCTGGGATTGCTCTTGCAGCCCTGTAGACTCAGATTGCCTATTCAGAAAAATTTAAAATTTGTTCCTTCAAATAATCCACTCCAGCTGAGGATGTAATTTCTCAGTGAACACCCCTTGCACTGTTGCCCAAAGCAACCTTTCCCCCATGCTTCCTGCCTTACGTTCTTGAAGCATCTCTTGTGCTGGGGTAGCAATTACAGAGCCTCACAACACAGAAAACTGATATCTCTTTTTTCCTGTATGTTTTTCAGACCAGTCGGCTTATTCATATGGTTGATAGTATGACAGCTAGTGCTGAGGGAAGGGACTATGTTGTCAGAGCACAGGGGAAGAGATGAACCACTGCTTTTGGCAGAAGGCCACATTCAGACTGGGCTAAACTGTTGGGGAAATGGTTCCCTTACCGACCTATTTTGTCCCCATTCTCTTGCTTTCTATTACTGTAAGCCTCATTACTCTGGGTTGGGTACTGAAGGACTCCAACTTTGTTTCATTACAGTTGCTTCCCAAATTTTCCCGGGCAGGTGAACATACAGGTAGCGTGGAAGTCTGTATTAAATCTTGAGACAGTACTGTAGTGGAGAGTACTTGGGAAGGCTGAAATAGTTGTTGAAAGCTATTTGCTGGCTGGTTTCTAGGAGACAGCATGACTCATTGCATCTTTCCTTGTAGTCTGTGCCTCTCAACCATTTATCAACTAACACACTTGATCAAGACTGATAAAAAATCTTTTAGAAAAATTATAGAGAGCTGCACTATAGAAGGGGAACATTAAAGTGTGGAAATAAAATGATTGCTGAAGATAAGGTCTGTTCTACTAGCATTGAAGAATGTAGGCTCACATTCATCCCAAGGGATTTATTGGTGGAACTCCCACTAGTGCAAGTAATAAATGCATGCATAAATCCCTTTGTATCTTGACAATTTTCCCCTAACCATGCCTTGACCAAACTTCACAGTCAGCAGTCTTTCTGTGTTTGGGTGTGGGTGTGTGCTAAAATTATTATTGCCATTATTTCATTCAGCACTGCCTAAGTATATCAACGCTAGAAAATATTCTTAATTTTAGTTGAAAAGCATAATTTGCACCATTTATAAGAACAATAAATAACAGTAGTTGCAATAATAACATTAATGGTCCAGAACCTGATTTTGGAATCACAAGAAAAGCAGATGTGGTGCAATAATCATAAATAAGTAATAGCTGGCAATTAACACATTGCATTTCAAGCTCTGAAAGGAAAAATGACACTAGGGTGACAAGGCTGTTTTCTGCAGCTCATTTAGAATAAAGGTGTAAATGGCATACATGACATTTCATCACTGTATATGCCCAGAGATTAGAATGCAGGAAGGAAGGCAGAGCCATCATATGTAGGTTACACGGGTAGAAAGCGTGGCTGCTGTAGAATATATAGATTTGGTTTTATAAAAACAGTCCTCTGAATGCCTTTCCTGACAAGCAAGAAAATGTTGTCAAACATTTGATTCATCAAATGTTATCTTCACTATACAAAAAAGTATTCTAAGCCCTGACAAAGCCCAGGAAGCAGAAAATGAAGTAAAACAGAACAAGTTTGCTGTGCATCCAGAAAACAAATCAATGAAAATGACCACTGAAAACGACAAAATTCCTTTTTATGAAAATATAAGGCTGCCGCGGGTAGAAAGCGTGAGTAACTCGGAGCCTTTAGCAGCGGTCTTCTGTCCTGAAGAAAGCGACTTCGGCTTCATCCAGTCTCGAGTCGAGCTGAGCATCAAAGCTCCCGCAGAGTTTAGGCTTAATTCACGCACAGCGGCTTAATTTAAGCAGAGAAGTAAAGAGATGAGAAAGGGTCCTTTTCTGCTTTTTGCCAGCAGGGTTTTATTACTGGAGCATGGAGTGCGGTAAAAGACAGCCAAAATGGAGGGCAGCGGCGTCTGTTATAGGACGGAGGCGAGAGACGGGCAGTCGGGAGAGAGCCAATCACTGTGGAGGATTACAGTGATTGACAGGGGCGCCAGCCAGCGAGTCGACAGTCCGCACCATCACAGGAACCAATGAGCTGCCCTTTGGGGCGGGGACAGCCCCTGCTGCCATAGCCGGGGAGCCCCCCTGACGACCCGGGGCTGTGCCAGCCCCAGCTGCATCGTGTTGGGGGGAGGAAGGGCCTGGCCCCCACGGCTCCACATGGCGGGGCCGGGCCGGGTCGGGTCGTCAGCCAGGCCCAGAGGCACCGCAACATAAGGCTTCCATTTTGAGTTTGATGAGCTAAAAGGCTCTGTTCATGTTGAATTTTAAAAGGCAAAATTGAAGAAAGCAGATGACGTTTTCCACAGTGTGTACCTGCTTTAGAACTGTAAACCTAGTTTTAGGTGGTTTAGATGCCTATGAGTGACATGTTCACGATGGAGATGCTAAAAGGCCTGGATGTGCACCAGAGAGTGCAATTTCAGAGCAAACACATCTCCTGAATCCAGGTGGAATCCATGTAAGGGGAGTTTGGATGAATGAAAAAAATTAACAACAAATCTGTGGCTGAAGTTAGTGCCTCTGGCAGCCTGCTGCACCTCGAGTGCATGGGCAGCTGCTCTCTTTGCACATGAGGGCTCGACACTGTGGTGCTGCTAAACAAACTGGAACTGGAGACAGCTTCCTCCTGACCATGGGCTCCACTGTGCTGCAGACAGGCAGCTGGCTCTGCAAAGGAGCAGCCATCCACACAGGGCAGCCTGGCAGAGACCTGAAGGCAGCAGCAGCCTGGTCCAACCCATGCCCTCCACGCTTTGACCTGTCACCTGTGAGTTACGGTGAAGCTTGGCATTCTTTCCCAAATGTGTTTTTTATTCACTAGAAAGGCTGGACAGGCAAATGTTTTATCCAGCTCAAAAATTTTGTTTTGAATTTCTACATGCATGCACACAAAGGGTACACAAAAGTATCTTTAAAATATGTATTCAATTAAACAGAAAAAATTACTTTTCTGATTAACTAAGCAGCTTTACCTCTTAAGCGTCTCTGCCAATTTACTGGGAAGTCAACACTTACCTTGGATATTTCGAGTTTCAATTATTTAAAAATAATGCATAATCCTTTTTTATGCCTGTACTTTAAATTCCTGTGCATCTCTATCAAGACTATTTTTTGCTACAGAACAAAATACATGGAAGTGGGGGAAAAAAATGCTGGCGCCCAAACGATCTGTTCTCCACCAGCATGTGGGAGAAACAGGTTCTCTTCCAACCCTCTTGTTCCCCAGGCTGTCATGGGCACCGAGTGCTGCAGAGATAGCAGCAGCAGCTTCTCCAGCTGATTAACCAGAGACAGTGACAGACTTTAACAGGAGTGCTACCCAGCACTCCAGAGCCAAAGGAATAGCTGCCTCAAAATAGAAGCAGATGGATCTGCGCAAAACTATGGGATTTTGGAATTCAAAAAAGTGTGTTAGTGGCAAGGGAAAGAGGGAATTGTGTATCTCATTTCAAAGGAATATGTACACTCTGTCTCTTACTATCTTTTCCAGCAGGAAGATAAGGAGGTCAGGCTGCATTGAAATATAACGAGCTGTGGTAAACTGTGATGTTAAAATATGTTGAAACCTTTAATAGAAACAATAGAAGATATTTAGAAAAATACCATGTGTAGATAATTTATACAGGGCTAATTATTCTGGTAATAAATATAAAGAGAAACAAACATTGGGGGTTTTTTTCATATTTTGAACAAGTCAAGTGAACCATGTGGAAAACAGAGAAATATCCTATTTTACAAATAAGGTCCAAGTATGGAGCTGAATTTTAAATTTGTCATTGAGATTTCCTGAGTCTGAAAGACATTTGTTTGTGTAAGGATCAGCCTCTGAAGTCAGCAGGCCTGAGTCTTCAGCAGTTTTTTACACCAGGGTAACTTCTTGGACCTCAGTGAAATTGCTCTAGATCTGTGCTCTAGTAACTGAAAATAGAATTATCCTCAAAGGATAACTTCCTGTCAATTTATTGATCTGATTCCAATATAACAAATCTGCATCCTAAGTGCATGTTTCAGGGCTTTGGATTTTTACATCCACATGATTAAACTCTCTTAGCCTGTAAAGCAGACTGACCACATTTAACACTCTTATTGAGGATGTGTCAGGCCCATGCTGAGCCCCAAACTGTGTGTGGGCACTGCCTGGGAGAGTGCTGGGCTGCTGCTGACCGTGCTGGCAATCTGACCATATGGATGGTCATGCACTGGTGCACAGGGCTGTGCAATAGCCTGGCTCAGTTTAGTAGTGTAAAAAGGATCTTAGTGTCTAAGCTTGTCTGCTGCCTCTTAAATACCCTTCTTAGAAAAATTGGCACCTAGAGACGCCCGTTTCTCCTCATTGAGTTTTGAAAACATCTGAAGTGACTCATTCAGATCTAGACTTTGACTTTCTCATGCCTAAAGTGAAGTGTCTGCTAACCAGGGTGTTTCAGGGACACCATGTACATCAATGAAGAAAGAAAAAGGAGGGCAGTTTTCTTACTGTGTGTGCCTGGATTTAATATCTGGTAAAGCTGGATCTTCGAGTAAAGAAATAAAGAGTGAAAATAAGTCAGTCTCTGACACATGTAGATCGATGCAGAAGCAAGCACTCACTGAGACTGGCCAGATGCTGACACCATGGTTTTCTCCTGTCTGCTCTGTAAGCAGTATAAACAGTAATAGACATTGTATCATTTTAAATTGCCTCATCCAATGTAATGCTGACTGTTTTGAACCTCCTAGCTACCATAGAGCAGAGAATATTTACTCTTATCTTAGAAGATTTTACCTGGCGAGACAGAGCAAACAGCAGTCAATACCATTAGGGTGAGCAAGACCCTTCTGCACTCCCAGCAATTCTTCAGGGCACAGTCCCTGCAGAGCCCTGAGGGATATCAAGCTAAAGTGGAAAAACAGAGTAATGGGCATGTCAGGCCAGAATGATTAATCATCAGTCAAGTTAAAGTTTGGGGGACACATGCACACTTACCCTAATGTAAGGAGACTAAGCTTCCACTTACTGCCCTTGTTACCTAATGCTTGACATGGCCTCAGTGCTCAGTTAGATTTGGCAAAGACCCAGAGAGAGATGCTGATATTCAAAGTTGCAGTTGCTGATTCCTTGAGTGTCCCTGGATGCATCTGATTAAAGCAAATGATCGATATTAAACTTTGAGAAAAACTAGTGTGGGGATGTTACGGATGACAGCCCATGAATAAATAACTCTGGTAATGGCATTTGTCTTACTATAAAGCTCATTCATAATTTAGCAAGAATAATGCCCATTAAAGAACACCTAGAACGATCACTGACAAAATAAAGAGTTAATTGGTTTCTATCTTCTGGGAACTCTCATAATAAGCTCAGTATGGAAAACTGGCTATGAATTCTATATAGTGATTATAAAAGTATCTGCTCTCCAGGTTACCTCCTCTTCATTTAGTCTTTCTGTAGCACTTCTTGGACATCTGCTTTTGATATATGCTCCCTAAGTTGGAAAGGAAAAATGGTGAGAGAGGTCCTATCTCTTTTTCACAAAAATAAGGAAGAATTTGACCCACTCGCCACTGAAGTCATCAGAAACTGATTTGGGTCCCAAAGCAAATATCATGGGAACTTTAAAGTAAATATTGCTCCTTATTAAGCAAATAAGTGTTGCTGTATGCTAAATTTAGAGGAAGAAATAACCCAGTTATGTCAGAGGAGTTATGCACTTTAATAAAATGTAGCTTGAATATTCATACCGTACAGTCATGTAATGCCTATAAAATGTTTCCTGCCCCACTACCACAAAAACAGTTTGCAGATGTCTTTTAATCTAGAAATACTGTCTGTCTAAGGCGAGGGGAGAATGCCAATACCAGAGCCCTGCTCCTCCAAAATACAAGTGGTTTGTATTTTCACATAAGGATTGTGCATATGCACTGGCACATCTGTTCACTGGATAACACTGACTTGGGGGATTAATGTCAGCCTCACTTGAATAACAAATACTTGTAGTGTAACAATCTTTGCAGCACTCAGATAGGATACACTTTTTTGGACGTTGTGTCAAAATGCAAAGTACCATCCTATCCTGCCCTCACTGGCTGATCACCTGTTTCTATTTAATGTCTTCGATTTAACAAGTATAATATGATGGTGATGGAGCCAGAGTGTTTCAGAAGCATCCTGGAACAATCCTCCATGTGGAAAATTACGGTGTCCCGTAGTGCTTCACATCTACCTCAACTATATTAAACACTACATAAAACAATCTGAATTCCAGACGTTCTCTCTAGATATTGTAACTATGCTGTGCCAGTATTTATGAGATGAAAAACATGCCAAGGTTTTAAATCCATGATTCTGAATAGAAACTTTGTGTTTCACACAAGACTGACCTCTCAGCATACTGCTCCCCTCCCCTCAACATGGCACAGCCTCAACTTTGACTGTGACCACAAATGTCACCACTGTCACTTCTCTTGAGTCAAAAGACAGAAAAGCAGGAGGGTTTATAAGAGTGTGCTGCAGAGGTTTGTCTGCTTTTACAGACCAAGCACTTCAGGTACTGACATCCAGTGACTCCCTACAATTCATCTGATGACTCTGCACCCAGACCTGGCAGTGCCTTTTCTGACTCTCAGGGGTGTTGGTCAACATTAGAAAACAGCCATTGCAACTTGGAACTTTTTAAGCAATCAGGGCTGTAAGAGGAATGGTTTCACAGGCCTGAAGGGAGTGGCAAGGGAGATGTGTAAGAGGGCAGGGAGGCAGCCCAGCTTCCCTCAGGCCCACTAGCACCAAGGTTTACTGTGATCTCCAGCCACACACAGGGTTTGCACCACAAGCCCCTTGTACTGTCATCCCTTTTGCTGAGATTTCTCCCTCCCCTTCCAGGCCGTTTCAGTCTCTTTTACCTGCTTAGGTCTGTAGGAGTGCAAAGAGCAGGGGGCTGAGGTACCAGGACAGATGGATGGAGCAAGAGAAGAATCAGGTCCAAAGGTGAAAGCTGTTTGTCCTTGGTGGAAGTGTTCCCATGGTTCTGCCCTGCTGGACAGATGTAGCCCAGGATAGGAAACCAGCTGGCACAATGTGAGGGCAACCATCACAAGGCAATTGCACTTAAACACACACACAGGCACACAGAGGTAGCTGTTCTGGGGGGACATTATGCATGTTGGAGTCCCTCAAGCTCAGAGAGTTTTACTTCAGGCCAAGGGGCTATGTCCTGTGGGCAGTTTTGTGGTGGTTTTTCTTTTCCCCGGGGGCAGATGGGGGTTTCCTGGAATAAAATGTGTGCACTTTCATGTGCTGAATTGCACTTTTCTCCTGTGGCTGTTCAGAGTGAATTGTGGAGGGCTGAAGAATGCTAATGTGGAGAGCTTGCACTGTATGTACCACATGAGCCATTCCAGGGAGATTCTAGTCTCTGAGGATAGCAGCCCAACATACTTAATGAACACCATTACTTTCTATTATTTCCTGTAAGAGAAAGTGGAGAGAGATGATTCACTAAGGAAATCTGCATAATTAGGGTCCATCATTTCCTACAGATGGGAACATCACAGGCAAAGGGGAACACTTCCCCCCATCCTTTTAGCAATTCTTCTCAAGTAGCTGCTAGCTTCTCCACCTCTGGGAAGGGAGAAAGAAGAGCTAATGCCAAAGAAATCTTCACTAGGAGAACTGCTTCCCCCTTGCTGCAGCTGTCACTTCTCCCTAGCTTTCTAACTCCACGTATTTTCTGCTTTGGAAATGTTCTGTTCAATTTCATTTTCTCTTACGATGTGTGGCTTTGTGTCGATTCATAAATCTCATACTAACCACAAACTGAATTTTGGTCTGGCAGCTCAGGAACAGTATGTCAGTGTGCTGAAGCCTGGTCTTTGCCAGGACCTGCCCAATGCCATGGGAATGGCACAGACTTTGATCAGATCAGTCCTTGAAGAAGAGCAGTTTCAAATCCCTGCTTTGGTCAGCTTCATATATTGCTCTGCCTCTGTCCCAGCAGACAGGCTAACCTGTGTGAGGTTTATGTGCAAGGGATTATTAAGACAGTGGTCATCAAGTGGAAAGAGGGAGGGAAAGGGGCTGTTGCATAGTTCAAAATGGTGAGAAACAGAATCACAATTTATGTATTTTGTATTACCTTACAAGACATTAGTGGAACACATTTCTTAACACTAAATAATTTCTAGATAGTCCTGTAGTATGAGGTAAAAGTCACTGCTTCCAAAAATGGTAGATCCAGTCCACTCCACTACCTCCTGTTGAGGGCTAGCTGTGGCACAGGTTTGGAGAGTCCTTCTACCTTCCCTGGGCTGGTTTAACTCATGACTTGGACAGAAAATTAATTCAGTGAGGGGGAGGAAAAGGATGGGAGAGGGCGGGGAGAGGGCTAGGATAGGGTTAGATTTCTGTTGGCTCAGCAAGCTAAAGCAGCCCAGGGGCACATCTGTAAAAGCACAGAGCAAGTGTAAGGGAGACAGCAGGGCCACAGGGCTAGGAACAGGGCAGGGGAAGAAATCAGAGACATCAGTATTTCAACTGCAGCCAATTATTTTACAGTCTAGGCTGCTCTTGGAACAGCACTTTTTGTATCATCATGATGGTGCAAAACACCAATCTAGGACAGCTGTAAGTTAGGCATCATCTGAGTCAGTTTGCTTTTAAAACCACTTCAATGTAAAAATCACCTATAAGCAAAGGTTGGTGGGGGCATACTTAAAATGTGCAAATCAGGCCTGAGTTTACCTTCAATCAGAAATTCTCAGCAGTGTAGCAACTTCAGAGCTGGAACGTCACGCTTGAGGATGTCTACTGACATACTCTATCTTCAAAACTTTTCTGAGATTTTTCTCATTTGGGTGTTTGCATTTGTCTTATTCTCTTATTCTACTATTCTTATTCTTATTTTACAAGCTGATAGGAGAGGCTTGGAACCTGGATTGCTTGATACTTTAATATAGCTTTTTCGTTTTTGATGGGCTTTAAAAAGAAATTTTTTGACAAGTGAACAACATATAACTCTTCAAAAGAAAATCTTCTGAATATTACACTTTATGCAGAGTTGATCAAACTAGGATATCAAAAAGATTTTCTAAAAAGTATTCTTGTGACAACATATTATCATAATCTCAATTTTCTGGTAAAGCACGTGGACTGTATACTTTTCCATTTGCTTTTCTTTTTTTCCTTTTTCTTTTGATTATATATTAAATTATCTCCAAATGTTAATCCACCTTCTTAGTAGCTCAATATATTACCTAAACAACCATTTTTCACAGCTCTGAACTCAAGTCCAGCAAAGGCGGGAAGTTTCGTGGATCATGTGAGAAAGCCTGTCCTTGTAATGCTCTAAGAATTAATCAGTCTGGATAGGTTTTGTACAGTCATAAGCACCTAATTTTTTGTGCTAAGCCTTCAAATGTTAGAAATTAGGCCCTCTGCCTTCCACCTTTTAAAATGAGGATAATTACCCTCAGCTCCACAGTAGCTGGAAACCTTAGTTACTTCTAAAACCTGTGTTGCATCCAAAGACAGATTGAAATGTTTTGTGCTTTTGTTTTTCCTTCGAGTACTATAATACTCCTACTGCTTTGTAGATCAATAGTAGCTTTTCCTAAACAATAGCATACTTCATAAATCAGGGTGGTCTTTTTGGGCAATAATAAAAGTTAGCTATTTTTTGTGATGTTATTAGTTTATTATAAAGTATTCACCAGCACACCTCTGTGGGGAGGAGCGGATTGTGAACAGGGCTAACAAATGGCAGTCTGCCACTCAGAGACCACAAATCTCGCTGATTTGCCTCAAAAGCAACTGCTTGAGGTTTCTTATCTCTTCTAAAGTTTCACACTAAATCGAAGACCTCGACAAGAACTTCCTGTCCCCTTGTAAAAGCCCCTCACCTAAAAACTGCTGGAAAGTTGTGACCTTCAAAGGTGAGATCTGAATATCAGCTCTCCCCTTGTGCCACTTTGCAATACAAAGGAACCTCTGAGCTTTAATTGTCAGACAAAAGACTCTCTCTTAGCCTACACAGTCCCTTTAATTAGGGTCTGCATGTGTATACATCAGTGACCTTTAATGGCAGGCCATTAGCACCTTTAAACATTACACCCTGATTGGTTTAGAGTCTCTGTGCAGAGAATGTTTTCGGTATTAAAGGTCTCTTTAATCTAAGGGAAAGGGTAATAAGATCCATTGCTTAGAAACAAAAGTCTGCTGAATTTTGTGCCTGCTTGTTCTACGCTGAAGACACCTTGCCACTGAAACACTTTCCCCGGGTGTGGTCTCACTTGGAAGTTAAAGCCCCTTAGTGTTGACAAAATGAAACCAGTAAAGAGTGGTAAACAGCAGGAAAGAAGCATAAAGTGTGGAGGGGTATTATACATCTGGCCAGAGAGTTGTTTATGACTCAGTTAACAGAGCTCAGCTGAATCACTGTAACTGGCTCTCCCCTGGGGCACCCCTTATAGTCCTTAGGGCTGGATTCTTTCTCCAAACCTTACACCAGTGTTACCACCATCAGTCTTTGTGGTGCTACAAACTGAACTAAGCAAAGGAAATAATTCTGGAAGGGGAAAAAAAGGCAATGAAAAACCTCAGCCTAGACTTCTTCTCAGTTTGGACTAAACTAGATTAATTCACTGATCTGCTTCGTGGCAAGACCTCACCAACCACTGAATCCACAGAAGCAGGAAGAGTGCTTTGTGGTTCAGGGTGAGGAATCAGTGCTGCGGGGTAGTGTCACAGTATTGCTGCCAAGCATTTAATTTTGTATTTAATATGTTGTTTTGCAAGGTGAAGTAGTCTAAACGATGAAATTATCAGCTTAGTTACATGGAAAAACTGCACAACAAAAACCAGTTGAAACCCAAAAGGTTAACCTCAGTTCTCTGGCCAGGCCTCCTGCTAGAGGATTTTCATCACCTGCAGCTTTCAAGTAAGAAAATTCTTCCTCTCTAGGAAGCATCATCTTCCATGGTCCTGGTGACCCTGTCTGTTACGGTGATGCCTTTTCGGGCCTTCAAGTAGGAAGTTGTTTATGGTTCATATAAAACAAAGTCATCTGAAACAGAAGAAAGGTGTGAATTCTACAAAGCCATAATATCAAACTTACTCCCAGTTGTATCAGGAACAAATTTACCACTTTCAAATATAGTACTTTCTATTATGCTTATACATGGTCCCCTTCTAATTCACCAAATGGTTTTCATAATTAACTTCCCAACTCCTTTGCATGCTTTCAGGACAGGCCTATCTCTTCACCATCTTCTCTCTAATACTCTAATGTCCCAGAGACTGTCATTTTCCACTTCATATTCTGGCACAGAAGCACATTTTCCACCTCCAGACATTCTGGCAGCGGGGACTCTCAGATCCCTCCTATACATTTACTTTCCTGATAATTGTGAATGACTAATTTATCCCTTCAGGGCACCTATAAAGATTTTGAAACTCACCATTTAGGAGGAAAGCACAGGCCTAGCAGGCCTTGAAACATGGACTTTGCTAAACCTATTACACTCCAAGTAGATGCCAGACGTCAAGGCAAGGACTCAGAGGAGGTCTGAGGTGGGTAAGAGATACTAATCATCTTTTCAGTGCTGAAGGTGCCACCACCACTTTCAAACAAGAAGCTGGTACAGATTGCAAGGCATCATCTCAAGTCATATTTTGCTGCAGGTTCTGCACCTGACTTGGTTAAGACTGGGAAAGACAGTGTGTGCAGATTCTCAGGAACCAGGACTCTGCCAGCCCAGAATGTTTTTAGCATCCTGATCCTGCACAGCCAGTAGATTCTCCTTCCTGCCAACACACAAACAGCTGGAACCACTTAGATTATTGTTGTCGGATGTGACAAAACATTCCTTTAGCTTCCTCTGGATTCTTCTTTTCTTTTCCACTGGTCTCCTACTCATATAGAAGCTGTTGGCCAAACATGCATACAAAACTCTCCTCCCTTCTTCCAGACTTGTTATCTGGCTTAGGCAGACACCCAAGTCCCTTCAGACTTCAAAATTTTCAGCACGCATGCCAAGAGCCAGCCAGGTTTTGTGCACTCCTTCTCCTCTCAACCTCCCCCTGACTTCCCCAGGCTGTAAAATTCCAAAAGAGAGTTTGCAGTTATCCAAAGTCCCACTGTTTATCATAGCAATACCCACCAGGGTTCCTGGAGGAGTCACGGCGATGAGACCCAACATTCCATAAGCACTGGAGACAGCAAACATAGGCCCTCTGTTTGAGAGAATGCCCATGTGATGCTGACCCTTCCCCTGCCAAAGCCCAAAATAACTTGTTTAGGAGAGTAAAAACACCGTTAGTCATCACTCCTTGCAGATAAGCACTTGTAATCTGACAGTGCTGGGTCATGTTTGCTGGGGAGATAAGTTGGAGGCTGAGGCACAGGAAGTGCTTTGGCCAAACAATGTTTGTGGGGATGCCTGGCCTGTCCCCAGTTCCTGAATTAGCAACATCCCTTTTCCAGCTCTGCAAGAGGTCTGGTGGCACCAGTCTAACCAACACAAGGCCAGTCTTTGCAAATAGGTCCTTTTGCCACACTAACCTAGAACATGGGATTTATAAGAGAAATTATCTGTGGTCCTATGCAACAAATCTCCTGTACAATGCTAGTACAGTCAGCCTGCCTACACCATCCCTGTTAAGGATCCATGACCACTTGGAAACTTTCTCTTCTTTTTCTCTCATGCAAGAGCACTGTTCACAAAGCAGTGTGCATCCCACACTGTTAAATGTTGGGGGCCTCAGGGTGTCTCTCCAGCACACCAGCTGTTATGGCAGAAAAGAACTCCCAGACCTCAAGCCTCTAAATAAGAAATATTTGTGAATATGAAAAGATTGAAATGGTTGGGAGATCAAGAGCTTCACTCACAGGCTACTGAAAGAAGACAGGAAAATATCTGCTTGTTACACTTCCTTTTTACCTTTCAGAGCTGGTAACTCAAAGCATGTTGGTGATTACAGACACTAAGCACTTTGCTAGCCTTAAGCCAAATAGGAACAGAATCCAGCAAGGGCTTCTAGACTCCCAACATTACAACCTGTATATCCCAGAAAGATCTGATGGGGTTTCACCACAGGTAATGGCAAAGCTTACAGAGGAACCAGGTGTCTCTGGATTTTCCTTAGCTGAGCTCATTCAGCTGACAGGGTAAAGCACAATCAGGTGGGTATAAGTCCAAGAGGATACTCTGCACCCAGTTAGAGGGTAAAATTGCAGATTAAAAAAAATTATGTATTTTATACTGTGTGCTGAAGAAAGTAGTCCTACCTTCAATAAACAAAATGTCCTCACCTTGACTACAACCTCTTGAGATCATTTCAGCCATATACAACAGTGCACTACACCACTGGGGAGACCACAGCTTTTCTGTGGCAGGCAGGAACAATAACAGTCCCCAGGTGTCTCACTTCTAAACATGTCGGAGGAATTTTTCTTTCAGCATTTAGGGTGCTTGCAGCAGCTGAAGAGGGTTTTCCTCTCTATGCATTTACCACTGAAACATCCCAAAGCCAAAATAGTTGGAGCTAGCATTAGTCTGCATTTGAGCTAAATTGTACCCACCTCTCTTTGCTCTTGAATGGGCATTTAAAGCCTTCTTTCAGTATTAGTGCTACACCTATGTTTTAAAGCCCTGCACAAATATTCAATGTCTGGTTTCATTCTAGACAAAAGTGATAAAGTATTTTGCTCGTGATTCAGAAGGTTTTTGCTCATTTCACTCAGTACCTACAGAAATCAACCGATGAATGGGGTTTCCATGCAGCAGCCTGTTCATCTGTAGCAAACTGGCCAAGTGTACTCGGATTTCTGGCAGACAAAGGAGTTCATCTATAGCAGCCACAAATGTCACATGGGGAAAGGTCAGTGATTAAAAATTAATCGAGTAATGAGGGAGTTAGAGTAACAAAAGACATCAACAACCATTAACGATGTGTGCCAAGATCTTTAAAATTTATTGGCCTTTTTTTGACAGGCAAAGACACCACTTTTTTTATTATGACTGCTCACATTTTGCAATAGGAGGCATTGTGGCTTTCAAAAAGTTTATGCCAGCCAGTCTGTGGGCTTTGGCCTCAACTCCATACATAAAGGAGCTCTTCTTAAACGTGGTGCTCAGCACTGTCAGAGACTGTGAGGAGGATTTCTCTGCTAAATACAAAGGTTTATAGTGACTGTTACCCAAGTTATCGTTAATATCTGGTATCTGGTTAATGTATCTAGTTTTTGTGGAAGCCTGGGGTGAGCAGTATGTATGCAGATGTCTGCTGTGTGGATAACTAAGATTAAGTGAGATGACTCTGAACATGTTCATCTGCAGTACAATCTCTTCCAGCAAATCCACCTTTGTTTTCTGTATCCTGTACAGACCAGAGAGAATATCAATGCAAGCCATCTTCATTAAGTGCCATCTTTGGGCAGATTGCTGTCATCCTCCCAGAAAAGGCTACAAATGTCTGGTAAATTGAGTGTTTCAGAAATCTCCATCTTGGCCCCTTAATCTTGGACATTTCTGGTTAGACAGCTTCAAATATCCCATAAACACTTAGGGGGAATATCCCATATTGCAGTGAAAAAGATAAAGCATAATTCATGGGAATTGTTCCTTCAACTTGAACAGATTTTAGTTCACATCCAATGCTTTCAAATGGAATTGCAATTGGACAGCTGTCCATTTCCATGACATTTGCTAGTCTGGGACATAACTGGAAAGGATTTTAGATATTTGATTCAGTGGGTAAGTACTGCTTTGACTAATTTGGCTATTTGAACTCACCAGATGCAAATGTAGACAATTTGGAAAGCACCTGCTGTCTCCAGGGATATTTGTGAAAATGAGGTGCTGTCTCTCTTGAGGCTTATCTTGGCAAACAAACTCCAGTAAACCTAAGCCAAATATTGCAAAATATCTCTTACTCTTTTACATGTATACTTTTTTGTTGGTGGTGGTTGGTTAGGGTTTTTTTTTTTATCTATGAGAGCAAATAGATCCTAATTAAGTTAAATCAATTGAAGGGGCAGAGAGAGAGAAAAGGAGAGAAGAATATTTCAAACAAGCTATTTTTGGTTTTGCCATCACAAAACTCTTTTTCTTTCTTTGTTTATATGGCTGGGCTCAGATTCAGCTAAAACAGCTGATTCCAATAAAGAAGTACTGGCAGCTTTCAGACCTGCTTTCCCCCTTGAATCTAAGAGAAAAACAGAAGAGTTTGCAAACTTTTCCAAGTCGACCTGGAGGGGCTCACTTTCTAGAATTTTAATGTCTGGCAAAAGAACTCACACTAATTATAACATCTCAATGCTCTCAGCTTCCCAAACCCTTCCCTTCCTGGTCTTTTCCCAGAGCAGGAAGAAGGAATGTGCAAGACCTCTTTTGCCAGTGAATGGTAAAATCAGGAGCCCCCATTTCTTCCCTTTCTCCAGCTAAACAACACACCTGCCTTGGACAGATCCATCCATAACAGATGTCAATTGCATGTGTCATCCTTGTAGCTTGGAATTGCTAAGATGTGAGTCCACAGAAAATTGAAAGCCTGTATCCTGCTAAGACAATTTGTCAGTCTTCATTTGTAGCAAGCTGTGTGGCGATGCCACTGCTAGTTAAAGCATCAGTATGACTTTCATTTCAGATTACCTGTTCTTTTTGAGGGCCTCTATGCCTTCTCTCTTGTGGGATATAGGCTTCCTTTTGCAAGAAGCTACAGATCTGCCTTGAAAAGCTAGGCCCATAACAGAGGACTTGAGAATGCATGCAAGGTTTACTTGATTACCTGCTCCTTTATTAACACCCCTGTCTTCCCAATGACTGCATCACTGCAGTGAAGAGCAGCTGGAAATCCACTGTATATTTTCACACTAAACCTTTCCTTTGCTTAGGCGGACTGATTATGAGCAAAGAGCTAAATGTTTTTGGCTCCTTAAATATTCTCCATAACAATGCATTAAAAAGGACATGATTTTTCAATCTGCCCAAACAGCACATGAGTTCATTGTGAGAAGAGCATGAGGAATCCTGCTATATATGTGTTTTGGGAAAGCTGGGTACAACACGGATACAGTATGATTTTGGGAACAGATCAACATCCCCCCAGGGACTCTGGTTTGGTCTGGGACTGAGATGTCCTGAGAAAGAATTTCACAGCTGGCTCTGCTTCCTTTTCCAAATGTGTCTGTAGCACATCATCCAGTGCAATCCCTTGGATGTCACAATGCACCTGTGTGCCAAGAGAATCTCCAGCTGCCCAGCCAGGGACACTTTTTGCAATCTTTTCTGTAGAGCAGAATAGTGGCTGCCATGATTTGACCCAGAATGCTTATCTTGTAAAAGAGTCTATTTTTCAAGAAGGAATTGTAAAGTGGTTTGAATATTTTTTTACTATCATTTTAATTTAAATATTATGCCTTCTATCAAGAGCTAGTTTCATTTAAGGAAAATGAAAAAAAAGCATAGAAAATTAATGTACAACAAAGAATGTTTCAGCTGCCATCACAGAGAGGAAGCAGAGAAATCAAATAAGATTGTATTATCTTCTGAGCCCTATAATGTCCATATATATTTGTATGCATTCATCACCTTTTTTGTTGTTCCTGCCTTTTAATATTTGTTTGTAACTTTTTTCCTGGTCTCCTAATATATTATTCAAACAACGAGTATATCCTAATTTCCACTATCTTCTCTGATAACCTTGAGCCTCTTTTTTATCTCAAAAACTAAGCAAATGAGCCTGTTTCATTTTTATATGCTGTTTGCTGAGCCTCAGCTAAGCTTCTGGTTTGAAATACTCAGACTCAGTGGAACCGTAGGTTTGAATACAAGCAAGTTAATCTTTCCAACATACAAATATGAAGTGAAACACTGGTCCTCAATGAATAAATTCTTTCTCAAAAACACACCCAAAATGACAGGCTTTGAATGGACACCTTAAAATCAGGCTTTCTTAGAGGTTGACTTATAGAAGATGAGTAAGTTCTGAAGACAGAACTCCTCATGAACCATAAACTTCCACTCACCAGCTCCTGATTTATGGAGCTCAGAAGATAAAATGTGCATCTGCACAGATTTCTGCTGCAACAGTGCAGCAAACAGAGAGAAAGTAGTTTCAAGGGACAAATTAAGCCAGTTAGTATATTGTAAATCCAAACCAACACACTAAACTCCACCTAAAAAATCAATAAGCAATCAATGCAAATCACAGGGCACCCAAAATATAATAATCTCAACATTCCTCCAGTGAATAGCTGGAATCCTTTTCTCTGTGCCAGCAAAATTATTCCAACAGATTTAAGATGCAGAGTTTGCATAGATCATTTCAGTGTGGGTTTGCGCCTATGCATGAAGATTGTACTTGTCCGCATACAAAGGTAAAAAAAGCTTTTCCAGCTGCTACTATGACAATCATGGAATAATTGAGAATCAAATCAGACTATTCACTGGTAAACAAAAAAAACAAATGTCTGACAAATACCTGAAATCCAACAGAAAGATATATTCCTCATAATAATCCCATTTTTTAAATCTGGTTTGGGCATAGTGACAGGATGCCAAACTGGCTACAGTAGGACTGGGTCTAGACCATTGCTCTATTAAGAAATCCTCAAGGACGACCAAAGACAAAACAAACAAATTTTATTTGGGAATAGTAATGCAACCTTCCAAATAGGGAAAATTAAGTACAGAAGAACAAACGAATATGTGGTGGTTCGAGGAGTTTGGGAGGTCTAGCTTTTTGGGTGTGGTAGGGGCCAGAAGATGGCTTCTGTAAGGAGCTTCCAGAAGCTCCCACAGCTGTCCAGTCAGGGCCTATCTCTGATGGCTCCTGGGAGATTGATGTGCTGTTTTCCACAGCTGAGCCAATTAGGAAGGACAGAAACGCCTCTGCGACAGTATATTTAAAAAGCAATCTCACTAGCATGCATGCGCGCACCATGTAGTCACGTAGGTGTAGGTAGGCAGAGGAGAAAGAGTATAGCAAACAACTAAGAAAAACAACTGAAACATCAGATATGAGAGCCAGCAAACTCTGCCAGTCCACCAAGGAGCGGAGCAATGGGGGAGGAGGTTCCTGCATCATTGGAGCTGACACATCTTCATAGCCTGTGGTGAGAAACTTGGAGCGGAGACGGTGCAGAAGGAAGTGATCTCCTACAGAAGGGGTTTTGGTCTGGTGAGGAATGGACATGGTTAACGATTGCTTCTACTCTTGACAAGCTTGAACTGCAGGAGTCAGTGAGGTAAAGAAGCTTTGTGTCACCCCCCACCCTAAGTATGGATCAGCCTGATCTGGGAGAACAAACAGCAGCAGCAGTTTTGGGTGACTGCGTGCCAACTTCTGCAAACCATGCCACAGTGCCAGAGACAGAGAAAAGACCAACTAAGAACTAATTAGAAAAACCCCCTCCCCGGGTTCTCCTTACAATCTGGGAGAAGAGAGGGCTGTGAGGCTGTTGGGGGGGCGGATGTGAGGGCGGTGGAGAAAGGAGAGAGACCCCTCCAGGTATAATTGCTAAGAAGAAGAAACACCTGAGTATCTGAGGACTAAACTAAGAAAAACCCCCTCTCCGGGTTCCCCTTACTTTCTGGGAGAAGGGAGGGCTGTGAAGCTGTTGAAAGTGGGGGGGGGGAGAACAGCGGAGAAAGAGTGTTTTTAAAGATGTTGGTTTGGTTACTTCTTCGGCTCTGTAATAAATTCACTTTATCACTTAGAAGCACTGACCTTGTCTCAGCCTAACTTTGCTCCTCTGCCAGCATTTCTTATCATGGTTTAGTAACACAGTTTTGTTCAGAAGGGGGAAAAAGCAGTTCTAGTGCATCCTTGGCTGTTGGCCAGGGCTAAACCACTACAGAATAGGTTTGTTTTTTGTATACAAACTCTTCCTTCATCCCCTACATCCTTACTTCCAGGCAACTCCTTTACTATGGAGTAGAAGCAAACTCTTCCTTTGGGTCTAGACAAGTTATTTTCATCATCTCTAAGGCCCGCCTGGCTTCTCCCAGCACCATGCTTCCATCTCCCTGTCCCTTTGTCAGGTTCATCCTGCACTCTCTTCATCACTTTGTGTCCAAACATGCTCATGGGCCTGATGAGGAGGAACCACCTCCCCTTCCCCCAAGCCCCACATCTCCCAACAACTCTCTTAAGGGAAGATAGGTGTAATTGTGAAGAAACAAGTAGAACAAACGTCATCCAACACAAGGCCAAATTAAGTTTCATATAACTATGTGGCAATACCAGCCAGACCCAGGAAAAAGGATTTAACTATGCCATCTGGAACAGAGAAGAGAAAAGCCGATGTGCGTCTTTTCAATGAATGCAGCCTTACCAGGACTTCACACCAGCACCTTCAAAAGCTTGTTTTCAAGCTGAGAAAAGAAACAGAGCAGGATAAACTCTTGCAAAACAGTAGTTCTCAGAGGAGAGAAACCAACTGTCTGATGTTACTCACAAGGATTTTCTCTGGGTGAAGAATAAGAGGAGAGTAGCGCACACTACTTAGGTTTATAGACATTTTAACAGTACCATATGAATAGCCAAGTGGATATGTATAACCGCTCTGACTTCATCCATTAGCAGAGGAAAAGTCATTTGCCAGTTCAACAAAGTTGGCCTCCACATTATGCCCTGACAAGCTTTGATTATATATATATGTGTATATTGTATTTGTATATATGAGAGTCCACAGAGACAAAACCTGTAATCTTTGTCTCATTGTGACCTTGCCGATAAGCTTTACATCCATATAAGCTTCACAAGCCACATCACTGCTGTTTTAAGCAAAGTTACTGGCCTGGGCTCTTGAAGTAGCTATTTCATTTACACAAGACCTACTGCCTTCTGCTAGGTTCTAATAGCTGTGAAACTCATGGTTTCAGCCTCCAAGTCGTGACCCGAATGTTACCACTCTCTTCCCTACTACACAGAGCATGACAAGAGCAAAAATTAAGCAGAAATATTGTAGCATTTCTGCTGGGGATATATTGCACTAACTCCACAGTGGCGAAGTTCTTCTGAAAGCAGTCTGGTTTTTCTATCAAGTATCTCGTGTCAGTCATGGAGTAGAGCCAGGTAGGATTTTACTCCTAGATATCCATAACCTAAAGCAACTGGGGAATTTGGTAAATTCTTTGCGAAATAAATTCTTTCTTTGCTTCCAGTGTTGTGGGGGATATTATATACTTTTTACCATATTTTTGCTACATTCAGGTAGCTTTTGCTTGACAATCCTCCAGTGAGGGCACTGCCTGCTTTCTGGGCCCCTAGAACTGCTCTGGATGATCCCAATCAATGTGATCTCCAAGGAAGATATCACAGAGGGGGTTATCTTGGAGCCAACTCTGAATGCCAGTAGAAGGAGAAATTATCTTCCTCAGGGTCCAAACAAGATTTTCATCTGGCTTTTTAGAAGCAGGAGTTCCATGCTGGCAATAGAGCCATGGCCAAATTTCTGATTACCAGCCCAACAGTATCCAAACCTGATCTCAGGTTGAACAGCTCAAAGATTCTTGAGGCTCCAAACAGCCACTAACTCACACTACTGGCTGCCAGAAAGCCCTGCACCATAGCAAAGCAATGAAACAGAAAGCTTCCCAACTCACAGCCTTTCTCCTGTGGCTCCCCCTCTGCAGAGACTGAATGAATCCCCAGCCACATGTCAAGTTGTGCCTTTCCTCCTGCACTCTTGGCATCCTGCTCTTTCCTTCCTACCTGTCACACACAGGCAGAAGAGCTGGCCACCTAACACCTTCTGCCGTGAGTCATCCCTCTGAAAAATGCTGCAGAAGATCCTCAATCCTGCCCTTCAATAGTTTTCACAGTGGGTGGTAATTTTTTTTGAGAGCCATGATATTTTTTGTCAGTTCCTAATCTGGAAAGAAGGTCAAAACCTCTGTGAATATATACGCTGTTGAAAGTTCTATTGCTGGTGTATGTTTAAGTTATCATAAAGACCTGTGAGAGAGGAAAGTGTCTCAATTCCTAATTGCAAAAGCAAAAATCTTCAGAAAGGGAGCAGCAGAGAAGATCAAGGCATTTGGCAGTGTATATATTCTGGAAACAAATGATTTTCATTTCTTTCAAGGGTGAATAAAGCCAAAATATTAAAGGTGAGAAAAAAATCTTTTACAATAACTTTTGAGGCTATACCTCATCCTATTGTTTCAGTAATCAAATACTTTATCAAGAAAAAAGAGATTTTAATTTGCTATTTTAAAAGTTCCCCAGCTGGAAATAGTCTAATCTCTAAAGGAAAGAGTGCCAGATGCATAGGACAAGAACAGTAAAAGCTCTAACCCAGCAGTCTTCCTCTTATCTTCACTGATAAGAGGAAATGAATGAGTCAGCAGATCAGAGAGGGAGAAATGAAGTGTGTCGCTCCAACAGTTCTAAAACATGTGAACCCAAGAAAATGTCTGAGTTATCAAGCAAACTTTTAATGCTAATAAAGAATTTGATTGGAAGTCAGTGGAAGGATTTAAAGTTTGACATCATAATAAGCCACAGTTTCTTTGCACCAGTCATTATTTTGGACCTTGGTTCAGTAATAATACCTAATTCTCACACAATATTTTTCATCATTTAATCAGAGACTGCTTTACCAAGGAGTTCAGTATTCTGTTGTTAAATTGAAGCAAAAAGTAATCTAAAAAAGAATAAGCGACTCTTCTTTGATAAGAATTACAAGAGCTAAAGGGCAGTGTCATGTGATCTATACTAAAAGAAAGCACACAAATGAGTTTCCATATTTGCCTTTGATTGATTAGATTGTGCTGTTCATGCAATGATAAGCATGTTAACTAAGATTATAATGTGTTTCTTAAATGGCAGGAAACTGTCAAACACTCTAAGAAGTCTTTGACTAAATCAATTTAGTATTGAAAACATGTTTAAAAACACTGGGGGAGAGAAACAACCAAACCCAGTTTAAAGTAAAATTCCGAATGTTTCAGAAAATTTTAGATAAATATTCCATATGTTAAAGGTCAATCTGTTTCTTTTAACCATCAGTCTGATTGAAAAGCTGAAAATCCCACAAATTCTCACAAGATTTCAAACACTAGTTGCTTTCACACAATCTTGATCGTTCTCAAAATACAAGTTTCTTCCAAAGTACATTGGTATTTTCACTTGTGGTCGTAGATGTATGTGTTAATTTTTAAAAAAGCATTCTTCCACTTTGGATTAAAGATATCAACTAAACCCATTCAAACTTGCTAGGAGAGTTGAATTTTTGATCTCCTTTCTTTAACTTTGCATGGATAGAATCTACTTAACGTATTTCTGATGACCTCTATATCATAGGTGCCTAGAATGAACTCAAATAAGGGCTTTTACCATTTTCCCCACTGTAAATTACTTCAGAGATTCTTACTACTTGACCAACTCCAACAGTCTAAATATCTCATAATTTTTAATTCCATTGTTTAAATGGAAGAAAAAATAGTACAGAAAATAAAAAATTAATAATCCAATTTGAAAAGGTAAGTTCGTGAGAATTTTTAGCTGGTTTTGGTAGTCTGTGAAAAGGTGAAATTAGACTCCAATATTTTTCGTTTTTGTGGACTGGTTAGAGAAGTGTGCCACTTGTGATCAGGGCCTGTGAACTGCTGTTTTTGGGGAGCTCTGACATTCTGTGCACGAGAGGAGACATCCCAGTCCCTTTTGTTACACAACCAGGCCTCAGAGATGTAGGGTGAAACTCTCCGGCTCTGCAAAGGTCTCCCAGGCAGAAGCCACCCGCTTTTCCAGGACAGTTTTTTCAAGTGCTTGTAGGGGAATCTGTTACCTACAAAAATAAAAGCATTTATATCTCAGATTGTTTCAACCTTTTGCCCAAGATCTGGTAGTGATCATGGTATTATGTATGGTGATTGCATTGACACTGTGCTCTCTGAGCATGGGTTCCTGTCTAGTTTCACTGGAATCACACTGAGCAGATACATTTCCTTTCCTTAATGAAAATATATAGGCCCCCAGCCTCCATGGTGCCCACCAGGAAGCAAGGGTGGCTGCCACTGGGAGAGGAGGCTCCCTCCCCACTGTCCCTGCTCCTTCCTGAGCTGCATTTGCTTGACTTTCACTGGCAAAGTCAAAAGTGGGAAGTGTGGGCCCATTAACAGATTAATGTCAAATTCTTAGACTGAGAGTCTAATAAACATGCCTGGAGAACCATTTTAAAATAGCAGCTCCTGGACATGCCATCGCCAGTAGCTAATTCTCATTCAAATGAAACAACATGAATGAGACTCTGGGCTGCTTTATTAGGAGCAGAATCACTCAGGCGTGGTATTCAGCTTTGGTCCAAAATGAGCTTTCTCTCACTGAAGGCTTGCTTTAGCAGGGTAAACAGTGACCACCTGCTATTCTCTGAGCTGCAACAAAAGCACAAGGAGCACTTTTTTTATTTTAACTAGCTTGGAGCCTGAGTTGCATATCCCCATGGATATTAATCAGCAAATTTAGAGCTGTAGTGCTATCGAAAAATATAACACTTTAAATTTATTTTCGTAAAGTACAGGGTCAAAGTGAATGTTAATCTTTAACGGGATGAAAATATGTCATTTCCTTGTGGGAATTAAAAAGTAGACATAATCTATAACTGACTTATAAAGTAGACAATAAGGCAGTCAGCTTTATCCAGGAATAAAATATTTGGCATTTTAGAGGAGAATTTTCTATGAATTATTCAAAACAGAGATAGAACTATGCCTCGGCTGTGAAATTATTTCCTGGCATTCGTCAAAGCTCTTTTCCACTAATTAACTAAATATCTTCAATCAGTGATTTTTGTGTTTATTTATTAAATAGGCCACAATACATTGCAAGCCACGTTGCCAAGTTGTCTTTTATTTTAAAGAAATAATATTTAGGAACCAAATCTTCAATTAGAATGCATACCTCTGAATTTCAGGGTGCCGTTCAGGTATTAGTAGAAATTACATATCTCAATGTTTATATGTTAGTCTCCCGCTACCTGTGGTGAGATTCTCACTTTGGAATTCAGTATATTGCATCTTAGATGATTTCTCTATTTAAAAAATATGAATGTTATTTACAAAACATGACACATAAGTGCCTTAAACAACTGTTTGATTGGTCAGTGCTTTTCCACAGTTTGGTCTTCTTAAAGTGAAATAGGCAGGGAAGTTTAAGAGTGTCTGTATTTCCCATAAAGAAAGAGAGCATCATCCTGACATGTATAGGGGAAACTCTTTTTAACTTTAATTGTGTTATGCAAATATAAAACTGGAGTGGCAACACCAGTTACTTTTCCTCTTTTTAATTATGGTTTAGATGAAGTGGTTGTTTCAGGATTTGCTAGTGAGGGGAAATGGTTCTGAATCATTATTTCTTAAAATAATGCTTCAAAAGTTCAAAATGCCACACAAAAAATACCCACTTCTGCAAAGGGATCACTATATCCCTTTTGACAAATAATATCCATGTTTTGTGTGAAGACAAAACTACTGTTCAATGAGGTACAATGCCACTGCACAGCAGAGTAAGAAAACTGAGGACCCAACTCTCCTTATAAACAAAAACCTGCTTTCATGCCCTTTCTTTTTTGCCTATTTGCCTTCATCTAAATAAGGTTCAGGTTTAGATGTTCACAGGCCACCACCACTTGGGACCTCTGACTGGACTTAGGCTGGAGAATGTGATTTTTTTCTCAGGGTAGTAACATTAACCACATTTTCCAGACTCTCTTTGTTTTGTATACTTGGTTGAGAAAGTAAATGTTGGCATTGGGTAGTAGTGGCCTGCCTGGAGAGGGGCTGGGGGCTGCAGAGCTCCCCAGGGATAAGCAGGGAGAACCAGTCCAGCCAGCCAGAGAGCAGGACAGGCTCCATGGGGATGGGGATGGCCAAAGCTGGGCTGGACATCAGCCGTGGGGATCCCTGGGGCAGGAGGCCAGGCAGGGCACAGCTGTGGCAGGGCTGGAGACAGCATCACATGGATGGGATGGGGCAGGACCAGCTGAGGTGGGGCCAGGAGAGTTGGGAAGACCTGTGTGTGCCCTCGGGGCAAAAGCTGGTACCAAAAAAAAAGGTACAAAAGCTTGCTTGTTACAGGGGGAAAAGAAAGGGATTTAAAATGATGACTGTGTTTTAGTTGTCATTAGAACAAATATTTCTAGGTGAGGCATTAGCAGAAAGGAGACATGGGGATGAAAATCTTGACACCTAAGGGCCAATGCTCAGCTTTGTGGCAGCATCAAGACAGCGAGGAGCATTTAGAAACATCCCACTTCAGAGGTCGGAGTCACAGGTTGGAGACACTCTCAGGTGCTGACTGGCTTCAGACAGAATTAGGAAAAACGCTTTGGAAAAAGATAAAGAATCTTAGTGCGCATTAGAAAGCACGCATCTCCAAGCCAAGGAATGACTGGTTGGGCAGAAATTTTTTGAAAGCAAACCTATCTCAAAAAAGTGAGTACTTTTCCATCATTTAGTGGTATTGTTAACTAGTGATTGGCATCTTTTCTGCTACATGTTTTTTCTTTAAATAAGCAGCTTTGAGCTATGTGACCTGAAGTGTTCCTGATTGTTTTAATCCTCTTTTTTTAAAAAAAGATAAGTTGTTCAACTTAAAGAGAACAACTTTTTTCCACAAATGTTGTTTTGCTCAAACTCTGTTTACCTTTTTCACTGACATTCAATATTGGGTTGATGCATTCAGAGAACTACCCACAATAATTATTTCTCATAAACATATGTTTGTAACCCAGTTTGCTCCACTGTACCTGGAGCAAAACTTACTTCTTTTGTGCACTCTTCCCTGCTTTCACTGACATTGAATTTGATCTTGATATGATAAGTTATTCTCTGGTTGTTCACGGCTGTGACTCTTCAGAGTCAGCTTCAAAACAGACTATGCCCAAAATGTCTATGTGATGTAGAGACTTGACAGTGACTGACAACAGATTCATCCTCATTTTCAGTTCTAGACTATGTTGAACTTACATATGTCCCAGTACTGATCTTAAGAAGATTTTGCAAATTTTTGGGTACATAACCCTACTCCATTTCTCCATTGTATAAACATGTCATTTTTTTCTAACCTTCTTTGATCACCCATTAATCCATAAGAAAAATTCCTGTTATCCCAGGAGTGCTTATTTTCTATAAAAGTGATGATGTCAAATGCACTTTGAAAATCCACACACATTGTATCATTTGGATTAGCCATATCCACATGTTCATTTATTCTTTTCTCAACTATAATAGAACTTTGACTTTCACCAAAAGCCTATTCCCAAACATGTAATATTCCTCACTGCATTACTAAATTTATTCATTATCAAGTTATTTAGTTTCAACGATTTTGTGGAAATCAGATTTACTGATTCATATTTCCCAGAATCATGAGTGGAGGAGCTTTACTTCAAAGTTTGATGACATTCCCTGACAATAAGACAGATATAAACAATAATCTCAAGTGTTAATTAGCAGTTCAAGTATTTTATATTTACCTTTTTTTAGAGGTCTAGAGACAATGCTACTAAGTTTTAGTGATTTGTTACTCTCAAGTGTGTTAACTTATTTTAAAACCATTTCCTTGACAGATAAATCTGAAACATTTCCTCAGGCTCATTCCCTTTAAAGAATGACTGTGATATAGAAATGATCCAGTCAGCCTTTCTGCAATCACTACATATTACACAAATATTCTTTCCTAACCATATCTTAGAACTAGGATAGCTTTCTTTCTCTGATGGGTTTATATAAGTAGCAGCTTCTTTATCACTAAAGATTAGTTTCTCCACATTTTTGGCTTTTTTTTTTTTTTTTTGGTGTGATTTTGGTTTTAACTTATCAAGGATTATGGTCCTTTTTAGCCTTCTTTCCTGGACATCTTTTTCACATTTTGATTTTGTAGACTTATTCCAGAATTTGCCCATATACTTGTACCTTCCTTTTTTTCTTTTGCTCTAGGTTTCTCCTTTATTTTTCAGTTAATTAATTTTTAAAACATTTCCTTTAGTTACCTTTTTAAAAAACTTCTACATTACTTAAAAATTTAGGAGTGGGGGAGAACTCTTGCTCTTTCACATGTGAAATTTGAAGAAACAAAATTTCTCCAAGAGAAAGGAGATCCTCTGGGGTTTTTACCTGAGCAGAGATCACACCATCCACAGGTTTATTCTTTTTGTATTCAGATATGAATGGAGTACCTTTAAACAATGTTTTAATGCATTTATGGAAATGAATTAACAGTAGATGGCCTTAAAATCTCACTAGCAAAACTCAAATCTCTGAGCTGAAACTTAAGAGTTAAGCAACTTCTAATGTCACCTGATTGCTAGCTTTAGGAGAGTGGGACCTTACTTATTCCTAGTTTTCCCATTCACTCAAGACTGCAAAAATAATCAGGTTTTTATAGCTTTCTGTATAATTTACAATCTGATCGTTCACATGTGATAAAACTGTGGAATTATTATAACAGATATAATGGATTCTTTGATTAATAGATTCCCTATGTCTCTGGCAATATTTAGCACACAGCAAGGAATATACTGCTTTTTAATTACCACTGATGAAGGTGCTAATTTCCATTTCATATTCTTATGGTTAATATTTGTACAATTTTTAGGGACTAAAACTTCAAAATGTTGAACCTTTTTTTTTTTTTTGAGGAACCATAAGATTACCTAAGAATGTCACAGTATTTTTCTGGTTCTTCTACTAACCATTCTCTTCTGTCATATGTCTCTTAAGGAAGACGGTCTTTGAGCACCAGTGTATGTCTTTTTGCCTATGTATTTTTGAGTTGGTCATTAACCTTGCAACTAGCTGTGTCTGTTGGTGGAATTGTAAATTCAATAAACATTTTGACTGACTCATGTAGAGTCTTCCAGACCCTTCCTACCCATTTTCAAGACTTCTCTTTTACCCTTACCCACGTATGTCTTCAGACATTCCCCACTGAGCTTCTCATTTTTGTCCCACCGTACTGTCTGTGTGGCAGTAGGAGATCCTGCAAAATCTGCATAATAATATTAAACCCATATATTTTTTCCCCTAGATCACAGTGCATATGACATTGGACATCAGCAGCCAGCCAAGAGCGGATTCCCTTTATGGCTAAGGCCCTTCAACACACGGGTCAAATATCAAGAGAAACATCTTGGTTGGAGGGTAAATCAATTGTGGGAGGTGGAATCAGAAAATTATTCTTACCAAGACAGTTATGGGAGCATGAGGTTAAAATTTCTACTTCAACTTACACTTATGATTTTTCCAAACTAATTTGTTGCTCCCTAATTAATGCAAAGAAATAGTCATGAGCAACATTATGGAGTGCCACCACTTAGGGTAATGCTAGTATTCCATAGTACACATATATAAAAATTCCCTCTGTGCCAGAGGTGCTTAGCCTTTTGTGCTGCAAAATACAACGTTTGCCACTCTGACAGCCTAAGGGTTGTGTTTAATTTGCATATACATCTGAATATATTTGCATAAAGTTGTCCTACATATACACTGTAAAACCCAATACCTGTTATTAAGAGAACTGAAAATAGTAGATAAAAGTTGTATTTCATGATAAAAGAGAAAAGACAAAACAAAGTTATGCACTATGAAACTTATGCAATGTTCTTTCACAGGATATTTTATTTACAAATGAATTCTGGCTATTCTGAGGATGATTCCATAAGGATCATACATAAATCCATGCCAGACCAAATAATTTATGGCTTAAAGTGGACTAAAATGTAACTGGCATGCTACTAGAAGTTGGTGGATTTTCAATACTATTCACTAATTCCAAACAAGTTCTTCTTTAAGTGAACATTCTTTCCAGGAAAAGCAAACAAATAAACAAACTAAACCAAACAAAGACATGAAAATAGATACAACTTGTCTTTCTAATTTTATCACTTTCTCTTTCCTTTTTTTCTTTCTCTCTTCTTCCTTCTGTTTCATTCTCACTCCTTTATTTGAAAGAGCTTTTACACTGTTGTTGCAATTTCAGCATGAGAACATGTTGACATTCCTGGGTAACCACAAGAATAGTGAGAAGAGAAAAGAGCATCTCAGAAAAGCAAAGCTCATTATAACAGCCTGTAGTGAGAGCTGGCAGGAACATGCCCTGAGAGCTGCATGTGGATGGCTCTTCTGATCACAGCTTTTTTCCTCCTGCAGGGAAAGGCCACTCTCCAGAAAGATGCCCACAAACCAGATTTGAACCAGAGCTTAGGCTGCAAACAACAGGTCCAAAGGAATGTGCACTGATGGCTTATGAGCTTTGTGATAGAAATGTAATAATGATGGATAATGTAATACAGTGCCCCCATAACTCACCACTTCATACATTTGGTGATCCCTTAACAAAGGTGGACGTATTGACCTCCTAGGGGAATCATGGAATTGCTTTGAAGAAGGTTGATTATGCTTGATGGTCAGTGACTGGTGCTGGCTATAGCACAGATTTTCCTGTCAGATAAGCTTCTTTCTGAAAGATTTCAGGTGAATCACCCAGACTGTTCCTGAAAAATAGGGATGTGACCTGCTTTCCCAATGGAACAGCTTTTCTTAGCCCTTTCCCCACATTTCCTCATGGGAAAAGACAGTCAAAAATTCAGTGTCTTCAAGTTTCATGTTCATAATACCCTTTTGTTTTGCTTTACATCCAATTTTAAATTTAGATCTATGTTTACTTTCATGCAGGTAAATATATCTACAGTGTCAGCACAATATATCTGTCCAGTCATACAAAAATGCTCATAAAAACAATATTGTTTTCTCTGTCTCAGCCTATGAATTTAGTCATGGTCTTCACTGTCTTTAGCTGATAAATGGCCTCTTCCATAAATATTTCTTTCATATACAACAGGAATCCAAGTCTTACCCATAACATTGACATTGTCATAGAGAGAAGGGATGTTTCACTTTCAGCAAGCAACAAAGTTAGTGATTTTGTTGGTGTGACTAATTAAATTTTTGCTTTATTTATGCTGCAACATGAGGTATCATGATTTCGAGATAATTGCTGGAGCCAGTCAGTTTTATTTAATGTTCTTCAAACACAGTCAAGGGCATCCAGAGTTTGAGACTGGCATTTATTTTGTTTTGTGTAGGTAGAAATCTAAGCAAGGTAAATTCTCTTCTCATATCACTGTAAATCTGGAGTAATTCCACTGAAAGCAAAGTGACTCAGATTTGTACAAGCACAGTAAAGATAAATTCAGACCTCATGATTTCTTCTTTGCTATACCCAGTGCCATGCTATGAACTTGGAAAAGATGGGTGTCTGTTTTTCTTAGTGGTAATTGACAATACCTTCAACAACCATGCACTTCCATGAACATTTTCATACTTCAGCTAAGAAGATGTGCATATTAGCACTGGAAGCTGAAATTGCCACAGTGTGGTAAGTTTCTGTTCTAAAATATTTCACCATTGTAATAGTCATAAAGGTTTTGCAACTTTTTTTGGTTTTTTTAATTATTCTTTGAAAATTTTGTTAGTCTTTTTCAGCTTTTTTAATCTACATTTTGGCAGATACAGGAATTGTTCGAACCCACATAAACACTTTTTTTCCAGCTAGAATTTTTGCTCAAGTGGAATTTGAGGACTGTGTACATGATCCTATTAGAAACAAGATTTTCCAGTGGCCAGCAATCAGATTAGAGCAGCAACAGAGCAGTACAGAAATCCTGGCTATGTCCACAGCACATATGGGGATCAAGAGGGCATCACATGCAAAGAAAGAATGTCCCATTCAGACAGCACTGCACATCTCACAAATGTACTGAATGGTTGTGGGAGCACGTGAGCATAAACCACATAGATCGGCTGCTGCCAGAACCTGCTGGGCTTGTGAACTTCATCCTGTCTGAGGAAAGCTAGAAAAGAATATGCCCCTCGCCAATGAGGCAAAGCAATGGGCTCTCATTGGGAACTGATCCTGTTCTCTCTAATACAAAGCACAGGCAATTCCCACTAGAGATACAACCTTTTGTATCTAAATTGTCAGAGACTGGAGCACTCAATGTGGGAGACTTTGTTCAGTGTCTTTCTCATATGGAGATTAACCAGATTTGTATTTTGTACCTCCCAGATGGGTGTCCTAACCAGAGAAATAGAAATTAGGAACCTCTGAACTCTGTAATGCATCTCCCAGCCATGCTGGTCTGCATTAAAGCCCACATCTGTCTCCATGAACAGCAACTGCTGCCATCAGACTATTCAGCACAGTTTGACGAGGTGCCCAGATTTTAAGATTTAGATGTACAAATGCCTTCTCAGGTTTTCTATGCTTCCAAGGGATCTAGGGGACTGATTCCCAGAGGTCCTTGGATATCACTAAGCATCCAGTTCCCTGCTCCAGCTGATGTGGCTGCTTATGTGCATGTGTCAGCCTTGTATGTCTGCACAACCTACCCTATTCTGGAGAGTGAGATGGGGTCTGGTATTGAATATGCATCAGGGACACATGGATCTGAGCCCGTGGCAACCTTCACAGGAGTCCTGTGGAGCAGACAGAGAGACTGTCAGGCTGATACAGCCGAGTGCCTTGCATATTATTATCTGTTTCTTCAATTCTCCAGCTGACTCTTACTGACTTTGCCACTGGGGTTTAGATTTGTGACCAAGTCTCCCCTCCCCACCTTATACTTCAAATCTTATTTATGCAGTCAGTTTAGTAAAATGGTATTAAATAGCACCATTGCACCTCACACTTTCACCATTCCTTTATGTCTGTAGGAGTTTAAACAGGGTCAATAGTATTTTGAAATGACTTGCAGCAAATGTGGTAAGTACTTAAACAATAGGCTTCATCAGTTGCCGAGTAGCTGTTTTATTCTACTAAGTCAATTATCAGTAGTTTCCAAAGTCCCTAAATAAGTAGTTGTCTGACGGATCATAATAGCTCCTTCTGTTACTCTATGCCAACTCATATACTGTTGCAGAATAATTTGCCTTACTCTTTTGTTTAGGATTTGAAAAACAATCATGTTGAAAGGAAGCAGAAGAAATATTACAGTAATGGAACAAGAAAACAAAAGCAATTTGGGGAAAAATAAACTTCCTACTCTAAACATTGCTGGGCTCTTTTAGCAATACATTTTGCCATATAAGCAGTGGATTTACCCCAGCTCTCAGTTCTCTGGCAATAACATTAACATGCATTGGCTGAAATCATCTGCCCCTTATCCCCATCAGATTGGTATTCATTGCCAGCCCCTTTCACAACTGATGCTGAGCCTTGGGGAAACCACCTGGTTACCTGTGCTGTAGGGGAAAAACCTCACTTCTTGAATATCTTTTATGCCAAAATAACAGAGACTGGAGGTAACATTGCCAAAAAAAAAAAAA
>VZRZ01001142.1:552785-601358 GCA_013398175.1 Climacteris rufus
AAAAAAAAAGGTTGCAGCTTTATTAATAGGCTCCCTTCAGGTGTGCTGTATCCTTTCACTTTCCATAATTGCTTTGGGGACTGAGCTTTGCTGAGTGTTCACAGAGGCCAGTCTTCAACTCTGATGTATGGCTGTGGTGCTTGGTTGTCCAGGGTTAGCTTGTAGGCCCTCCACTCAAGGAAAGTGATACTACAAGACCACTTGTAATCTATTGTGACTCTCCAAACCAGTCAGCACACACATTAAGGAAACCCCTTGTGGTCACTTGCAAGACATGCCTTGGGTAACATCTGCAAAGCTACAGAATCCCCATGGATATCATGGGCTATGGACAAGCAGACAGTCTCTGAGATAGCAGAAACTGAAGTTGTCAGCAGCTCCAGGATCAGGGCCAAGAGAGGGTACAGCTGAGCACAGCTGAGCAGTGCTGAGGCTGCAGCAATGTGCTCTCTGTAGCCTACGGCAGTAATAAACTGAATATAGTCTCTGAGGTGTTTTCATGCAGTGTCCCAGATACAGCAAATTTCACCAATAATGAATGGAGGTGCTTATTACATGCTTACCCAAGGCCAAATTTTAGGTTGGGAAGAAGCCACTGATTCCTACCTCTAGCAAGACAACACAGAAGAGTGGGGTGGTTTGCCTTCCACTGACCGTGCAGAGCACATGGGACAAATGTGTAGGAGAAACTCTGTCATTTAATGAACAAAGACACACACTCTGGTTTTGCTCTTTATCCAAATCATCCATCCCTTTCAGCCAGCATTATTTCAGTCCTGCATGTCTGCTGTTGGAGCCACTGCATCTGCAGTCAGTATCTGCAGGCAGGGTGAAAATGTTGAGTTAGGACAATATCCATTTGGACACAGATCACCATGCTTCCAAATATTGTTTGTATGGACTTCTACCATCCAAGTTTAGTCTACAAGCACCTGCTAACCCCATAAAGTTAGAGAAGGTATAGATGTGGACACATGGAGACTCCTTTCCAAGCAGAAATACACTTCCAGTGGAATAATAAAAGAAAATAAAATCAGTAATCACAAATCTTCAAAGAATAGTTTAAGCTGACTTTGCCTGTGCTTGTTGCTGAGAAGAGAAGGCAGCCAAAAATTGGACCTGGTGTTTTTGTTTATCTTACACTTCATATGCAGTTCACTATTCACCTTCATTGCCCACATTAGCAGATGAGTCTTTCCCTCCCTGTGCATGACACATATTCCTACTGACCTATGTTTGGTTAATTTCCATACATAAATCCAAACTTTTCTAGTGACTCATGGGTCAATTTTTGGAGAAGTTCTTGAAAACTCATAAGTTGCACTTACGGGTTTCCTTTCTTTGTCCTCATCTTCAGAAATTTTCCCAATTTCTGTATGTATTGCGACAGATGAAAACTGGAGGAAATAATTTGTTCATTAGAATTCAAAAAACAAAGTTTCTTTGATGCTTTTCTCATTATTTTTATAAACAGCCATAAAACAGTGCATTCTTTATCCATAATTTAACAGATCACTATGTTTATTTCCCTGTACTTCTTTTCTTCCCTGCAAACTGAAGATAAGGAGTCACTCATACATGGCATAAAGATCTTTTTAAAAAAAATTAGTCATGGTGACTAATAGTTAGAATCTTTCAAACTTCTGGCTATTCAGCTACTACATGATTGAGTTGCAGAATCAAAATTCATAAGAAATATCAAAAACCTCTTGTCAGACTGAGAAAACCAAAAGAGTATGAAGTTGTGTTATCTCAGGGGCAGTGAGATGATTTCTCATTTTGGGCTTACCCAAATGAGAAATTTTAAAAGGTTTAGCCAACAATACTCAGTGAACATTGTTTTATCTTAATGCAAAATTATCTGAAATATTTGGGAACACTACCTAAGATTACCTATCAAGGCAAAAAAAGAGGGGATATTACATATTATTATATTGATACGTTTGACCACAGGCCATTGAAGCAGATAACGTGTTTTTTTTAGCATGAACAAGTTTTCTATGCATAATAAGCAATGATCAAAAATGTATAAAAAAAGAGTAGTCCAGTAATAGAAGACTATTTGTGGGTTTTCTTACTGTAATGGGAAATGGACTTTTATTACTTCTCAGAAGTATTTTTATCTGCTTGGCTGTTGTAGTCCAGGTAACCTCTATGTGAGAGGCTGTACTAATGATCTCCACATACATCTCGAAGTGTTGCTTTTTGGAAGAGCAAATCAAATTTACCTCTAAGATATCTGCAACATTTCTAATTTTGTTTTTAAGCAGACTTTCCAGCCATGCATAATTTTATGTAGTCTGTGAGAACTGTTGTTCACTGGCAACCAAACAGGCTACCAGGTTAGGTGTTCACTTTTTTTTCTGACAACACTGAAAACATGCCTTTTTTCTAAGACAAAATATGCTCCCTGGAAGAATTTTTGAACCACTAACAGGAGACCAGAAGACTTTCTACAATTTCTGGAAGCTTTTCCTTTCAATCATTTGGATGCCTTTCATGGAAAAGTGTTGAAATTCTCAGTTGTGTCTCATGAAACTACTCGTGTTTCAGAGGAAATAACAAAACAAAACAAAACAAAAGCGAAAAAAAAAAAACCACCCCACCCAACAGCATTAAAAGAAATCACTGGTTTATATCTTCTGTGGCTCACAGGAAGCTCTCCAAGACACGATCCTTAGAGGTGGTCCCTGGATTTCCCTGCTGGGAACCTATTTGTACTTCCCATCGCAGCTCCTCTTGCGTTGTGCACAGCCTTTCTCAGTCCACCTCACTTTTGAATTTTTGCTCACTGCTTCTCATCTTGGTTCCTCACTAAGCCCACTATTTCTAAATCTGCTTCCAGGATTTAACCACTCCATCACATTTTTCCACACCCCCCCCCTTGCCCTTTCTTTCCTTCAAGGCACTTGTATGCCTCCTATTTTCTAGAACTTTCACCGATCTAAATCTCCCCTGTTTGCATGGCCCTTGCTTCTCAGACCTACAGACATCTTCCAGCTCCTCGTTTGATCCAGTATTTTAAGAGCATAAACCCTCTTCTTTCTGCATCATCACTTGCTTCTTGTGCTTGTCTCTCCCTGATTGTGCTGCTCTGCCTACATTGGCTGGGCAGCTGCAGAAAACATGAAATGGCGATTCACTTCCTTGCCTAAGGGTGGAATTTGTTAGATGCTGAACTTCAGAAGGCTTGATTCTCTCAAGATAGTTCAATACACAGGGCCAGATTCTCAAAAAATGGGTTTTATGGGGCAGACTACAGGAGAGCAGTGGCCGGGCAGACAGTGTGGGAGGAATGCAGGAGCAGCATCTCTCCCATGCTGCAGCTGGGTGCTGGCAGTGCCAGACACAGATTGCACTCTCTTGCTTCCCATCACAACAGGCCTCAGAGGAGAGGAGGTGCAGGTTCTCTGCTTTAGTCATTAATGCTGCTTGTGAAGCTGCACTGTACCCTTCCAGAAAGTGTAACACCAAGAGTCCAGGCTTTTTTTCCTAGGACAGTACAACTTCCTGCATTACCCTGGCTGGCAGTGCTGTAAATGGCCCTGAGTGACCAAGCCAAAGCATGATATTTCTGTATGCAGACCAATGTTTTAGAGTTCCTGTGGCTAAAAGTCTGTTATCTGAAGTCTGTTTTCTGCATGGATATGTCATCTGCTTGCAGATACACCAGGCAGGACAGAGAAAAATATGACCCTAAACTAATGTTCAAATTTAGATTAATACTTCCCCAAGCACTATTTCCATTAGTGCTAATACAGGAATGCATAGATTGTAAATTGTCCTTTCAGGCTCTGACAATTCTAAATTTAGTGTCAGTGGTAATTAAGCTAGAGAAAATTATGCAATGCAACAGATTTGGGGAGCAGGCAGTGGAAAGGGAGAGATAGGTCATCAGTTTGAGGGCTTTGATAGGTAATAATTTAGTGAGCAAACAATCATGAAGATAAACCTGAATATTACAGTGCTTTTAATAATTTGTAGCATTAAAGGACAGCAGATTATTTTTTTAATTATTTGGATTCCACAAAACTAGAGAATAATCTTGATTTACCCTTCTCCTGGCCTTTCCTGTGTTGACAGAAAGAGTTCATTTGTTACTCTGACATACGTGTTAATTACTATACCCATAATTACAGCACATTTTATTGACTACTGTATTAGAGAGATTTCGAGGGGTTAATAAATGTCAGAAAATCTTATGTAAACATTTTCTTCTCTTTTCTTTCAAATAATATAGGGGTCTGTTTAATAAACCCCAAATCAGTATAAGGTCACAATGTGTTTGGCTTTAAAACTGAAGTTAGGGTAAATAATTACAACGGGTCCACTGTGTTCCTCATTTAGTTGCATATTACACAGAACTGAATGGGATGATTAATAATCATGTTCTACACTGAAAGAATGCAATTTATAAAAGTTTATGTAAATACAGCAGCAGAATTAGTTGTTCATTTACCATTGCCCGGTTAACACATATGGGAATTCCAGCATTTTTAGAAAGCAACAAAGCCAAGATCCTCACAGGAGTTCTGTGCTTAAATACCTTGGAGAATGTGGGCCCAAGGTACTAAAATAGCTTAGCATTATTGAATGTTTAGTTAAAATTAGACAGAATACTGGCATGTGTAGTAATGTTTGCTAAGAAGTCTGGGTTGTACTGAGCTATGTTGGCAGTGGAAGAAGACTGGAGAGAATGAAAAGCTTTTACAAGATCACAGAATTTAAAAAGAGCAAAAGAAAAAGAATTAATCATCAGTATAGAATAAATTGCACCTTTTAAATGAGCATAACTCAGAATCCAGTACAGGATATTCTTTTAATTAATTAATTAATGTCAAAATTTTAATTTAAATCATGTTGATTTCTTTTTATCAGCGTGATCTGTGAGAAGCCTGGGGAAAAATGAGTTCTCTCCAGCTTTGTTCGTAGCCCATGGTGTACTCCCATGCCAGTAGTGAGCTGGTACCTGCAATGAGCACCAGCTGGTATGTACTCACCACCAATGCAATCAACAAGTACTCTGCTCCATCATGTCACTAATAGTAATCTAGGTCATCAATTTAGAGCACACCAAATACATCTCTCTCACTTTCTGAATGGATGTTGTTATCACACACATTCACGGAGGCTAGAAAGATTTTGGCTCCTAAATATCTCAGTGGATCCAGCAGTTAGTAGGCACTATGTGCAAGGTAGCTGTTATCTTCTGAGAGAGGAGTAACATTTGTTTCACTATGTCCTTATGAAGACTGAGTGCTAAATAAAAAGTATTCTATAATTTGAACTTTGGAATACTTGGTTAGACTTTTACGAAGATTACCAGATCCTGGGTTGTACTGTGCTTTAAAGTCATTATATTTTTACTGTTATTCATAGAGATTCATGTTCAGAAAAAATAGCATGTTTATTTATATTTGCAATCATATTAAACTCCCAGATGTGGTTCATAAATAGGGCATTAAACAGGGTTGCTTTCTTGAATGAAATGTCCTTGGTAACTAATTGACCAGGTAATAAATGGAAAGTGCTCATATTCCATACTGAAAAGGCTGGATCATGCACTGCTGTGGCCAGTGGGAGTTCTGCCACTGACTTCACTAAGAGTGCATAGCGAGGCTGTTTTGTTCCTCATTCAGTTTGGTTAATAAGATTTGTGCTCCAGTCCCTTTTCACCAAAATGCTGGCAGGCTTCTTACAACATTACTGGAAACTAGACCCTGCACAAATTACTAAGGCCTTTTGTATTTTAATGTCTTTTTTTGTAATGATATTCAGTCCTTTGGGGCAGTTGCCTAAGAGAGACATTTGTCAACTTCACTTTGTTTTTAGGACAGATGAGCCAGAGCCAAAAGCATAGACCTGAATAACCAGAAAATCCAGAGGAGTTTGGATCCAGATTTGAGCCCCACAATTTGAGGCCCTTGCTGATTAGTGGGCTGAAGTTTCAACCTCTCATTGTGTGTTGTGCTTTAACAAGCTGGACTCATGCTTAGAAAGGGGCTCAACATTTGCTGCCAGCATCATCAGAACTGAAATGCAGGGCTCCGCACAGTGTCCTGGCTCTGACACTGTCCTACAGCCATTGCCTATAAAAGAGTACAGAAACAGGGCAAGCACAGCAACATTTCTGCAGCACAGTTCCACATCTTCAGCAGTACACTGGGGTGGAGTCTTTGCATTGCCAGAGAATTTTCTTTGTTAGCACCAGCCATTCCTTTCTGAATTACCTATCACTGTTCCTGCTCCTCTTGCTCCTGAGGCAAAGAGTTAGAAGGGGGAGCTTGTAAAATCCCAGTGCTGCTATATATGTATGTAGAGAGCTGAGAAGGGCAGATCTGAAATAGAGATCATGGGGAAGAACACAGAGACAAAGAGGAATGGCTGCAGAATATCTGTGCTTGGAAAGATGAAAACCCTGGGCTCTAGGATACCCATGGTAGTTTTTTACAAAAACGTAACAATGTCCAGTTAGAAAATGTTTAGACATAAATCAATACAGCATTCTTATTTCGATAAAGCCATCACTTATAAATGCAGTTCTGCTTTTTTAGGACATATTACATGCACACAGACCAAAAAGTAGTGAAAGTAAGGGTAAAGTATTTGAAATTATGTCTTTGAAATGCACATGCAAAACTAATTAATTTATAGATGGCATTTGCCCGTATCCCCCATGTGAGCACTGACAATCTCTCTGGTATCGTAGAATTCAAACACTTTCAAAAGAAATTGCCCGAGGGATTGAATGTCTTTCCTTTACATTGTTTTTAAAAGGAAGAGTTTCTCACACTGTGTTTATTTGCTGCTAAGATACTGTTACACCAGCACCATCACAGCCTGTTTCTCACTGCAGTGTCCCATAAATTAGATTATTGCAGGGAGTATCAAGAATGTGCAACCACGGCCTGACTAGAGCAATTTTATCTGAATAATGTTTTGTGACCTTTCTTGCTAAAAGGTCCTGACTAGAAAAGCATAAATTTACCAGGCATCCTGACTGTACTGAAAGATTGTAATTACCATTCTATTTTATCAGTATTAGTAGAGGGAGTCCCTGCCCTGACATCTTCTCTCCAAACACATATGAAAAGTTGGGAAGCTGCATGACTCAAGTAAGGAAGTACGTTAAATCCAGGTACCTGTTTCAAATTCAACAATTGTGGAAATGATGGAAGAGCCATTGCCATCAAGATGACTTTTCAGCAGGCACAATGAGATGATTTTGTGGACTCAGTCCAACTCTTAATGGACATAAGTCCACATTACAAAAAGCAACACACAACTGGCAGTAATTGATACTCTTTTGGCACTCAACAGAGAAGTGAAGTATTGAATGAGCATGAAGAATGGACTAACCTTTCACCTCCTCCCCTGCATTCCAGGTCAGGGATGAGACATCTGATAGAGCTACATAGGAAGCTTGGGCTGCTGCTCTCTGTGCTGCCCTGTGCTGTACCCAAACAAAGGACTTCCTCCTTAACAAGCATTGGGCTGATACATTTCCATGAACTCTAAATTTATGTTAAAAATTTGGAGGCTTTCGAAGTTAGTGTATAACCTCAGGATTCAGCCTAAAGAGTACAAGCCACTGCTCCACATAAAGCTGTGTCTCTCTGACTGCCAGCTGCATTAAAAACTATTACACTAATTCCCTGTTATACATATGCATATATAATGTGTATGTACATGCGTAGCAGGAGTAAATGTATTAGTTATTCATGTATGTTTATACATAATAGGAGAAGTAATGCCTTTAGCTAAGATTGCCTAATGCTCATTTGTAAGAACTTACTTTCAATTACTTATACAGTTTGCTGAAATTTAACTGTTACAGCTTAAATTTTCCATGGTGGGTGTCTGTCTCTAACTGAATTGAGTTTGGAAAGTCTTGACTAAAATGGCTCAGATAATTCCAAGAACACGGTAAAATACATCCTTTTAGTCATATTAAGATCTCTTGCAACCATCAGGTTGAGAGACTCTAGCATGTCTGAGTTTTGGAGCTGAAGTTTGAAACTCCGTAAGAAAATTGCTTTGATGTCAAGACTTATCTTCTGTCACTCCTGTGGAAATCTGATCCAGTTGTAATCTCCTAAAAAACTAAATTCTCACATGCTCATATTCTGTTAAAATGTAAATTCTCCAAATGCTCTATTTGCACTAAGCATGCTGTCTTTTCCTACAACTATGACATCTGAGGCACAGTGTATATTTGCATTCCCTGTGGAGAATATCCACACATACATATATATATATATAAAAATATATAGTCTGAGGGCTCTCCCTGTCATTCATACACATAGCATATATCAGGAATGACAGGCCTATACACCCTTCTATCTGTCGTATTAGAGTTCAGCTCTTCTCAGGGACTATGTAGAAGATTTTAGTTACAGCCATGAGGATGGCATCACTCGCACCAAGGACCAGGAAACGCCTGCATCATGAATCGGGGTGCTTAAGTCTACTCTCAAGACTTCATCTCACAGTGAACCCATTGGATATTTAAGGCCTCGTGTCTCAAAAAGGCCGCACCCAAAGCCACTGAGGGCTGCTGTCCTGATCAGTCTGTATGATCACAGCAGCCAACTGCTCTGACCTGAACTTTGCTGAACCCTCTAGGCGGATTGAGTATTGTTCACAAGGTGCTTTACAAACAAGTTTAAGGAACCCATAGGAAAAAAGGATGAGCAGTTAACCTGTAGAAGGGTCATTAACTTCTGAAGGATTCAGAAGTGAGAAAGTGCTTGAATTGACATTGTGCTTTCAAGAACTCCAGAGTGAGCAAGCGAGGTGGAAACCTGCACTTCTGTAAGCACTGAAAATGAGGACTAGACACCAAAATATCTTAAGGAACTCCCACCCTCTGATCATGATATAAACACACAAGAGGAAGTGTAATGATTTTGGTTCACGATAAAGGTTTAAGTAGTGTGTATTAAAAACAAACGCTCAGAGACATCACAAAGTGAACTGAGTCAGCTTAAAAAACATTGGCATCTAATCCTTCTTTTGTGAGCTCTGTGAATCCAGTACAATATATAATATGAGGGCGAAATGGAAAAAATAAGTTTCACACACGTAATCAAATTTCTGTTTAAGGGCATACCCAAGAGGAAGACAAATTAAGGTTATAGAGACCACTTAAAAACTAACATTTCCTCACTTTTCAATCCCTGTCTCTGTTAAAAGGGTTGGATAAAATGACCTACAGATGTCCCTTCTGACCTCAACTCTAACAATCTCTGAATATAATTTTTGGTATGACAGAGACATGTGTTTAATTTCTAGGGGAACCTTTCCCCCCACCAAAAAAAGGGCCATTTAGAGAGACTATATACCAAACCTAATGTTTTCTTCCTTTCTGTGACACATTTTGAATTTTGTTTGTTTTGCAAGGTAACCCTCAGGTTGCAAGCACTTTTCCACTTTGCCAGCCAAATGAATATGATGAAAGGACACCTGTAGGCACATATGGAAGCCAAGAACATTCTGTACATCCATTATTTACTGAGTTTTCTTCTTTAGGTCTTTTATATAGAGAAAAAAACACAGATAGAAACAGGAAAAATGTTAATCTGCTATATAGTTGCAGTAAGAAAAAGCATAGAAAACACTAATTTTGTTACCTTGGCAAATAAAATAAAAATGTTTTCCACAGTGCAGTCTGTGCAAAATAAGTCCCACAGGAATTATGCAAGCACATTCTCATTATGGTAGTTATGATTTAGATTGCATTACAAAAGTAAAAACAATCATTCAAAGAGGCTTGGGTGCAGTGATTCAGAGAGAAGTTGCCACTCTGCCAAATAGAAAAAGAGAGGAAAGGAGTGGGGGCAATGAAAGAAATAAATCCTGCCAAAATGAACTCAGACAAAGGTGAAGCCAAAATGCCAAGAGGTACAGATTAAATGTTCTTATGGATGTCCCAAATGTGTGTGTCAGCAAGCTGCCCAAATAAGGTTTTGAACTGAAAGCTCAGGCTTCTACTGGAAACACCCAGAAACACCGAGATTATATATTGTTTGGAACAAAGAGATTCTGGCTTGGTAGTCTAAAATGAGCATTTGAAAATCACACATCACCTCACCAGAGCACATGTTAATACAATAGAGACAGTTTTTTTTGAAACTGAAAAACAGTAATTCCATAACACAAGAGGTAAACACACAGATATTTCTTCCTTTTAGTTCCAGTTTTTTTCCATTTGTTGGGGATTTTTTTTTTCAGTTTAAAGCCTGTAATGGCCATTAAAAAAAAAATTGAATCATTCAGATAATTCTTTATTTGCCCCTCACTTTAATGAAAAATTCACAGGAGAAAAAAGTTCTTATCTTAAACATAGCTACCGACTTCCAATATCTCATTTTTCTCACACAATAATCCCAGTGTTCAAAGTAGGTATTGTATTTATCATCTTTGGATGGAGCTGAATTTCACTTCACTTTTCTTTATGGTCTTATCACATCGTTTACAAACACTTTATCTCTGTAACTGAAAATAAATGAAATCCTGGGCTTTCGATGAAATGCCATGATGAAATGAATGGTCCAAAAATCTATATTTAGATGACTGACTCCTGTTTGTAGAAGACATGATAAATGTTTCATGCATATAAACTGAAGGATATGATGGATTTAATGATCATAGTTTAACGGGGAAATGTTATTTTGGAATAATTAAGTGTTCTGTCATTTGCAAGTCTAAATAGTCCATTGTTAGATGGTACTTTTGTCTGTCAACAAGTCATTCTATTTTGTGAGGGTTATTTATCACTAAAACAATTGATGCAAAGGAAACACACCACCAGTATGTGTTGTTAACAACACATTTTGTGAGACCTTGATTTCGATCCATATTTCAGGGATAGTTAATTGATGTATATTTATGTCTTACAGAAGAAATACATGATGAGAACCTTTGAAGGATTGAAGGTATCTTTCTCATGTGAAGTGTTACATGTGAACTGTATTTATTGCCCTACCTAGAAATATTTTCAAAGTCAAAAATACCTTGGTTTTAAGGGTCACATGTGAAAGGAGTTCACATTGGAGTGTACTGTCCAGTTTCCAGTTGTAGTTCCAAGAGGGTGTAAGTATCTGCAAATCATGGTTTGTGTCTGCTGGCTCTTGTGGCTGTCCTGGACACCCCAGATGGTATCCCAAATAGGTGTCTTTGTTTAGACAGGTTAATCTCTCCATGAGGAATATCTCAATGCGAAGTATGGTGTGCCTATGCTATTTTTTTATTTTTAACATCTGCATCAAAACAACTGCAATCAAGACAGTTGCAGTATTCCTGTTGTACATACAAAATTTTTTATTGACTCTGTATGCATAACTGAATGTGAGTGCCTTTTTTCCTTGACATTCAATAGCAAAGAAAATAATAAGAAATATAAGTGCTGGAAAGTAATATGAGGAAAGGAATTATTTTGACAAAAAATATCAGTGACTATACATTTGGTTGTGTGAGAATAGTGTATGATATTTAATATCTGAATGATCGTCATAGCATGGGAAGGTATAAAGAATAGATTAATTTGTATTTTAAGGGCAAACACTATTTCTTGGGTTATATGATATTTATAAATATTAGAACACTTCATATATCTTCTTGTCACCTGATACATATATTTTTTACCACTCAAGCCCAAAGCAGATTTAAAAGCATGTTGTGTCTTTTCTTCATTTTATAATGTAAGGACTGAAGCATATGAAGGTGAGGATCACTGATAAATCTTAACCAAAAGCCTCGATCTCATGACTCCTCACTCTGCTCTGGTGAGCAGTGACTCTGTGAAATGTCTTCTTGCACCAGTTTCTATACTTTGCCAGATATAGAAGCCTTTTATCACAGCTCTGAGAAGCAACAGTCTCTCCTTCTTACTGACCGGTTCATTACCTTGCCATGACTCCTTGCTCTTTGAATTTGTACAGCCACACACGTGAGTAGGGAGACGTACTAGTCACGTAGAAATCCAAGCATGCACAAGAGTGGAAGCTGTGAAACAGATATGTCTGATCAGCAATTATTTTGTCCTGGGCTGTGGGCAGAAGTACTGAAAGTATTCCCAGCTGTCTAGAGCTGGGATCCATGGTTCAGATCTTGACAAAACTGGCTGATATGTTATGGCATATATATTTAAGTCTCAAAACTCTTTAGACATTCTTTCAGCACTTCTTCCCAAGAGAGAGTCTTCTGTGTCACTGCTTTCCAGGTCATTTTCTTTATCATGGGTGTGGACAGTAAGGAATGTCTTCAGCAGGCTCTTGAGAAGAGGAAAAGGGGCAGCAAGGGGGAAGCACATCTATTCCAAGAGAGCTTTTAATAGAAGAGTATTGATTGGGTTGGGGTTTTTTTCTCTTTTAGGAGAAAACTTTTTTTGAGTTTTTGTACTGAAGGGCTTTTTCCTAGTCCTAAAATATATTAAATTCTGATATTAATTATAAATCTCAGTGTAATAAATGGATGGAATTTATCAGGCTTAGGAAACATTTTTTTTTCTTGAAAAGTATTTTGTCACATTTTTTTTTCAATGGTTCCACAAACATATGTAGGGTTAGCAATTATTTAGATGCATTGTATTAATGAGACAAATACCCTGGAGCTTCAGTACTACTTTTAGCATACAATTTTGTTACAGTATTATTTGCTATTTATCTTTTTTTGCCATAACATACATTTCTTGTTAAAATCAATTCTTTATTTATGGGAATAAGCTATTCAATTCTATGCTCCATAGCCCAATTACCTAACAAAGATAAACTTTGTTCCTTTTGGAGCAGACTTCCCTGAGGGCCTGGATTTCAAGTCCATAAACCAGGATAGTTCTACAGAAATCAGATGTGCTTTGAGGGGACACTACCCTGAACTTGGAACCACTTTCTTGAAGCAGAAGCCAGTAAAGGAGGCTACTTCAATGGGCCCCAAACACTATTTCTTAATGACTGTAGTGTAGGATAAAGGACCAATGGGGCAATGTCTCACCCTGTGTATGCTGAGGATGCACAGAGGCCTGAGCAGAAGCTGATTGCTGCCAGGGCATTGCTCCATTCATTACCCCAATAGGGGCCTTTGCACCCATCTTCCAGTTAATGGGAGATATTGCCACCTGCAAGGGAAAAATAATTTCTAGTCTCTCGAGCAAAAACTAGTGAAGTACTATTATTTCAGTGATTGCTTACACTCTGACACAATTACAACTTAGTTATAGTAGAAGAGGCCCCAAACAGCCCTGATGACCTCGGTCTGTACAGCCATAAGACCATAAACATCCAGGCAAACAAATAACCTTTGAGTTCCATTAGTCACAGAAATTAAGAGGCTGAAATGCTCAAGCGCTTGCAGAATTAGACATTTTGCTTGTAGTCACCTCTAAATACGGCATAAAGAGTGGGTCTGGAAGAGTGATTTCAGTATTTAGTCCATTTTTTCATTCCTGAAACCGTGAAAAATCTTAATGGCAAACTCATTAAAATTATTTTCATGACACACAGTGAATATTTTGAATATATCAAGCCAAGGTTTCAGTTAAATATGTTCACATCATGTCAAGCTTAGCAATTTATTGGAGAATCTTCACCTAATTTGATATAATTGATGTTAAAGCCTTTTTTCCTAATAAACTGTTTGTGCATCCCTTTTAAATGTGGATAAGAAGAAATGGATTTGTAGAAGATGTTTTTAATTGATTCCAAAGGGAATAGCTACCATGGAATCTGCTGACAAGTTCTGTGGGGGTCTAGACTCCAATCATTCAGCATCTGTATTTTTAATGACAAGATGCTACAGTGTTTAAAATATGAATTTGAATTATGAACATAGATAATTAATGTCTGCTCTCTCCTAACGTCTTATCAATAACCCCCAAACCTCCAGTCAGGACAAGGACCTCTGTGTTGGCTTAGAGACTCAAATTGCATTAAAAACCAATGGCAGTAAAGCTGCATTCAAGGTCTTTGAAAACTTCAGTCAGACACTGCATGTCAAATCCTTGATTTTCAGTTACAGGGTACAGACATCAGCACATCATATAGAACACACTGCATAATTTGCCACCACTGGTTATTTTGGCACTTGTTATTCCTCAGTTTTCACACAGGTCAATATTCCTTCAAAACTAAAGAATGTTAATCCTTTGGCCGCCTCCATGGTAGTCATCCTCTCTGTGTGAAGAATCTCACTGACTCCAGGAGAACTAGTTGCACAAGTGAAGGTTGCTTAGAATTAATAATGATCAGGCTTGTCATTTGTAGTGTGATTTAAGTCTAGCTTCGGGTAATAAGAAGCAAGACTCTTGGGATGCTGCAGGTATTGATTTACTGTGTAACAACTGGACAAGATATTTAACAACATAACTTTAAAACAAAAACAGCAATGCTGTTATGCATCACATAGCTGCAGCTTGATTTAATGAATGTTCCATACTAAATTCTGCAGATCCATCTGTACAAACTATGTATTTTACTGGGATAATAATGTGTAAGCAGGAATGTAGCCTATAGGATACACTAAGTAATCTGTCATTTCAACAGTGACAGGGACTTAGGAGAAATATTTCTACTACTTCTGGTTACTACACTCCAAAAAACAGCTACGGACTATGTGTGGAAAGCCCTGAGGAGAGGAACAAAAACAATCAGAGGTACAAAAAATATGAGCTATCAGGAAAGACTGACAGAGGAGGGTATGTACAGCCTAAAGCAGAGAAGTCTGCGGTGCCACACAATAACAACGTGCAGGGGAAAATGAAAAGGAGACTGATGCTACATAGACATAAACAATGTTCTAGTGATCCACAAACAGGAAAATGCAACACTTTTCTTGAGGATGATGTTTTTCACTGGAGTGCTTAAAGGATAAGATACCTGTCAGGAACAGCAAGCGTAGTCAACGTGGTCTTTGGGCAGGGATAGAATAAATGAAAATTTTACACTGCTTTGTAATGCTACAATTCTACAGCTCTGTGATTGAAAGATGTTACATAAATGTAAATGGCTTTTGTATTACTGCATTTTCATGGCCACTTACCGATCAGATAAAATTACTGTAGATACAGGCATCACCTGTACATGGAATCTGTAAGAGAATCCTGTGCACCAGGATCCTACCTATCACTACAAAGTTTTATTGTGGTTAGAGTGCATCCAGAAAATCATTGCTTAGAAAGTAGAGCAAAAAAATGTGCTACTTTCAGCTTGGTAGGGACAGATGGAGATGCACTCTATCCATGCAGGCATGAGCAGAATAGAAGTGACCTGAAGCAGAAGGCCTGTTCAGACTGTGAGGTCCTGGTGTTAAAACAGTCCACTTCTTATTTAACTCCTTATCTTCAAAACTTTTCCAAGGCCTCAAGTATTAGTCAGGTAAAGATCAGACAGAGTATGCCTTTAAAGGTTGAACAGATGGGCACATCTGTTTGTTTGACAGGAAAATGTATGTGTTGCTTGACCCAGCAAACACTTCTTGGTGCAGTGGAAGTATTGCACAAAATATCTCAGACAATATCTGAAAAGGATCCCCCAGAAACAGATCAATAATTGGGATATGATGGTACAAAGCCAACAACAAAATTAGTTTGATAGTTCAAGCTTAGTTGAAAAAGCTTTGTTCAGCTTGATGACTCTGAAATTAGCTGTGCTACCTGTGCTAAATGACTCTCTCTGGCTGTGTTACTTATGAGGGATGTTCCTTTATTTTTCTCTTTTCAGTGGAACAAGTTGCGTGAGGATACACTATGACAGAAAAAAACAGAGCCGGGGTTTTCAGAAAGGTATTCTACCCATCAGGGATTTGTTCCTTCTCTCTGTTTCTGGTGATGATTTTAACAGGTAATTGGTCACCTTTCTTGCACAGGTGATACTGCAAAGTTAGTGCTTACTGACTCAGGCCTAGCAATGTGCCTCCAGTCTTACCTTTCAGAATCATATAATGAAGTTAGTTTCAGTCTAACTCTATATTTTTAGTTAAAAAGAGAGATTTCTGTGCCATGTCTAACACTTGCAGTGAAATCTGTTGATAGTCTCAATATCAGCAACAAAATTGCCTAGAATCAAGTGTTGTCACAGACAAGCAAGAGATCCCTCTATCCATCAGAAAAGACTTTATCCTCTCTCACAACAAGGTCCTTGGGTTAGTACTGGCCAATCTAGTATAACACAGCTCTGATTTCTGTTGGAAATATTAGCTCCAGTCCTAAAAGCTGCATAATTACATTAGTGTTGTTCCACGCCTGAGGGAAACAAGCTCTGCTTCTCTGCTGCGTGACCAGCCGAAGCTCAACGCCACTCCAAACGCTGCACCCGAAGTGGGACCTGGCACTGGCTCAGCAATAAAAGCCTCACCCAGAAGGGTTTTTACAGTTTTCTCTGGTGCCACATTTTGATCCACAAAAGAAGCAGACTGGGTTTCTGGAAGTCCGGGGTCTCCAAGTCTCCAAATGTCCCTGTGAAATCATTAGAAACTTTAACATTGCTGAAAATCAGAGGCAGTGCCTGTATCACGAGGGCATCTGGAATGCTAGTCATACAAGTCTTGCTTAGTCACAACACTGTCTCCGGATATTTTTATAAAATCTACATTCTCAGCAATAAAATATGTGTTGCTATGGGGCATCTGTTTATGTTTTTATGTGAACTGATAATTACCGTGGAGTTCCTTCTGTCTATAAAAATGGTAGAGTTTTACAGCAAACCTATAAACAATTTTCAGTTAAATGTAAGGATAGTCCTGAATTTTTATGAGAAAAAAAATATATGGGATAAATCAGTGCAAGCACAGGTAAGAATCATATGTTTTACACATGGGAAACAATACAGGTTTGTCCCTTTATAACCTTGTAAGGTCAGCTGTCCTCTGAGCTCAGGACACATAGTATATTCACCTGTCAGGTCCCAGACGTCACAGCAAAATGTTCTAGGCTGGGTGGACTTTACCTGCACTTCTCTGAGCAACGAATGCCAGGAAAGTGATAGAAACATGAGATAATTCAAAACACATAGGTAGATAGGTAGATTTTATATGTTTGAGACAATTCCATTATGACATTCACAAACCTCAAACACTGCAGAAATATAATATTTACTAGGAATAAGACAGCAAAAGGAAAGTAAAATAGAGTAAACTATGGTTGCACCTAACTCACAAAGTGCAAACATTAACCCTCTGAGGCAAAATCCACAAGAACAGAGAGTCTCTTATGGTCCAACTTCTGAATTTGTGTTTGATTTTTTGCCCCAAAGACACCTCAGCAGTACCATAATCACTGGTACAGATGCTATTTGTTAACTGTCCCCTCACTTACATTCTTTTGGTGAGCCCAGTCACACTGCTTAGTATGAAATTTGTCTGCCTTCTTTAGCTCACCCCTCAAAGGCACTTACATAAAAGCCCTCTGAAAATCCTACCAACAGTCTCCCAGTTACACGGGGAATTTTTGATCCTGGATTTTTGTCCCTGTGTCACGGGACTCTGAATGAGGATAAAGCCTTTTCTTCAGAACTGGCTTCCACGTCTGCCTGAGGATCCTGCCTTTAAAAAATCAAGGATTTACAACCTACTTATTCTGATTAGAAAGAGGTTTCAGTCTGTGTCCAGTTCATTCTTCCTTTAAAAAAGATAGGGTTCATATTTTCTTACAGCTTCCCAAATTTGTTCTGTTCTGTGTCCGATGTAATTGATGACAGATTAATGCCCATCTGTCACAGTTCCACACTGTTCATTTTTAGTGTAAATATTCTGTGCTTGCACTTCTGGGTGTTACAACCTGAAAAGAACCAAATCCAAATCTGTAATAATAACATTACCAGAATTAGATATCAATGACAAGTCAAGGAATCATTGCATATGCATATACATATGTGCTTTGCAACACCATGGTCAGACAGAGAAAATTACCACTGGCTCTAGGATAAGGGTATATGCAACAGAAATGAACGACAAAACTGGGGAGCAAACACCTTGGAACTACAGGAAGAAAAGGGGGCCAGATACCCATTGGATGGACATTACAAGAGATGTGCAGCTACCCCTAAGGATAGCACAGGTAGAGTGTCTTTGAGATATATCTATACAACAGCAACAAAAGCAATTTGTTGTCTTCATCCTGTACTTCAGAATCAGGTGTGTAAAACTTATGGCTCAGATCCTATGCTGAACACTGTCTTAATGCTGTGGTAGTGCCATGATAGTGTTTAGTACTATGGTATTAGTCTTACTACCACAAACATAACTGTGTTTTGATACCTGATTATGCACGACTGATCTGATCACCTCCTCTTGGGGCCTGACTTAACTCTGCTTGCAGCAACTGATGGAAACCAAGTAATACTGAAAATATGTCATGAGGACAGAAACAGCCTCCATCTTGCTTGCATGGTCCAGCAGCAATTCAGTCCCACAGACTAAGTACCCTACTGAAACACTTGTCTTTTCACCTTAACCATTTGCTACTAAGAGTTTGAAGTATCCAAACCTCCTATGTAATCAGGAAACAGTACCAGATTCTGTAACAGATGTATAACAGCAAAAATTGAGCAATGGATTGAAATAATCACAAGTTTTGTCTCATCATCTCTAGGATGCAGGAAAATGAATTCTCTACTAGAATCATGGATCTCACAATGGGGTCAAAATACATGAACAGAGGATGTTTTCCATGGGACTTTAGAAAATGCACAGTGAGTTCTTGATGTCTGAGTGTTACTATGAAATGAGAAATTCAGTTACAAGAATCCAATATGTTCAAAAGATGAGCCATTTGGATATCACAGTGTACAGGAGAAGAAGCCAGGGATAGGATAGATGACACTGAAAATAAAACCAAGGACAACAAGGCAAAAAATAAAAGGATAAAAGAACCCAAACAAAGTAGAACAAAGAAGCTGAAGATTAAACAAAAGAAGATTACAAAATAATTAGAACCAAAGACCAGAAGGTGAACTATGGGAATTGAAACAGAAGGTAGGAAAAAATGAATGCAGACAATGTAGCACAAAAGACTCTGAGCAGTAGTAATGCTGAGGTTTCTAGAAAAAGGAAAATACCATAGTAAAAATTAATAACACATCCTTGTAAGAGGAAACAACAGCTAAACCAAAATTAGGTGAAGCCCAGGCTACTTTCAAGTTGTGCTGGAAGATAAAAAGAGGAATCAGAGGAGAAATGTGATCACATGCTGTGTTACCAAGAAATATGACAGTCTGAAAACTTTTTTTAAAACACCAACTTAAAAGCATAAGCATAAAAAATAGATATTGCAACAGCTGTACAAGTGAGGAATAACAACTTGAATGAAGATATCTGGTATGACCCAAATTTTGTAGAACTTCATGTGAATCCATGAGAATATTATACACTCTCTTTATTAACAAGAGTATGCAAATTAGTAACATTAAGAAAGAAAAAGAAACAGCAAAACTAGTGATCACCAAATCAATCTCCAAATCAAGGACAAATGAATAAGTCACTGTTGCAGCAGAATTTGATATGATAATGTTAGAACAACCAAAAAAGGATGTGGGGTCCTTAAACAGGGAAACCATACAAGTTGGCTAGTAGCACTGGAGGAATATCCAGGGCTAAACAGTGAAGATCAAACTTTAATTGATCAAGCAGCCCCAATAAATTTTAACTGGGCTTTACTTACCCAAAAATGCAAAGTAATCCAAAAGGTAGAAGTATATTAAGGAAGGGAACTTGACAGGTTTGACAGTTGATTTAAGGTGCTGGTAAATTGTTTGTATATTTTTTCACTCTGCAGAACAAACAGCAAATTAAAATGACCAAGGCAAATAAAGAAGAAAATAAATCATTGGGTACCAGAGCCAGGGTTTAGTGACTGAGAACACTGGTGAATAATTATAAAGAGGGCTTCACACTAGCCATATATGAAGCACTGAACCAGGCTGAAGAGATGACTAATCTCAGTAAATCCAGTAAACACGAAACTGGAGAATTTTGTAGATATTATCTGAAGAGCTGAAGAAATTTTACAAGAACAATGTGAGAATTAATATCCTATCAGGTTAATAAGTGTGAGGGAAGGGAGTAAAACTATTGAAGTGGTGGCCTTCTCTAATCAATGTCTAAAGGGTCAAAAAAAATTCATAGTTGAATAGGATCATGGATATGACAGTAATGGATGCAGCTGTGTATCCAGAACCCAGGGTGAAAATGTTAGCCTGGTCCTAAAAGATACTGCAGACAAAAGCAGGGGATAGCAAAGGAACCAGGAAAGGAATAAAGAGAGGAATTAAGTGTTTTATTGTTAGTCTCAAAGATATGTGAAATCCACAGAGAGAAGGCACCATGGAAAACTGAAAGGTTTTTCAAACATAAAGACTTGCATATTGCACAAATCAACTTATTCCTTTGAACACAAATTTTTGAATTATCACCTGGAACATATTTTAGACTAAATCTATGCAGACAATGGATCAAAAAATATAAGAGTATAATGGAAAGATAGAAACCTAAGTACTTTATTGAGCAGTGTGTGAGTAGTGAGTGGGGCATTAAATAATATAGATCTCAGATGCTTATCTAATGTATTTACGTTTATCATTGGTGGGCAATGACATGATGAAAGCATTTATATAGGAAAGTGGAAGTTTACATATTTTAGAACACAACAAAGTAGGCTCATGTTCTCTCTAACATGTACTTCCTCATTAGTTTGAAGTGTTATGAAAACAGCACAAGAATCTATCCAGATTGTTACCTGGCATGTGTGATTAGCTGCTATGCAAACCTTGTTACAAAATAAAATTTTCCAAAACTTAGAAAAACTGAAAATGAAAAAAAAAATGAGCTTTAATAAGTTCTATTTCAGAAGACTGCACACACTTACATGCAGCTTTACAACATTATGTTTTTGATTGAGGACAGTTTCTGTAGTGTTGTATTGGGAACGTTTTAAAATAAACATGTGTAAGTTAAAGGCCTCATGTTTTTCTTAAGAAAACACTAAGAAATTGTAGAGGCCATGAATTCTCTAACTGTGGAGATATGTTGATAATCAAAACACTACAAATCTGTATGGGCAAGCATGTACTAATTTAGTAGAAAGATTCTTTTGTTTTCAAGGCACTAATCAAGTAGCTTTAGAGATGTCCAACAATTGTTCTTCTGCTTCAGGAGAATAACAGCAAATATCCATCACCATGAAGAATCACTCAATGCAAAAGTTATCTTTTTCAGTCTGGAAAAAACACTCACTTTATGTACTTTGTCATGGGATATCTTGGCAGTTAGATCACACTTTGTAATTGAAAAGCAAACTTTATCCAAAGATGTTTGGTGCTCTGCGCTCTCAGTTAGATGGCTTTGAGTGCATAATCAAACTTAAATTTTGCCATTGCTGTAATTGAAAACAACACACTGGCTTTTGCTGATTTAAAACTACTCCAACTGAGGCAATGGATGGAAGAAATTATGGAAAAAATCTTATACCTACATCTATAATGAATATTCAACAATAGAATTTCAGCAAAGTTAAGGAAAGATTCAACAAATCCAGGAAAATGTCACAACATGGGCATTACAATTTGAAACAAAAAATAGTGATGTTTTTATAGAATTATATCTTTTTCAGTTCCACAGCATCTAAACCCCTGCATGTACAATTTCAGCCACTTACTGCATTGTTAATAATACAGATTGGGAATCTTCTAGGTATCATTATAATATTAAAATGTTTCTTGAAAACTTTTTCATATTACAGTAATGTTATTTGCAAATAATTATTAAAAAGTCAGTACCCAGTGAGGAAAGACCAAAGCATTCCAAATGCTGTTCAAACAGCAGGCACACAACAATAACCAGCCAATGCAGGTCAGAGAGTGCATGGTTTAGGCAACTGAATCATAAGATCACAGTTATCTGAAGATGTCTCTGTAATGGAAGAGGTGTTTGAAACCTGAACATGACCAATGTAGGAGAAAGCAACCATAAGGGTGTTGCCCTGACTTCTGCAGTTCTGGATGTTATCATTCTTTTGTAACTAGTTTCTCAGACATTCTCTGTAAACATAGTCATGTTATTGTAACGGTATATTTTTATTTACATTCCTTTCTCCTGGGCACAGTAGTTTGATGGACATTTCCTTTGACCAGTGTGATTGAGGGGAGGCTCCTTTGTTTCCTCCAATACACAGTGAATTATAAGGCACGTATATAATAAAGATGGGTGGGGAAGCCCAGAACTTGTTCCTTGATCTCCAGAGGCTTCTGTCTCCTTCTTTCGTGTCGTTACTGCGACATAAGGGTGCAGCAGAAACTCCTAGGAAAACCAGGCACCAGAGACCCTTGAATGCAGGAAGAGGAGGGGACCAGAGACCAGACAGACGATAGACCTACTCACTGACACAGGTATATAACAGTGTAATGAAGCTGTCCATAACAGGTACCACACATGGGCTGGTTTAAAGGTGTGTTTGTTGTAAGACTGCCATGAGAGCAACTGGTTGCCCTTACCCAGTATTTTAGAGCCACATATGCACGCTACATGGCAAATATTGTCTGTGTCAAGCCTTTAAAGGGATGTGTGTTTGGCTGTTTGGCCTAATGTTTTGTTAACGGCATTGGGCTGGTTTGGCTGGATGCTTTTGAGTAGTAACTGTTGAATTAGATGCATGGGAGATGACTGGCTGAGAAAATAGATTAAAACTCTGCTTTTTTGTCCTTTGTCTTTGAAGTTTGCAGTTTTTGTGTCTGTGTAGGTCAAGAATTCAGAGTACTAAGTAAAAATGTTAACCTCAAAAGACTGGTTGCCTCAAGACAAGGACAGATTTGATGGGTTCAGAGGGCGATACAAATGAAAACACACTGATGGTGAGGCCATCAGCATCGGTACTATTCATTTAAGAGTGATTTGTCATCAGTGTTAGGTGCTCAGTGTTGATGCTTGAGCATTTAATGTGATTTCAGAAATGTTTTAAAACAACTTTCAATACAAAATGGAATAAAAGAAGCTTGTGGAGCTCTTCAGCAAAAATCCCTGCTGAGCTATATAGAAGTGTGTTATAAATGAACATGGACTGTCTGAGTTGTGACCAAATGTCCATTGATAGCCAACTTTATTTTGTGGTGGATTGATCTTTCTTCTTTCAAAGCACAGCATTCATTATTTGTTCTGGAAAACCTCAAAGTTATTTGAAAAGGTCTATAGCAATATAAATTTCTCTATGCAAAATGGCTGTTTAACAGGATTGTCTCCTTGAACTTTTCACATGATTGTGACAGCCACTTTCATTAACTAATGGAAGTTTTATAGCGGATTTTCCCACTACTCCCACATCACTGTTTACTATTATTTTATGGAGAATACTTTACCAGTTGGGTCTTTGAAACAAAGGAAAAGATATTTGGTGACATTCCCAGACTGCTATGTGGCTTGTTAGCAGGGCTGTCCAAGAGACAGCTTGCAGGAGAACCCCAGCTTACACAGGCTGCAAAGTTGGGCGGCAACTAATTGGGCCATGGGGGTTAATTCAACAGTCATTATGGTCACTGCTGAGAAACTCCTTTTGTGTTAGCCCTGCTTAGATTAAAATTAGGAAGAACAGAAGGGTCATGAGGAATTGTACCTCATTAGTTGTGGTGAAGACACCAGAAGGATGGGGGGTGTGTGTGTAGTTAGATTTTACTACAATAGTGATCATTTAAGAGGAAAAGGAAGAAAGACGTTTAAGGAGTAAGAGGTTTGGAAGGCATCTGAGGTTTCATGAACATCCATCCAACATCCATGCAACATCCACCATACTGTAGCTGGATGAGTTTTGGAACTGATCAGGAACTGACTCTTTTGTCAACTCACCATGCAGAGAAAGTGTTCACTTGGTATTTTAGGAAAGATCTCTTGTATTCCATCTGGAGAATCCCTGGGTAATTTTATGTTAAATGGTTGCATTCCCTCAGGGCAAGAAGTAAAGATGTTTTCAATTGCCTGATGAGAAAGAAGAGACTAGAAAGGAAGAAAAAATATCTGGAGAAAAGAAGAGACAGCTAAGTGCAGACTAGCATTTAGGGCAGTGGAAAAGAAGTGTGAGTAACAGAAGTGAAGTAATGATTTATTTATCTTTTATTTTTCCAAGTTATATGTCTTTGTGAAGTCTCTGTTGCAAAAGACAAACCTCGAGTTTGCCTGATTTGCCATTTTTCATTTTGTGAAGGAAAGACAGTAACATTTCTCCTAGCAACTAAAGATTTTTTCTCCAACAAGTTATAAATGTGGAAAAAATAAATAATAAATGTTCTGACTTTGAACTTCAGTGAAAAATCTCATTTTTACAGTCAAGCATCATCTTTCAGAGCAGTAAAAAACACTAAAGATATTTACAAATGTATTTTCTTTTACCAGAAAAAGTAGCTTTCATTTTCAGTGAAGTTTCAAAACTTCACAGAAGCTTGAGTATTTTTTTAATTAGTCCAAAAGAATATTTTGCACATTCCTAAATGTGACACAAGAACACTTCCCAGCTTTTGAAGGTGGGTCATCTTCTGAACCAGGGTCATCCAAGGTCAATGCACTATCCTCAGCAGTGTCAGTGTGAAGCCTGTGATTAATCATTTCTACACATTGAATAAAGGTATGAGACTGCATTTTTATTCCAGATACACTCATTAAATTGCACAAAAATTAGTGGGGAAAAAAAATCAGTCTTGAGACACTCAGAATGTCCTATCTCTAATTGAGATGGCTTGTGCTTCAAGATTAAATTTGATACAGTGGTTGTACATTGTTGACTAAGACCTGTTTTGATTCTGGCTGTGTGGTTTCATAGCAGCAACATGCAATTTAATGCATACTGGCATCACTGTAATTAAATTTAATTCATAAATGAAAGCTAATTTTAAAAGCTTTTAATTTCTTTTTGTTTCTATATAAATGCTAACTGAAAAATTTAAGCACATATAGTCACAGCAGGAGCCAAGGAACTAAATATGCAGTTCTACCTCCAGACCCCTTAAATTGGCTACTGTTGAGGCACATCATCTACATCAAAAGGACAGAATTCCAGCAGAGTATGTCCTCATTCATTACTGTGGCAAGTGAGGAGATGCACGATCAGATTACAATTACACTATGTAGATGCAAAGGATCAGAATAGGACCTCAAAGACATATACTCTGGGCTGCTCACGTAAAAGACTTCCTAAATGTTATGCAAAATATTATGTGGCATTTAATCTTCTAAGAGTTTTGAAGAAAATGTCTTCTACTTTATACATTTAAAGGAAAAAGTCTTTTGTTCATCACATTGGACAGAACTTTTATCCTTAAACTGTCAAGATGATAAAGGCATCAGCATACATTTAAATTCCTTACCTCGAAAGATGGTAAATGATGTATGCAAAAGAAAACCAGAAAGCACAAGAAATTTCTTTACACAGGGATTGTACCATGGAATAAAGTTAATGTAAAAAAATAGGTGTGGTTTTTTTAAGCTAATATTAATGCATGATGAGGTTGAGTGCCAAAGCAATCCAGCCAACTACAGGCTTTTTTTTTAACAAGAAAAAAAGCATGCTTTTTTTTTAGATAGAAGATTTTTTTTGCCTTGCTTTTGCTTATATTGATGGACTGTGAAGGTCAAGAAGAGATTGATCTACAGAGGCCAGTAAAAGTTAGAAGTAATTTAATTAGAGTTGTCCAAATCTGAAATATCTTCTAATCCGATTATATACTTATTTCTTGAGGGACAGTGTGTGGGCATCTATATTTGCTATAGAAAAATCCTTTCCTGTAATTTAAAAGGCTTCAGTTATCAACTCTTTTTTTCAGAAGCAGAATGGGCCAAGAAAATAAAAAACCAAAGAATTTTTCCATAGTTAAAAAACAGAGTATGCTTATATTAGTTTATGTTTCAAATTAACTGTATGTGTATTTTGTATATTATACCTACACTACATAAAATAGTCTTTTGGAGTCCAAGTAAGTGAAGGCACAGTTGCTTAGATGTGTCGTGTGAAGATCTGTTTTCATGCTGTGCTGCCTGCCTTATGTAGCTGCTGTGATTCATGGTAACAAAGGGGACATACTCTGGGACATTTAAAGAGATGTAGTTTTGTCTAACTCTCTTAATATAAAATAGACAAAATGCTTTCTGTGAAGAGGAAGAGTGTCATCCATCAAACAATTTTAATCCCTGCTTTGCCATGGTCATCCTTTGAGGGTTTTAAGGGTACAAAATGTACAGGAACTGTACATACAAAACCTGAGGTGACACTTAACAACTGTGAAAGCATATGAGTCATCATGTGAAGGTGAATATGCTGTAAATGAGAGCAGAGAAGCTGGGAAGCAAACTGGAGTATCGACTAAGGGCCGTGCAGTCTGCATCACAGAGCCCGGGGCTGTAGAGAAAGGTCTTCTTCCACCGCCCCAAAATAGCAATGCTACTGGAGTGGTTTCTAAAAATGCATCCCACCTTCAGATAAGCAGGTATTGCAGCACATGAGAAGAGATTTGCCTGAAAACTGTTCACATGAAATCAGTAGGTTTGGGTGTATAGAAAGCACAGGAGACTGAGTCCCTTCCTCTCCCTGTGCCTATTTGTAGAACCAAAACAGAAACAAAGGGAGGTTTTTAAGAGGGAATTACATTTTTTCAAAATTCCCCTCCCTTTCTTAAATCCAGAGCCAGAAATAGCAGTGCTGAAATTCTGTGAGAAGGACTACTCTTGCCCTTCTGGGAAATGCCATCATTATCTCTATAAAGTCTGTTGCTGCAAGATTTGGAGATGTTTTGCTGACTGCAGAGATCCGGATGTTCTTCAGATAAGGAATTGAAAGTTTGTCTCATTACCAGATGCAAATCTCCACTCTAAGGTCCATCCATTAACAGGTTAGACTGTTGAACTACATTGAAGTATAACTATCTTACAAATCTGGTTGGGTGTCCTTGACATGAAAGTTTGCAGCACTGCTTTCAAGAGATTTATAAATACGAATGGACTGGTGATGCCAGCCAACATGATTAAGATGCTCCCTAAATCAACGCTACCACTGAGTTGCCCACAAATAGCACAGAAACAATTTTATTTTGATAAATAAAATGTCAGAGATAAAAAGCCCTATGAACTGAGTGCGGTGCTTCCTGAGCTTTTACTTTTTTACCTTAGATGAGCAACTGATACAAACAGCAATTAAGGGCTTACTTTAAGCAAGAGCTTAAATTCCATATGGTCAAGTGCTTTGCCAAGCAGGAATGAGGTTACTCATATACTTAAATATTTGTCTTGCTATTAGACAAAGAATTCAAAATTTATATCCATGAAAATTCACATATCCATGAAAATTCACATTCCACATATAGCAGTTTTGCAAATCAAGAAATGTGTTATATATTTTGGAGCTTGCTGCATCCTGGGAAATGGAGAATATATTCTTCTGTCTCACTGGTTATTTCCCTGCACAAGTGAATTTCTTGAAGAGTACTGGGCAGACCATGCATTCCTAATGATAAATATGCCAGCGTGATGACAACTGGTTTTACCTTGAACATTTCCCTGGATAGTGATTTTTTTCTAAGCTGCTAATAATATGGCTCAGTCTCCCAGAGGGGGAAAAAGTACTTTCCTAGGAGCTGTGTTAGTCCATGTTGAATGAGGGCTCTAAGAGCAACCGCAGCAAGAACTCACACAAATGGTTTCTTAGACAAAAAAAATAAAGAAAAAAGAAAAAGGCTGGCCTAAAAGAGTTTACACAGCTGTGAGTGATAAAATATAGCAGCCATGGCAACCCACTCTCCAGTATTCTGATAATGCATCAGAAATGAGGCTATTAGAATTATTAATTCACATTAGCGGCTATTAAAATTACTACCTGCAGATTCACAGCCTGAAAATCCTTTTCTATTTCTAAGAGAAGGTTCAATTGCAGAGGGAACCTTTTTGCTAAATAGGTGCACTGTATTGTATGCTAGACATTATGGGAAGTCCAACAGATAATAAAGCTCACATTGAGCTTTATGTAGCTGCTTTGTAATGCAAGCCTAGCAGATGTAATACTTTATTCTTTTAATGATGGCAAAGAACCAATACAGCCCTAATAGCAGTAACAATAACTGGACGCTTACGGGCTCCCTGGAAGCTAATACTAGAAATCCAGCTTACTGTAGAGTATTTCATTAAATAGCAAGTGACATACAAAATATTCTACATTGGTAGGTAATAAACAAAGCCAACATAAACCAGCTGAAAAACTGAGCCAGGTCCATAGAAAGGTTTTGTAGAGATGCTGTGGTGAGACTCAGGGAGTCCTGCAGAGATTTGGCTACATCCTTTCCATCCCCCATTAACTTAACTCAAAATGCAATTGCATGCTGTTTTAAGTAAAAGAAAAAACACTATTACACCAAGGCCACAGCAGGAAATAATCAGGGGGAACAGCAACATGGCAGAGAAAGAACATTTTATTTATGGAAATGAGCAGAAAAAGTAACACACAAGCTAGAAGCCAAATAGGTACCAGTAAAAATGAAAAACAAGCAAAGAACACGAGCTTGGATGACAACCAGTTTTTAGGAATTCACATCACGGTCTATCTCTTTTAAGATTCCATGTACCAAAAATGGATATGACATCCAGTGTTCTTTCTAAAAATTATCATCCTCAGAAAGACAAGAGGAAAACAAAAGTGACTGTAAAATGAAATTTAGCACATCCCCACAGGCTAGATACAGCCAATGAGGTAGGTATACACAATGGGGCTTGAGTAGCCTTTTCCCTGCTCACCACCTACATCAAGAACAGGCTCAATTTCTTACAGATTTATTTTTTTTTACGAAGTGCCTACAGACATTTGTTTTTCCATATTCAAATTTTACTTCCTGCAAAACCCTATCAATTATATATCTATCTGTAGAAGTACATATTTAGCCATCTAAGCTTCCTTTGGAGCATGAAATGAGGCTCTCAGCAAATAAAGACACTCTTATTTTCAAAAATAGTGGCAAATACTCTCCTAACAAATGAAAAGGTGGTAATACTTAAGGTTATTAATTAGATGACCTAGGGTTGATTTCTTCCTGGGGATGTCAAGATGGACAAACACTGGATGTCCATATGGCAGTCTCCCCAATGCTCTTGGGGCTGTGTCTGGAAAAGTTGTTTAGTTTAGCTGAGCCACCAAAAACAGCAACTGTGGGTGCACTTATAATATTAAGAAGGTGAAAGTAGGAATTTGGCTTAATTTGGCAAACAAAGTCAAAGAAATTAGGCATGCCAGAAAATGTTATTGATGGGTCCTCACAAGAGATGATCAAGTAACAAAAATATTTTTCAATGACCTTAACTGTAAAATTTTCAAGGACTACAATTCTGTGGTATCAGTACCTTGCCCTTTTCCCATTTTTCCTCAGGCATTCAGACAAACATTGCTGGATATGGTATTACTCACATAGAAAACAGCATCCCTGCACAACCAAAGGGCTTCATGTATGAAAAAATGTATTTGTTATTTCTTTTTCCCTACTTGCTGTTCATCAGCTCAAGTTCGTGTCAGCAGGATGACTCATGTGCTTCTGTTTAGCATGTGCTCAATGCTCAGCTGAGTGGAGCAGAGCCAGCTGGGGCTGCAGAGCCCAGTTTGCCAGGGGGATGGGAGAGGAGAACGTGCCCCACAGAGCGGCACAGTCGTGCCACCACACCAGCCACTCCTGAGACAGTGGAGACAGCCAGCACTGTTCCGTGCCGTGGGAGTGCTCACCCAGGACCCCAGGACATGCAGCCACCCTTTCTAAGGTCACACAAGTGTCAGGAAAGTATTTTTGCCCAAGAACTTGATGACTTGCAAAAAATGAAAGTTCTGGCAGAAGCAGATTGGTTTTGACATCACGTTTTCTTTTGTTTTCCAAACTAATGTTGGGGAAAAAAAATTAAAATATTAAAATCTTCCGTAAGGGAAAATTACCATTCTCTATACAGTTTCTGTGCAATGGACTAATGAGCAGTTATTTTTCCCTGGATCAAAAGGGATTTGTAGGAAATATTTGAAGAGAGAGACAGACGAAACTTTGCAAGGAATGGCTGGAGAGATCATGTGATTCAGAACATGCAGTAGAGAACACAGAATCAAGTAGCAAAAATCACAAAGTGTTTCTTCAACTTTTTCACCTTTTTTCAGCTTTTCACCTCACAAGGTGGAGACCCCAAAAAGTTGGCTGAAGGGGGCAAAGGAAGTAGTGGATGTGATAAAGCACTTCCTTTTTTTCTTCTCACACACCATGAGTACATTTGCAGAGATTTTCAGTATGACATGATAAGCCCCTAAAAGTACACCAGAGCACATATCGGAGAAAGCAGCCCAGTACTGGAAAAAGAGGAAAAGTTGAAGTATCCAAGCACATTATTATTCCCTACAAGTGTCCACAGTTTAAAGAGACAGTGGGGTTTATAGTAAAATTTAGTTGGATTATTGCTGAAGGATACATGATGAAACTCTTCAGTGGGTCAAGGGAGATGGACTCAAGGAATGCATGGGTCATTCCAGGCATGACTCCTGGGAGATGCTCCCCACGCTCCGCACATCACTGTTTCAGAGGGGCTCTGAGGAGGGAGCAAACACTTCCACAGCAAAAGAGGCTTTCCCCATTAAACTATTTCTGCTAGTAATATCATCATATACAAGCAGTTTAAAATCATTTATTTCTTTCTACTTTAACATTTTCTGTGTGTTTTTCTTCACATCATCATCTGTTAAGTCACCACAAAGGTACAGCTTCCATACATTGCCCATTGACTAAATGACTGCTGCTACTTTTAGTCAATTTGGTTTAAAATTAATCTCATATTAAATCTAAATGAAGGATTATATCAGTTTTTTCTTGGAGGATGGAAGGAAGAACAATGTGGGACTGTACCAGCTGCAGCTTTAGAGCTTTATTTGGAAGGCTACAAGGACACGCTTTATTTCCTTAAGGATCTCAAAGGCCTGGACTAATTAGTACTTACTAGAAAACAAATTAGAAATGCATTTTATTTCTCCATATGGTAAAAGAAGGAGCTACAGTAAAGGGGTGGGATATCATAAGAACTGAGATGTTGATTTGCAATGCATAATTTATTTGACTAATTTTGCTGTTTCTTTTATGTCTATGCATTGTCTATGAAGACATAACAGCTTCCTTCAATGTAACCATTGTTCTAAACTGTTTGTCAAATAATTGTTGCTATGTAGCTCATCTGTGAACAGTTCATTGCATATCAATGCAATTCAAAATTGTAGTGGTAAAAATAATTAATATGCAGGTTACCTTCATATTTTTTATTTGATATCATGGATACCACTATGACCTTTTTACGTGAGTATGCTTGATTTTACTTTTTAGTTTTTTGTCAGCATAAATTCTTCAAAATTAACTAAAACTGTTTGAACTAAAATTGCTCTGAAAGAGAAAGCGGACACTACCAGAATTAAGTGGAATACATGGGAACTTAGACCTTATTCTCACTGTTTTGTGAAGGTTTCTCCCAAGATGTACCTCATGTATGCAGAAGGTGAACCTGGCCAGTGAGTTAACCCAGTTATAGAAATCTGATTTTTAAAAGTTAATGAACACTCAGAGACAAAATAGCAGTGATCTCAGCAGCTACCGTCAGAGACACCTTATGGCGCCCTGTCAAAACATCATAACCAATTCACTATTTCTGTATTTGTAAAAGACAGGGATTTCCAGTATTTTGAGGCTGGAATGAAGAACTTGCTGCTCATTATGCCTTGAGCACATTAGAAATGGGAACACTGATAACTTTGTTGATCTCCTCCTGACTCTGTTCAGCACCAGTGTGATGCCAGCACTAACACCTGCAGAAGGCCACCATAGAGATGGCTACGATCCTGTGGTGTCAGAGGTCAGAGCATCTCAAATTCACAGCTCTTACCTCTCTTTTCTGAGCAGGACATAGTGGTCACCAATGTAAAGCCATGATTCTCAGCCAAAATCCTCACCTCTAGCTCTGGTACTAGTTAAGACATGGAAAGCTGGTGTTTTCCACATGCCTGAAGTTCAGGTCTTTAATTTCTGAGTAGACTCCTATTCAACAGGCTTTTATATGAATTGTTTCTAGTAACCTGCCAACCACACTTGTTGTGAACACAAAGTAGTGTGGGAGTCAGTATTGCCAACATACTACAAAACAGGGTTCCTTATGGAAGAATGGGCAAAAAATGCCAGATTTGTTCATCCCAAACTATTTGTCATATTTGTCTGCTCCAGGCAATTTCAAAAGAGAAAATTATGCACAGATAGAAGCAATTATGTCTATATGCATGCTGACCATGCAATTGCAAGAACACTTGATTCCAGATATCCCTTTTATAGCCCCTAAACCTGCCTCACTCTAAACTGTCATCTTTACATCCCAATATATGGAAAGCACATGCAGCCTACTCCCATTAGTAAAACATCTAAATCCTTTGGAAACAACCATGTACCCTTCATGCTACTAAATATTCCAGAAAAAGGCATTCTATATACCTACTACTAGAAAGAAAGATAAAAACAATCTATGTAAGCATGGAAATTTGGAGGAATTGATTTTATCCCTGGATTAAATGTTTTTGTTCACTATTTGTAGATTCCAGCCAGACATAATCTATTTCACTCCAGTGAAAGGAAAGGGATAGGAGATCTGTCTTCCTTAAAATGTTCCTTGGCCAGAAAATAGTTCTAATTTGTACTATGCATTTCTCCATCAATGTTATAGAACTACATGCTTAATTTATACAAACTAAGTATGCATGGATCATACACAGTTTTTCAAATTATGAAAGACTTTTTGTTTTCTCTGTTGATTTCCTTTCCTGACAGGGATGAGCTCACCTTTCAACCACCCCTTTTAACAGCACTTTGCTAATCTATAGGTAGTTTATAAACTCTTTTCTCTCTTTGAAAATGTTTTCTCCAGTATGTTCCACATTCAGAACTATATTTCAAAGTGCCACTTTAATCCTTTTTATCTTTCTGATAACTTAAGGATTGGTCATTACTTGCTTATTCTCGTCACATTTCACTGTTCTTCACAGAAATCTCAATAGAGAAGGAATGCTTTAGGCAAAATGAACTCTGAACTTTTATGTCATCTAAATCTTAATGTAAGTATATTGAATACAGCCTGCATAGCTAAGCCTAAAATCACAAGAAACACATCACATTATAAAATTTGCACCAGCACAAAAGCACAAGATTCTGTGAAAAAGAAATTTCATTTCTTGGTGTTACTTCTTACAACCTTGGCTATTTACTGAATATAAAATTTTTTTTAAAGTTTGAAAATAGTTATATAAAATCCAAGAATGGCAAGGCAGGGAAGATAACACTAAGAACCTCCTGCTCCCTCCTACACAAACCATAATGCTTTTTATTCTCCATAAGCTATTAGATGACTTGGATTTCTACAATTACAAAACTAGGATGTTTTCTTCATGTGCCATATTTGAATACTTACAGGTCATGATGACACCATAAATGCTAATGTACATACTCTTTTTTAAACACCAAAGCTCCAAGGAAGTGCTTATCATAAAATTGTGTTTAAATTAAAAAGAGATATTTGCATGATTTAAAGTGTCCTTTTCTCTTTCATTCTTTTAATACTTTACCTCTCAGGGATCATCAGAAAACTACTTGTTTTCTAAAACAGCCATTTCTGACATAGATGTTTCGGCACACACTTTTCACATGTTCCCACATCATTATTACATTAAATCACCACTTCTGAAGAGGATTTTGTCTTCTTCACTTCATGTTCTGCATTAGTTATCAAACCTGCTGCTTCCTTCTGGTACAGACCAATTTTTCACAGCTTAATACTCAAATTATTATCTTAAAATTCCTAAAATGCAGTTCCACCATGGCTTAGCCACTTCTGCCGCTTTTAAAATCGCTACTTATTAATGTTAATCATGTTAGAATGCTGGGTTTTCTTAACCAGTGTAAGAGCTTAAGTTTTTAATCTGACTCTTTTTTTCCCTCACAAATTTCCAGAAAATTGCTAGGATTAAAATACCATAAAGATTTCCTTTCAACCCATGTGAGCCTGTAAGCCAGGTTGCTTAGAAGCGAACCTTTTATCCCATTCAGAGCACACATGTGCAGACTGATCTGCAGTACATGTGTGTTCACTCTAGCAGGACATTTGCACACCTTGCATACTGTGGTTAACAAAATAGTAAGAACTTAGGAAATCCTGTTACAAGCAGCTATTTCTTCCCTTCACCTTCATCCTGTATCTGTGTCATCACCCATCTTTTATACATCTTTTGAGTGTCACTCTAGGTTAAATACATAAGGCTTTTAAGCTGTGCAGATACTGAAGAGTAGTGAAAGCTGGGTCTCCATTCAGAAGAATAAAGGTGACCCTACAGAGAAACTCAAGCCAACCTATTTCATTGTAATTGATTATCTGGGGGAAAGGAGATGGACAAATGAACTCTTCACCCTTAGTGCTCTCCAAGATAGGCAGTGTATCCACCTGTGGTCACACAGCTGGGACTGGAAGAGATAAATGTAAGTTCTTCTCTGGCAATATATCAGCCAGTTTGAGCAGCAGCTTGGAACTTTGAGGAGTGACTTAATTTTGCAACCTAAATTTTGGAACCGAGTTGAGTACAAATGCATTAGACCAGATATTTCTGATTTCTCATAAGAACTAAAGATAACATCTTTGCAAAACTGTATAACCATTAGTTGTCTTAAACTATGCATGTCTCAGTCCTTGTAATTCTGTTGCTATTATATTGCTCCACAATCTCCTTTCTAAGGGTCTTCAAGAAGAAAGATGAGGATAAATAAAACAATCTGGAACCTTAATGTGTCCTTCAACCTTTTTTTTTCAGGTCCATCTGTGTTAGGAGAATAGCACAGACACTGTACTAGTCTCACTGATTGTTGGTTTCTCCTTAGCAGTGGACAAAATCTCAGATGTCTGTTGTAATTTCTTATATCAGTCGGTGGTGTTTGATACCCATGGTCCTTGGTTGTGATAAACAGCATAGCTTTTATGCTATCACTCAGTTGAGTGATTTTGTTCTTTCCTCTCCAAATGTCAACTCCACTTCCCACTGAACTCAACTGCAAAACTGCTTTAGGCTTCAACTAAAACAGGTTTGCGCCCCAGGAGATGAAAGAAAGTGATTTTGATCAATTGCTCATCTGCCCAAAGAACACTTTCACACAGGTTCTGCCAGACTATATTTTAGTGCACCTCCTCTGTGTGATGCTGAGAGAGATAATAACATAGTTTGAGCTGTTGTGCTTTCAAGATGCAGGTGACACGCTGCTCTATGCCTCATTTTCATCAAACCCAGATGGTGCAGCATCTTTGCTTTGCCTGTGCCTGGCAGAGATTAATACTTAGGTAAGGGCAAGCCGACAGAATCTTCATTTGGACAAGATGGAGGAGGGGCTACTGTGTAAGGGAAAACAGGCATTATCTTACTTCTCACTTCCCATTTTGGAAGGATTTTGACCTGGAGTGTGTTTGGATTCCTATTGCTATTTGAAATCACAGGTGGCTTTGAGGGCCCAAGACAGCTTTTCATATATGCTTCAGTTAGACATCTATCAGATTTCTTCTTGGCTTTCAACAATGCCACCTCCAATTCATGCCTTTTTAAATTCTAGATTTAATTATTGTGATGTGCTCTATATGGGGCTACAGATGAGGACCAACTGAAAACAATAGTGCATGCTGAAACCAGCTGCTTGCCTGGCTGGCAACAGGAGCCACTGAGCACATATTAGATAGCTTCTCTGGCAAAAGTTCTGTTTTCCTCCCCACCAAAGGATTGGTTCCCTCCCTATTGAAACTGTCTGCTACACTGAATTAGTGTTAAATGACCTGGGTCCTATCTTCTTGAGAAAACATCTCTTGCCAAGTGAAGTCTCAAAGCAATTTTTGACAGTATAATGTTAGAGCTCTAGATTTAAACAAATAGGAGGCAGTAGCGATGCTTTTAAAACAAACAGCTCTCAGCTTCAAAATTGGCTTTCCCAACTTCTCCAACAGAGCCCAAATGTGTTAAGCTTGGCACAGTAAATGACCCTTCATTTTTCCCTGGCTTTGGATTATCACCACACTTATCACAAAGGACTGGTTTGAGAATCCTGTCGTAATTACATCTGTATTCATGAGCTTTTTAACAACATCATTAATATTGCACTGGAGTTATGGACTCCTCATGAAATTATACTAAACTGACACCAAAAGCTTGAACTTTGGATTCTTATTTTAAAGATTCCATCCGTGACCCATTGCCCCTCAAAATGTGTGGTTCAGATAAGCACTCTGAGGATTCAATATTTTTCTGACCTGCCTCTTGGGTCAGCAAAGTGGTTTGGAAAGCTCAAGAGAGTAGCCTTATTTATTACATTTCAACACTTCTTTTTTCTAATTCTAGCTAAAACCAGGACCTACAGAGAGAAATTCTTAGGACATTAAAAAACTCGTTTCAAATTCCAGAAGGCCTTTATGTTTAGTCTTAAGATAGGAAAAGCATGTCACTTCTTATTGCAGCCAAATCATCCATTAAAGGGGACAACTTAAGCAGAATATCGCTGTCAGAAGTTTTACTACTATGTATTTAATGCAGAATACTGAAAAATTTTCTATTAGACAAATACTGTTTTCTGTATCCATGTCAGATAATGCTATTCTCCATCAGCAGTGAAACTGCCAAAATGGTGTAAGATACTCAGGACTGAGCTACGACTTTATGAGAGTAACAGTGGCAAAATCTGTTTTTCACGATAATAGACCAAGAATCTAATTCCTTCCTCCATTACTCCAGCTGATCAGTTCAGACACTGTTATCTGAATACGTCTCCATCTCAAATACCCTAAGTAAACAGGATTTATAATTCTTGAAAGGGAAAATATTTAATTACTTCCTATATAGACTATGTATGCCAGTAATAATTTAAATTCCTAAAGATATGCAGGTACTTGGATGGAAAAAGTAGCCATTTTGATTACTTAGTCTCTGCTTTGCTTAATTGGATTTTACCGAGCATTTTAAATCGGCTGAGACTTTTGATCAACCGCACATCTACCATCAGTTCCAAGAGCTTTCACAACACTACAGACCTGAATATCTATCTGACAGACATATTTTTGAATCTACTAACAGTTCCTTACCAAGATATTTTCATCAAAAATGTAAAACCTTATAAAAAATTCAAATGCTTTGGTTCAGTTGAGGCCCTCAGAATAATGTCATCTCATGTCTACATGGCATGGTGTTGTTTTTATTTGGGGGCTTTTAATGCTACAGTGATAGTGATTTCAAAAGTTCTAGCTCCTTTTTAAGAGATAACTGCACTATTCTTGATTTTGATCTGTCACCACCTTGCCACAGTATGATATTCCAGGTTTCTCGTTTTGAGTAAATGTATTTTTTTTAATCATTGCAGCTTGATAAAACAGAAGCCCATTTTGAACAATAAAGCACAAGTAATGTATTTCTATTTTTATATGTTTTCTTGGACATGATTGCAATTTATGAGAAAAACCACTATAATTATGAATGCAAATGATTTCACAGTTACTGCAACAGATTTTGTTTATATATGTTAAACTATGCTGAGAAAGAGCTGCCTTTGATCTGGGAAACTCATTAATGTCTTTGCAAAACAGCAATCAGAACATGGTATACAGCAGCGATAGTGACTGTGGTTCACCAGGATATGAGTCAAACAACACCAGCTTTGAAATTCAGACACCCTCTTGTGTCGATACAGAGGTGGATCATAGGGAACCTACTAAGACTTTTTCAATTAAATAGTTTTTAACTTGTGTTTCTAGCTTGATTGAAATAATACTGTAATTTATTAAATCAATAAAATTATGTTTTCTACCAAGGCAAGGCAAAAGTTCCAGGGAAGACTGACAGTGCATATCCATATCTGGTGAAATCAAAGAGGATGAGTGTGCAAGCTTGAGCATTCAGCCCTTGATGTCTGCTCTGCATTCTCTTTCATAGTGGTTTGGACTATCCCCCTTACATCTCTTCAACATGAAGCTTGGGTTCATCCTGGGGTTACCTTCCACCAAGGAGCAGCATGGATGAGGCCATACTGTGTTTAGCTGCCTCCATCTGTCACCATCCTCCAACATTAATCCAGAAGACCTCGTACTCTCACATGCAACCCAAAATATTCACACAACACTCCAGGGCATGTGTATACTCTCCACATCACACTTATTAAAATCCCACTCTTGAGGCTGTAAGGCGGTTTCCTCATTAGCAGTCTGGCCTGTGGACCCAGGCCTGACGACAAGTGCTGTTAACACCATGTCAACAGATGTCTGAGGAACACTCTGTGGAGCCAGTCTGGGCCTCACAGAGACAACAACCCTCCTTTCAGCGTGCAAAAGGAAAGCCCACGAGGGGAGAGCCAGCCAGATGCCCCGAAAAAATCATCAGGGTATTGCACCATGCACAAGCCATACTGGTAGCACCACACAAGTTCAAAAAACAGTAGTTACCCTGAGAGTATTCCAAGTGTATAAAAGACATTCCTTGCCTTCTCCTTACCTGGTTTCCTGATACCTCTTCACACTTCAGTATTTAACTCCTTCACATTTGGCCCAGGTGAGCTTAGAAGGATGTAGGTAGGCCTTACACAAGGCATAGGGAACACCTGAGGGTCATCCAGCATATGAGCACAAGATGGGCACCACGCTGGACAGGCTTAAGACCTGGAACAGGAAGGCAGAAGGGTATGGCATGAGAAGGGTCATTTACCACTGCCTTCAGTGTTTTCTCAGAACCCACCACCACACAGATGGGCTTCTTAAGTGTGGTGGAAGCATGCAGGCCCCTCTTATAGCAAATGTGAGACACACTCCTGGATGTGGTGGGGGAGCAGATGGGCTCAGCAATATGGGGTGGTGCCCCTCTGTCCCTCTCAAAGGCAGCTTTCTCCCACCAGCTGCACATTTGAAGTAACAGACACTGGACTCACTCTCCTTTGCCAAAGAGCAAGATCTCACATTATGGAATGCTGAAATACTTCCTAGACCTGTCAGCCAGAGCAGCTGAAAGCCTTATCCACCCTGGCCTGGCTACACAGAAATCTGAGCTACCACCTAGTAGATGAATAATAGGAATTTGGAAGGGAGAGGGATGATGAATCCTTTGCATGTCCGCATGCTCAAAACCCTCCTAGAACCCTGCCTGGAGGATCTGCCGGGTCTGATCCTGAGGTGTCAGCAGAGGGACTGCTCTCCACAGTGGGCAGCTGAACAAGTGGTAGTATGTAGGGTCACCCTTCACTTTTAAATGTTTCCTCTCCACACCACAAACATGTTCCTCAAATAAGTAGATCTTCGTGTTGATTAATTGTCACATTGATTATTTGCTATTTGCTGGATACACCAGTTTTTGCAAAGATGTAGTAATTATCTGTGAAGCTACTAAAACTGTATCTGTACTAGCTGAGAAAATAAGCCAGAGATTATGCTCTGGCCTGATGGCAACTAACCCAGCCTCAGTTATGCAGGACAACTTCATCCAGACTTCCTATGGGGAACAGCTCCTGACCCATGCTTACTTCCCTAGGTACTGCCTGCACACACTAGCTCTCAGGGAATAAAACCACACTGAAACCATGAGGACAGCTATCAGTAGCGCTCAGGTCCACACCACACCTTCATCAGTGTATCAGTTTAACTGTGGCCTGCACAATTCACTGAAATATGAAGCTGTTTCAAATTGATATAAGAAGAGATTAGGATGACTGCATGTTACAGAGCAACTCTATCAATTAATCCTTTAGATAAAGAAACTTTTCTTTGGACTGGAAAATAGGTTAACAACTGAACAAAATTATCCTAATCTGTTTTAATACATAGGAAGTGGAGTCTGATGAAGACAATTTTCCATGGGAGGTAGGCAAGCAGTAGACTTAGTCAATGAGTGCTCCCAGGTAAATCTGATTAGTTGCCAAAGAATTGTTTCTTTTCAACGTTTGCAATACCTTACTCTTCAATGAGAGCCGATGATGGCTGGCAGCATTCTCATTCTGAGGCAGTGGGTCAATAGGTTAATGTCTTGGCTAAAGACCCTGAGCGTGCTTCACTTGGCAGCACCGCAGTGTGTGCCAGAACACAGCCGCAGGCGAGATTAGCGAGCTTCACGTCCCAGTGCTCCCCTTCACCGAGGGAGACATTACACACAAATATCCCCAACCTCCTTTAAATACCTGTTGCTGTCTTTCTGCTGAGTTTTAGCATCTACATGCAGTCTCGTCGCCGTGTCTAGGGATACTAAACTTTTAAACTATATTTTTATTTTTGAAAGCGGTCAATGCTTTGAAATGTTCTCATTTCATCTGCAAAAGTGTGGGCCTTTGGAAAAATGAGCACCAGCATGTCTCTGGTCTTCTTTAGCCGTAAAAAAGGGTAACATTTAAAAGCAGAAATTGTTTGTTACCACTGTTTCATCACAAACAATATTTTTTTCTTCAGGTACCAAATTTACATAATTAAGAATCATTTATACACTTTGGTTTTAAATTTTAATTCACTGTAAACTCTTAAAAATAGAGTGTCTATACTGTACCTGAATGGACACTTGGAAAGATTCTAAATATATGGATGAATGCAAAATGTATTACATATTTATTGATTGCAACAGAATCATATATGTATGATATAAAATTATCTTGTAAGACAAAAATCAAGACACCAAATAAAAAAGAAGCCCTTTCAATAAATCCAGTAATTCTGGTCGTTCTCATAAATGTTATTTCAATTATATTCAGGGAGTGAAATAGAACATGTCAAAAGATCAATTTCATTAATTTTCTCATGTTTCATCCAGATACTGTATCACAAAGGTTTGGAAGCCCTTTACTAATTGTGGGTAATTGGATGAAAGAACATTTGAATTTATATTAACGTGAACTTTCTGCATGAAGGATGCACAGCTCTCCAGCAACGTGCTCAGTATTTTACTAAGGAGCTGAAAAAACATCAGCTCCTATTCTGTGTTGTATGGCAGCTCAGGTTACTCACTCTTTTGTAAATTTGCTCGGTATGTTACAGGATTAATTTGAAGTGGGGTTCTTGGCCACTGGTCACAGCATGTTATTTTCTGCCTAGCTGAAATCATCTTCATTCCAGTCAATAAAACCCAAGCACCTTTTGGATTCACTACATGCAATTGCCAAGCTGTTAAAGTGGTCTTTGACCTTTTTCTAGTCTATATGTGGTACCTGGTTTTCATCTGTTTATTAGTCATTAAGATCCTTGTGATGGAAGAATTTGCCCCAAAGGAGGAGAAAATAATTGAAGGTTTTATGATATGCTATGGCATGATGAACAAGTCATGAAGGAAATCTCAAAAACCACATACCATATAAATGTCAGAGAGTTTGCATTCGAACACAAATCTCACCAGAGGAAATCAAGCACTGTTACTAATCAGAGTCTAAAGAACAAAGGTGTGTGCAAGACTTTAACTACAGGGATGAAAAAGGAGACTGTGTCATGATTATAAATTCTGCAATGATGACAAAGAAGCTTCAACACAGTAAAGCTAACAGAGCAGTTGAGAACAAAAAAAAAAACAATGTCTCTGGATAGATTTAGAATAACATTGAATTTAATTTTTTTTTCACAGCAAACAAGATGTTCTCTGGCAAATGATATGAATCCTTTGTCAAGGCTGTCCAGATGGCCTTTGTGAATAAAATACTGCACACAGCAGTGACATACTTGTTGGACAGATAACTTACAGATTTGGAAACAGCCTGTTGGAGAGATTCTTCATTAAACTAATAATGCTTCTGGTGATTTGGTTACAAGAAGCCAAAGGCCTGGTGACAATTTCACAAAAAAGAAAGTTTTAGCTGCTATGACAACCTGAACAACTGTGTTTCTCCTCATGACAACCTGTCTGAATTATATAAAGCCGTGAACCCACAATGAAAAATAGATTCCAGAAAGGTCTCTAAGAAATGTTAAACTATACCTGGGAGATGACAAAAAAATCTAGTACAATGATTCTGTTACCCTTTTCATGAAATAAGATTGAGAAGATTGTGAGATGTGTTGAAAACTGCTTTGGTTATTGCTTAGACACTTCTTTTACAAATTTCTTTCCCCAGCAAAGTAGGTAAAGCTCAAAACAGGAGTCCTTCAGTTTACTTTATTGGCAACAAAGTGGTCAAATACAGTTAAAAACAAAGTAGAAAAGACAGTATGGGGAAAAAAGACAAAACAAATTTCAAAGTGAGACTTGAGAAAAAAAGACAAACACAACAAATTTCCAGTAACTGTGAGGCATTTCAAAACATAATTTCCCATTCCTTGTTCATGTTCTCTTTTAATTTCTTTTTCTATTTCTATACCAGGGAGTTTGCCAATCCAATTTTCTAACACTCTCATTGGGTTTCTATGACATCTCTCTACTGCCCCCTACAAATTCAGTTTAAAAAAATTTCTACACATATTCCATACCAAAAACATCTTTCTTTTTTAATTGTATCTTCCTGATAAAGTAACAAAACAAAATACTACTCTGTGGTGGGGCTTGCTTTCAAAGCACTTTTATGAAACATGGCATTTCAGAGCAATATTCTACAAACATAGCAATAAGGAGAAAATACTGAAAGAAACCAACATTCTGAAAATGAACCCAGTTGATCAGACAAGTATATTTCTTGCTTTCCACTTTCAAGCACCAATATGAAACAAAATTTACCTATACAGGTCCTAAGAACTCCTTCCAGATCTCAGTCCAAAATCTTGCACTGCAAGACCAACAGCAGCAAACAAATTATAAACTAATTATATGTTATTTCTTTGAATAATACTTCTACTGTTATATATAATCACCTGAATAAAGATCTGTGTATTAGGGGTTGCTTCCATCTCCTCCAATGAAGCTAACTGACTGGAGGTAATCCATTGCCTAAGAGTTAATCCCTTTGAATACGATTCCCTGAATTTCTAGTTAATCCACTCTAGTCTACAAATGGGTTCTCCATTGCATGTATAACATCAAAGTATGCCAATGTAAATGTTCTCTAGTTTATAAATAACCCAAACAAGCATTTAGCTGAAAAGCCATTTAACATCAGCCGTAATAAGCGACAAAGAAAATTATGATAGAGAACATCTCTTGAAGAAGATGAGAGAGGGCAGAGAAAGGGAACCTGATGTGTAATGAATGCAGTTCCACTGCTTGTTTACTGTGATTCCTGCATTGTAGCTAAGGGGGTGCATGACAACCATGCAGTGTTGCTGTGACAGCTTCCATTTCCCTAATAACATTGCACCCTTCCTAGCATTATTCTATCAGATGTAGCAAGTATAAAGTAGCGCATATAATTTTCAATAATATGATATAATCACATGGGCCTTTGTGGATGAATAGATTATATGAGCAGGACTCTACTTTTCCAGCAAAAAATAGAGCAAGACAAGAAATACAAAGATACATCTAGCACTGTTTTTACCTACTTTTTAATGATTATAGGCCTTCAGTCTGGCAAAACCTTATTTTGAAATGACCTGCTATTTTTGTTTTTTGCAACAGTTATCTTAGTGTAAACACAGACACTGATATACCCATTAGGCAACCAAATGGAAACAACTGAAGCTGATAGAAACAAGTTTATAATCTAAGGGTCCATTATCATCATACAGGGCCTGCCTTTATCCTTTGAAGTCAGTGGGATTTTGTCATTGCCACCAATGGAAATATAGTCAGATTCTTAGTTCATATGGTGAATTTGCTATGTATTACTTCCTTAATCACAGAAACAGCTACTTCAGAACCCCTTGAGTTGATCAGGCATTATTATTAAAAATACCACTGTAAATCATATGCTGTATATGTTGCCCACTTCCTGTTTCAGATAAAAAGCAGATCACACTGAGAATATATAAATATTGCTTAAGAAAGTTTAAAAAAAAAAGAAAAAAAAAAAAAAAAAGAAGTGGGACAATTTGGAAGAACATTGTGACCATGCTTAGATTTTGGCAGCTATAGCAATGCAATCAATAGAGGAATTAGGCCCTGGAGAGACCTGATGAGCTTGTTGTCAAATTGCAAATGGGAGTAGAATGATATGTGAGATAATTTGCCTTTGACACAAATGAAAACATTGGACTTTTGATGATCAGATAATCAGCTAATAAAGCCTAGGGCTGTGCTAATTTTTTGGAGTGGAATGTGTTTAGACAGGATGATGGACATCGATAAGGCGTTTGTGACATGGCACAGTTGCGATTCCAAGGAGTTTGGTAAGATATTTGTAAAGTCACTCTAACAGTAACAATGTAGACAGCGTAGAGATGATGTAAAAGCAAATGAATCTGATCTCTAACCAGATTGGAGTAAAAGATATGAGTGTATATTGCAACACATGGTCATATGTAAACTTAAATAATATATAAATCAGATGGCACAATTCATAAAAATAAATGTATTTGCAGTGGTTCTTTGGAGAAGGGTAAGATGTGCAGTAAAACAAGAAGGATCATTTAGATGTATGTGGCTGTGTGTGGAAAAGAGGTGTAACATGAGAGGAGAGGGTAAAAAAACATTGGGTGTGAGAGACTGAGTAGGAGGATAAAAGATGTAGGAGATAAAAGGGTTGAGAGAGGAGAGATATAGACAAGGTAAAATGTATGTCTGATCTTAAAGATAAGGGTAAATAGCTTTGGTTCAGTACAGTAAGCAACAGGAAGCCAAGCAGTGATTCATATGGCCAAAACAACAGAAGAGGAGATGACACAGAAGCCTAGTTTTGGAGAGATTATTGGGGAAGATAAGTGGGGAAAAAAAAAGGAAAACATTAAAGAAAAGGATATAAATGAGCACTAGACTGTATGTGAAGATATTAGTAGACACTAGTCATAAAGCAAATTTATATTTATATTCTGCACTAAATACTGGAAGGAAGTCTCCATTTTCAGGCTTTTAATATTATGGATGAGTTTAATTTGTTGTGCTTCTTTTTCAAAATAATACCAAATAAAGGTGTCTTCAGCCATTGATTAATCATTTGCCAAACTTAGTTTTTAATTAAATGTGCTACTGTGCTGTGTGAGTACATAAAAGAGTAAACATCAAAGTTGCTCTGTTATGTTATTGTTAAAATGGGAAAAAATGTTTTTTTCCTTTGGAATTTTAAGTTTTATATTACATGATTTAGCCCAAGGCAAATATTTTTTATGGCTGAATTATAAACTTCTTGAGAAACAGGTTTATAACCGAAGTGCAGACAATCTTCAAAAAAACATTATAAACACCAAGTCAAATTATGAAGCAAAGATGGGCCTGAACCCAAACCCCAAAGCTAGCCACTCCATTAACTTTTACATACACAGGATTCAGATTCAGTCTTTGTAACACTAACTCATCCTTGCCATAAAATCCCATTACTGACTTGAAAATGGAGAGCTGAACAAATGTGTAAGCAGTTGCAGGATCAGGACCTAAAATACTGTGACTAAAATGTGAGAAGTGGATTATAAAAAGAGACTTCTGAATGCTTCATTTGATGCCAGTTTATATTCAAGATGATTAAAGATTAAACATTTTCAGGTAAATATATGTAAACCAAGGATAGAATGTCTTCACTCATCATTTCAGAGCAATTCATACATGGAAGAAATCTGCACTTGTATCCATGAACTAGAGAGAAAAAGATGGGTGGAAAAATTAGACTAGTGCCATTCATGTCATGGTAGGAAACCACATTAATGTACCAGACTCTGGTATATTTGCTAGGCCTTGAGAATTCAACAGGTATAAAAGAAAAAGTCCCATTGCGGAATTCAAAATACCCACAGAGTGCCAAGGAAGGGCGGAAATCCTCTGGGACTGGGCCATGGGCCATGGGCCATGTTAGCTCCAACAGAGGCCATTCCTGTTCAACTGTCTTTGCAGCCTCTTGCACATCTCTCTCTCTGCAAGAGGAGGAAGCACTGGTATTTGAGACATAAGCATGTTGAAATAAACCTTGCTATATGGTAGGCTCAGGTGATAAATGCAACCTTCACCATTATCTCACAATTTATCGCATTGTACCATCTTCCCTAATGCACATGTTCTGTCTGCATTTCGGTGTTTAAATTTTCTTTCAGATAAAGGAATTTCTTTAAAATACACTAGTTACTAACAAACTGTGTCTCCATCTGCAAAAAGCAGCTTGTTAATCAGATAGGAAAAGAACAGAAAAAAATGGATAAAACGCAATGGTTGGTTGGGTGGTTGGTTATTTGGTTTGGAGCATCTTTACAGCGTACAACTGGGAATGATTATTTCCTTTCTGCAGATTCCTAGAAATCACCTGACAGACAATACTAATCCCAAAGTAAGAGAGCCATCACTGTCATGCACTTAGTGTATTTGCTGATGTATGTGCTCTCTTAGAGAATTCATCTTCCTTTGTGAGACTGAGGTTTTAAAACAAACATATACATTTCTACAATCCTTTATTAAGCAACCATCAGCAGGTAATTTCTGTTTTCAAAAATAGATTTACTTAATTTTAAAATCTATATGGTTGCTCAAACAGTCAAACTATGATCAGGACAGAACCCATTTATCTCAAGGACTGTCCAGTAGCATGAGAGTTTTAATAATCAGAAAACACAATTAACTCTCCCCTTCCCCCGTGTTCTGGGAATGTATCTAAAAGAAAAAAAAATAAAGGGGGCTTAATGTGCTACCCATAAAATATACATCCCAATCAATCAAGAAAATGCATAAGTATTGCAAATAATGATCCAGAGACTGCCTAAAGACAGGGAAATGAGACTGAACCCAATAACTCAATCTGACTAGTTCCAGCCTGCCTGGTTTCTAGCCTGCCTGCAGTCACAAGCATGGGCAGGAGCAGGGGCACGGCCAGGGGCAGAAGCAGAAGCTGAGAAAGGAAAGAATGAAGTGTACAGAGAGTATAACAGGATCAAACTGCATTTTAGTGCATGACATTAGAGAATTGCAATCATGGAAGAGAAGGGGAATGTCTGGAAAAAACTCAGAAAATAGTGGTGAGAGAGTGTGCAGTATGAAACCAGCAGACAGTTCCTACAGACTTAATCTCCAGACTTCAGCTGACCTTAAATTCAGGACTTCAAAAGGGCAGCAAGGGAGAGTGAGAGTAGAAGCCTCAGAGTCAGGGCTAGAGTCAAAGGGATGGAGGAGGCTGGATTTGTGTATGATTTCTGCACACAGATGTAACACATTTGTAGTTAATCTGTGTGGCTGCAGACTTACAACTATGTTTGAAAACTATTCCAGACTTGGTTACATCTTCAGAGTGGACAGGGATTTCCTGCCATTGCTGCACTTGGAGGACGACCCTGTCCTCAGTAAAGTCCAACTCTTTTCACACTGCATCCTTCAGAAAGACTCCTTATGGAGTTGGTCTTCTATCAGGCCTTTTTTCCTGCTGAAGCGTTAACAGAGTTTGCCTTGACTGTGCACCAGTAACAAATTGTTTTCAAACTGCTCTGGGAGATGAGAGTGCCTGACATTCACCGCTGGCCCCAGGTCATTTTCCTAGCGCAGACACATCTTTGGGGACCATTTAACACTGTGCTTCAGCTTTCAGCCTTCAAGCTCCTCCTCTAACCCCTACCCCAGCGACTGGATCGCCTTCACATAACGGGAGCGAAAAGTACTCCACATAAAAGAAGCCATCACGTTCAGCTAGGTGATCACTCCCCAGGTGCAGGGACAGCCTGTAAGGCAGGGCAAAAGGGCAATGAAGAGACAGGGCCCATAGCTGGTGAGCACCAGCCCGTGCAGCCAAAGCAGCAGGATTTAGATCCTACTATGTCCCCGCTTTGTTTCAGTCCTCTGGTGCCAGTGGTGGTGGGGAGGAGAATGCTCAGAAGCAGACACACACTCCCCGGTGGGGATTTCGTGCCGCATAGCCTCCGTGGGGAGCAGAGCCGGCTCTGGGGGACAGCAGCAGCTCCTTAGCCCCTCAAGAGGCTTCATGAGAGACAGACAGACTAAGGGCAAAGCTGTAACAGAAGCTGAGAGAGACGGGAATGACAGCCAGGGTGGGCTAGAAGGGAGGTGGGAAGAGGGTCGGAAAGGGAGGTGATGCAGGGAGGCCTCCCGCCGTGATGCAGATATACAAAGGGGGCGGGAGGGCAGTGGTCAGATGAGCCCGACACCTGGGGTTCCTCTCACAGGGGGTCCTCGCAGGTCACCCCACATCAGCACAGCCAGCCTCCCCTAGGATCAGGGGGGACCGTGGTGTCCCACTGGGGAACGGCAGGGATTCCGAGGGACACGCGTAGGGACGGACGCTCGGCTGCACTCTAGCACGAAACAAAAAGAGAGTGCTGGGAGGGGGGAAAGGTGGCGGAGGGGATGGCTCGGGAAGGGACGGGGCAGGGCTCCAGCGGGGCACCCGAGGTGAGTGAGCCGGGAGGTGGGCAGGGGTGCGTGTGTGTGTGCGTGGCTGCGTGTGGGGCCGGGGCGACGGGGGCGGCCGGGCAGGGCACGGCAGGACACGGCACGGCAGGACACGGCACGGCAGGGCCGGGCAGGAGCCCGCGGGGCGGCGGGCGCAGGGGGGGCCTCCG